>MU968551.1:37744171-38290796 GCA_034641835.2 Pinus albicaulis
AGGTTCATTATATTCTCTTGCTGATTTCCATGTTGCATTTTTTGAGATGTATGAAGAGTCTCATCCCTCCTTATTGTTGGTCAAAGACTGTTGTAAACATTGTTTGAGTTTTATTGAATATTTGGAGAATTGTTATGAAGATGATAAGTTTATGGATGATGAAATTTTAGAGGCCCTTCATGACAACCCATTTCATCACCAAGAAGAAAGGATAGCCTCTCTCATGGATGAAAATGAAACCCAGTAGGATTTTATTTATGAAAATCATGTTACATCCTCTGAGTTTGATGAAAATTTGCAGCAGACTTGTCAGTCCTTTGATCATCAGGAGTATGAGAATCATTTCAAACAGCAAGAGGAAATATTGGAAGATAATTGCTACAATCCTTAGGTAAAGGAAGAAGTTTATTCTTCATGTCATTCCTTGCATTAGCCTACATCAAATAATGATCACACTAATGAGGAAGTGGGTGAAATTTTGTTTTTATCCTTGTCTTCTAATCTGAATTCATTTGAGTGCAAGTCAGAAGATAAGATTCAATTTGTGGATGAAGTTGCTAAGAACATTGAAAAATACATTAAAGTTTTAGAAGATCAAATTCAACCTTATAGTCTTCATGATCAAGATCAGTCTTTTCAAAAAAATTTAATGCCAGAACACAAAGAGAGGGTGCTGCTACCTTTTTATTTTTAGATTGAGGAAGAATACCCTGTTTTTGAAAAACATTTTGATAGCACACAACTGAAATCTTGTGTGGCTGAGCAAACCATATATGAGTTGTCCAAAGCTGCAGAATGTCATTAGAATCATCAAACAGATCGTGTCTTCTTTGATCCTATAGTTGAATACATGGAAAAGTTCTACAGTCCAGATTTCCAGTTATATTTTTATTATGAGGATCAGATACATTTTATGTTGCCTTGGTCATTTCAATATCATGCTTACTTTTGGTTCAAATGCAATCAAGAAGTACAAATGTCAGATCAAATCAATGATTGGCTTCATTGGAAGTTTCATGTTACTTGAATTAAAAATGAAGATTGCAGTTGATAGGGTAGGTAGGAGTATCTGAATAAGCTCAAAGTTGAATGAGCATATTTTCAGTAGGTACAAAGTTGGTCTTTCAGCAATAATCATCAATCTTGAGCCTGAGGTGAAGGCCATAAGAGTTTGAAGAAGACATGGAAAAATTTCAAACTTTTTTTTATTCCAAAAGGATGGATGGCACTGGAACTACAGGTTCTTTGGTGTACCACAGGGGCAAACCATCCCAAGTGGAGCCATTGTTATCACACCCAAAATTTTCAAAATTATAACTTGAAATGTGTCAAGTTTGTAATTAGCTTGGTTAGGAGCATAGTATCATGAAATGATAAATTTTATGATTAGTATAAGCTTCTATGATTGCTTTAAGTTGTTAGGGGATGAATTCAAATCATATCAAAGGAGAAAATCTGAAGTAGATACTTTAAATCAACCTAATGTGTCAAATCTGGCCATCTGTTGGAATTTTCCTAAGTCTGCAGTGTTTTTAGTTTAAAATTAACAAATTTCGCTGCATAAACACCTAGTAATTCTATAGCGAATCTGACACTCGTTAAACTAAATTTGCTACGAAAGCGTGTTTTCCTGTAACAGTTTTCTGCATAATGATGAGTTATTAAACTTTGAGGGTTTTGAGGTCATGTTGTCAGAATAGGGTCATCATTGAAACTTTTAGGCACATTTTGGCATCAATTACCATTTTCTTAATGAATTTCATTTCATTTTTCCAAATCTATACCTCATTCCTCACGCTTTCTTTTTCATTCTTGTAAGATGCTACCAAAGCAGCTTGTTGTCATTTGTTTTTCCCTCAGAATTCCTCTGTCATATCAGTCCTCTATTGTCATTACATCTCGTTGTCATCAAAAGCTTTCACTGAACAAGTGTGAATATCTAAAGAAGGCCATCACTTTAAAACAAAGGAAATGGCTAGACCAAAGAAGGCAAATAAAGGAGGCCTACCATTCAGGTACGAGCCTACAAGTCCAAGATTAATCATGGAATATCCCAATTTCGTGGAAATTTTTAAAAGAGAAGGTTTCATTCAGTTCTGTCAAAGATTACAAGGTCTTCACAAACAGGTATCACAAGGTTTTTCACCTAACTTCAAAGGAAATTCTACGAAGTTTGGTTTTCTCCATGTGCCAATTTTGCCTTATAATATTTCTCAAGCAACGAGGATCCCTAGGACAGGAGAAGAATGGTTTACAGCTACAAAGTTTGATTTAAATATTTGTGATGATTATCTGAAGCCTGAACATATACGGATAAATATGACTGTAGGGATTCCTAGGACCTGTCTTAAAGATAACTACTCTAAGTTATTAACAGTGATACAAAAATACTTTACCTGTGAAGGCAGATTCCATACACTCTACATGTATCATTTCAAGTTGTTGCTTCACTGTACAGAAAAAAAGCTGATAGATATTCATTTTTACCTTTTTAGAAGCCTTGGAAAAATGGCAGTAAGGTGCAAGGTAGACATGAAAGAAGTTAAACTTCCATCTTTCACCATGGATTGATAAAATTACTAGTACTGTAAGAATTAAATAAACTAGACAGAGACTGGGCAACTTTCTTGTTTATGAATGGGTATGAAATAGATGCTTTAACTCCAAGGAAAGCTTCCAAACTCAAAACTCCTACTCCTAGACAAGAGATTAATATTATTGCAAAAGTAGAAGGGAATCAACAAGAAGGTTTACAAACTATAGCTAAAATCATGGAGATAGAAGCTAAATTCATCCAAGAGGCAGCACCTCATCCAACAACTAGCAAGCATGCTAAAAAACATGTCACAATTAGCAAGACTAAACCTGCAGCAAAAACGCCTAAAAGAAGTACACAGGAAACTACTGGAGGTAAAGGCAGGCTTGAAGACATTTTACAGGCTATAGACATTGCAGAGACCCCTGTAGTGAAAGCAGCCGAGGTAGAAATATCCAAGGTCAAAAGGAAGGGTCTTATGGCCAAAAAATTATATTTTTCATCAAAAGATTCAGGTTTTCTTTTTAAACCTAGAAAACCTTTCACTAGATCACACATTTCTGAGACTCTCAAAATTGGAAATAAGCAGCAGAGGGAAGATAAAGAAAAAGAGGCAGTAGTGGAAGAAATTATAGTTATATCTCCTACTGAGATAGAGGTAACTAAAGAAAAATAAGGTCAATCCAAAAGAAAGATTCAAAAGGAGTTTGAGGCAGATTTTATAAAAGTGCAGCTCAAAGATAAAGAAGAAATAGTCAAAAAGAGAAAGGAAAAGGAGAAAGTCATAGAGAAAACTGAAAAAGGGATTCTTGAAGAACAATTAAAAGAAACTATGGAAGAATTGTTTGAAACAATGAGAGAGCTGGAAATATACAAGCAAGATAGAAATTTGATAGATGAGGTGGAAAATAAAGTGATTGATCAGGTTACTCGTTTTGAAAAAATCCATTGGAAAGGCCAAAAACCTGCTGAAGAGATCACAGCCTTTGCGCATCATGATGAAACACACAAGGTAGAGGAATTTATGGTTACAGGAAGAGAGGAAAAGTCTTCAGAAACAATTCAAAGAATTGAAAGAACATATGGAGATGATGAAGACAGAATTAGAGAAGAAAGGTTTGTAAAGAGAAGCTATGTAAGAAACTACTGGAGTTGCTCATGAAGAAATTGCTGATAAATAAGAAGGTAACAGTTAGTAACAAACCCTTTTGTCTTATATCATCATACTTCACATGCAAGTATATTCATGGATATTTTCTAGGCTCAAATCCTAGATCTTTTCAAGTCTCTGAGAAATTAGACAATTCCGTAGCGTGTGCCAGGCTTGAAGGCTAGTTTTTGCTGCGGAATTTCTGAAGAATTATTTTTGGTTTTAAACCACTTAAAATGACATGGTTAAGGAACTTTGAGGGTTGTGTTTAAATATTTTTGATAACCTAATACCCTCCAATGGTCAATAGTAGCAGAGGTTCATCACAGATGACCTTTTTGTTTTCACCACGAAAGAAGCTCAAAACTCTGTTTTGACAGCAAGGTCAATTTTTGGAAGAAGGTGAAGGGTAAATAGCTATTTCAAAGTTGTTCTCCATGAGAAATGACAAAGAGTATGAGGGAAATGAGAAAGAGTATAAGATCAAAATATTGCTAAGTCGAGATATTTTTTTATGAATATAGTTCGAAGATACCAGCTCACCATGTTGCCATATCATCAAATTGACAGTTCCTTAATAGTAGGCAGAGCAGTTTCATGAAGACAGTCAGGATATTAATGTTTTGATTGTGGCCAGTATGGTTGAAAGACATGATTCCTTTCAAGGAATATTTGGATCATCTTTATATTAAAATGTAATAAGTAGGTGTTTGAGTCATAGTAGGACTCTAACTCCTAATTCAGAAGGTGTTAGTTTCTAGTTTTAAACGTCTAGTTAGTGGTTAGATTCAGTGTCAGTAATAGAGTTAATGATCTAGCCACTCGTAAGATTATATGTAAAGGCTAGATGCCTATAAGTAGTGAATACTTTGATGTATGAAGGGTTGGAAATGTTATCTCAGAAGACTTTTTTTTGTAAATATTTTGGAGTTTCTGCCATATACAGTAAAAATACAACTTTTCTTCACCTGAGATTCTTATTATCTTTCAGTGAGTTTATGTCCTATCTTTTGAAATGTTTTTCTTCCAATGTATTAATTCTTATTACTCAGAACTCATGTTGTTCATGCTCTGACTTCCTTTAAGTATTAATCTATGGCGTATCTCTTTTACTATTTTGCTTTCAATACGTTGATGTCCCATTACTCAGAATTTGTGTGTCACATGCTCTGAATTCCTTTGAACCTCAAGCTATTGAAATTTTCCTAAATGTGTTATTCTTTCATTGAAATATATACAAGCCTCAACTTCCACAAGGAAAGCCTTTGTTATTGAGATCCTTGTCACTGACTCCATAGCCCAATAGTAGAAAGTATTCATCTTTTCAACTTGAAAATATACAAAACCAAGACACAAATAATAGAGTTAGTCATCTATCTTATATCATTAAACAATATCATAAACCCCTTTCAGAGAGCCTTCTCAGACTGAAGAGGCTAAGCTTCAGTTAAAAACTAGTTTGAAACAGTTACTCCAAATTGACCATTGAAGCAACCCAAGAGGACGTAATTTGGTGATAACATGTTGTTTGTAAATAATATTAAAATTTTTAATAAAATATTCAATTGTTGCATGCATCAAGAGGTGCAAATATGTTAGCCGAAAGGGTGCCTTCATTGAATGGAATACATCACAAATAGTTAATCACAATAAGTAATTCCTATAACAAGTTGAAAATTATTGAATATAGACTTTGATGAGCTATACTTCACATAATAAGGCACAAATAAATGGCATTAATTCTAATAATGGAGTTCGAAGATTCCATGAGAAACCAAGTTAGTGTTTCTTTTTAGCAAAATCAAATTGTTACATAGATGTTTGGAGCAAAAAGAAAGCATAGTCATGGGCCTTATGACAACTTTGATTGAGTGCAATGTTATGAAAGAGAAGATTTTGGGACAACCCTCACTTGGTGTGCTAGTGAAGGAAGCACCACAACCTTGTGACAATTTTTATCTTGAGTTGAAGCTTGGTGATCTAGTATCTTGGCAATGAGAAGTAGTGCACTTTGAACCACTAGATGGTAATAAATTTGAGGTTTTAATTGATAAAATATTCATTCAATGTGAGAAATGTTGCATATCATAAGGTTTTCTCCAAATATGGCATGCAAACCATTTGCTTGACCCTAGTGGTACCCAACTTATATGTGATATTAAAAGTAATAGAAAAGAAAATTGAGCTTCAATTATGGGAAGGGATTTGAAGCAATTGAGGCATGAATATCTGGTGTCCCCAGAGGCCTTCGTTATCCATCCAACATTTCCCACAAGATTAATTTTCCTCAGAAATAATCTACAAGGCCAAATTGAACCTATAATATCATTAAATTGCAAAATTCATATGTATATATAAAATAGCAATCGAAAAAACAATGCATATTATGAATTGTTTCATTACCCATTAAACTCAATACATTAACAAAAGAAAAAATCATTCCATAAGAAAACTATGAATACTTATCTACATTTAAATCCATGTCTACAAAATTGATTGTTGAGAGAAATTTCCCACACAATCATATGAATCCATAATGGATTCTACTCCCAAATGAGACCATGTTACTACCAAGGTGAAAAAATCTCCTACATGGATTTATGTTCACTCAACCATCCCATTACTCAAATAACAAACATCTACTTTATAAATCTATTTAATCCCTCTTCCAACCATCAAACCAGTCATAGCATTATCTTCCACTACCCCTCACAACATAAGGAAGACCCGCTCATTCTTTTCTCAGCATTTTAAAAGTATTCCCCATTCTAGTGCTCTTAAAAGTGTATAAAAATAGTTTAATTTGTTGTCTATTTTCTGGGTATAATATAGGAAATAATTTGTTTGGCCTTCAATACTAAATGAGTAGTAATAACAATGTGGAAATTTCAAAGGTATTGCCTTATTAATGTGGACATTCTAGGCATGGTACTTCCCTCCAACAATCTCACTTTCTTCCACATTTTTAGTTTCAAGCCTGAACCAATATGGACTCTTACCAACCATAGGAACATGGGAAAATTCTTACATAACATGTTGAAAGGGATAAAAGACTCAAAATCAATAACAATGTTTATCTCTTGTATGAGGTCTCATTAAAAATAATACCATTTGGGATAAGAGACCCATCCATCTTTTTTTCGGTAACCATGTTTTTTTTTTAATGTTGTGAGATATTGAAGTATCTTCACAATAAACAATGTGTAAACCATACTATTTGTTATCTAATTGTAGAAATAAAACTATTGTAAACGAAGTAAATGTTAAAAGATAGATGAGGATAGGAAGAGATGAGCTACTACACATGACAATAGTTGAATCAAGAAAATAGTTATTTGATTTCATGGCACTAGAATTTTTACCTTATTAGAGAAAATAAAAATAGTTACTCTTTGTTCTAACAAGTACTCATTAAAGAAAGCAATAGTAAATAATTAGTTACAATCTGAGAAAGAATTATCAAATTCATAGTATAATTTGTTATATAATACTAATAAATCTCATGGAATGCATAAATAAATGAAAATACTCGAGATTAGTTTAAAGAAAAATCATAATGTATGCCAAGTTTCAATTCTAGTAGTGGTCTTCCTAGACTTCTCAATATTATTTGTAAATGGATGCAAATTACGCTAGCTTCCTAGATCTTGTCTTTTAAATTCTAAGAAATTTTATTAATGATCTAATATTTCAAAAGAAAATAAGTTCAGAAATTTGGAAGTCCCTATCAGTAGGATTTTTACACCATTTATAAGTTACATTAGTAACTTCCCTTGGGGATTGTTAGACTTCCACTGGGAAATTATAACCTCTTCATATTATTCTCAACTATGTTTAGGGAAAATAATTTTTTAACTCATAGAGATTGAAAATGACAAATGTTATACCTATGAGGCATAGAATAGATGGTGATGGAGTGTACTGTTAAGGCACTCTGTGATGTGAAGATCACTGGTTCGAAACTCCGTGGTAAAAAATCCAACCATGTTAAGGTTTGGTGTGGCCCAAGTCAAGTGCGATCCTAGGGTGATTTTGATGGCTTAGATTCCCCTAGGTTTCAGTTTCTTCAGCCAAAATTTAAGTGTGAAGTCATCTCAAAACTCATAAAATTTAGCAAACAAAAAAAATGACAACAGTTACAATGTGATGGGATCTTCCATAGGAACCTCCAAGACTTCAAGATGATATGCTACCCAAATCTCATAATAGGAGAAAAGAAAACCTTAGTCCTACTAGGTAATATCCCTTACATGATGACATGGTATTCTAATGTGCTCTGGGATAGGGCTTATACATCCTTCTTCAATGAGATTGTGGATGAATTCAAAACTATTTTTCGTTTTGAGGGTTGCACAATGTGTTGCTTGAGATTGTCTTTTGTGAGTTTGTTGGTGAACACACTAAAACACAATTCATTAGTAGCTAGAATTTATTCAAATTCGATGTCCACTTCTTCATCTATCATTGCTTCTCCCTAGGTTGCAATATTTGGCAACTTGTTCATATTTATTAATATCTTAGCTGAGGAATCATTATTCTAGTACCAGGATACATACCTAGAGATGTCTTTCTCTAGCTTTTCTTGGCTCTCTAGGGCCCTGTTGACAACAATGGAGTCATATGTCAATGTTTCTTCACTAATATTAGGGACCTACAGTGGAGCCTGTGGATATCCCTTGAGCCATTTCTCTAGTTGGTTCATGGAATTGTGTACTCCTTGAAGTTGAGTGACTCTTTCCTTAGCCAGTTTCTAGAGTGGAAATAGCTTGGTGCAGATAGTTTGGAGTTTTTGGAGGCATGGGAGGCACAGGAATAATTGTTTTATCATTTCCGTGTAAGATTCATGCACTTTAGATGCACAGGATATGTAATCCTCCATGTTATTTCCTTCATGTTTCAGATTTATGTTGTCATCCTTCAATACTTGACTTGCTACTCTAGCTCTATTATGAAGTCATATTTCTACTTCAGTTGTTCAAGGAGGTATTTCACATTTCTCTCAGTTGTTTTGTGGTGGACTTCCTATTCCTATGCTTCTTTTTGGGCCTTGAGAGCTTCTTCCTTCACTTTTTCTTCATCTTCTTGTTGTTGTCTCTTCTATTCTTCTTCCTATGCTTTGAGTCTTTTCTTCGTATACTTTTCTCTTTCATTCTTTCTCCTTACTCATCTCCTCCTTTACCTTCTCCTTGAGTTCAAGTTCCTATGGCATCCGATAAGCTTCTTGATCGTATTTCAACTTCTCCTCCCATGTAGCTCTAGTTACTTCCTTCTAGGTAGCTTGCTTCTTGGAAAGCACTTCTTTCTCAGCATCGGATTTCTCTTTTTTTTCTTGAGAAGAATTATATCCTATCTTGGAACTAACTTCTACGAAATTTAAGGAAATTTTATATTTCTTTTCCTCATCCCATGGCTCTAATTAGTAGTCCCACTTGTATTTTCATGCCTTGCATTGATTTTTTTACCACATAACTGGGATCATATCTATGGAAATTTTGATTCCAAAAATGTAATAGAGTTAGGGTGTTATATTCTAATTTGGATTCTTCCAAGTCTTTCAACTAATTGGAGTCCAAATGTAATGGCATGTGTGGCTATCAAGCCATTTTTTCCCATGAGAGTGCTCTTCCTACTCATATGCATACTTGATATGATATTTCTCATAATATCACTTAGTTAGTTACGTACTTGGGTGATAGGTGAGGAGGATTGGTTTCTCCAAATATTATCATATACATGTCATCTTGATCAAAAAATCAATTACCAACTATGGTCATTTCATTCCTAGCTCTTTTAAATATGCATGGAGTAGGTACATTGAATAGGATTTCATAATGTAGGATCAAGAAGTCCTAGAAAATTTTGGTGTGTGACTAGATGTAGTGAGACTCCCATATGACTTTGCAATACATGTAGACTATCTCGCACTAAATTTTTCACTTCCAACCCATTGTTGAGAATGCATGCTTGACACATGAAATATCCAAAAGGTGGGAGGCCATGAAGAACTAGGGATTTTGGCCTTCCTTTTAATTTTGAGCTTGTCTAGTTTTGTCCTTTAAGGTGAGAGAGATGTGATATCATCCTAGTTGAAGATGATTCCTTCAACTATTATTGAAAATCAACGGGGATCATCCTTCACAGAAGGTCTCTACATCAGACTGGCCATATAACATGCATAGCATGGTAGCTACCAATTGAAAGAGAGTCCTTGGTAGATTGGTAGGATACTCCTTGTTTAGGACGTGAAGGTTAATTTTTTTTCCCACCATGTTTTCAATAGCTCTCTAGGGAGGATATTGAAATCCGATATCCAAACCTTTTCTAAGGCCATTTATTCCTTTGGGATATTTGAATACATCTCAATGTTTGAGACACTAAATGAGGAAATAGGATTTCCATGATTTTTATTGATCATGGCTTCATCAAGATCAACATGTTTCACAAGACACTCAAATACTTATACCCATGGAAAGACAGGGGGATGAGAAACCACCTTGTGCAACCAAGACCTTCTAACAACCCTATAGATTTCTGAGTCTAAGTCATTAGGAGGTATGTTCTCTCCTTGGAAAAAATGGTACACTTATGGCCATGCATATGATGTATATATGTTAATTAAGCATGGAGTTTTAATGAACTCATGGCTAAGTGAGTTTGTGGGTGACTCCTCATCTGAGGTCTCACCATGAGATATTTGCAGACACTCTTCCTTAATGCGTACATAATTTCTATGAATAAAACAGTAAAACAACAATACCATTATATAGATTAGATCACACATATCAAATCCAGGGGACTCTAAGGTCTGGGATTGAGGCTAACATTGTTTGTCTACTAGTTTATTATTTTTCTTTTAAATCAAGCAAGAGGATTTATATCTTTGTGGTGGGGGGAAAAGAAAGGTTAGTAAGATCGATGTAACAGCCCTGGTAAAAATTCATGTAAAAAATATATAAGACAATGGTGAGGGGACACATATTCCAAGTTGAATGTTGGGAAAAACATCCTAGTGGGTGTTCACTTCAGTTTATTATGGCTAAGGAAATTGGAAAAGGAAATGGCTAAGGATATGGGAAGGCATAAGGCATTAGTTGGCATTTTGTTTATGAAAATAATGGAAAATAGGAGAACAGGGAGGTGAAAGGTCACAGGTTGCATGTGATGAGGAAAATGAAGGAAAATAATGGAAAATGAAGAAAATAGAGGCCTCATTAATAAAAATACTTCCGAGGATCAGTTGGTAATATTTTGCTCACACTTATGGATCTCATTCTATTCTCTCTCTCCCACTCTAACTCTTGGATATTTAGAGTTTTCTTGGAGCACTCTTGGAGGGTGTGTCATACTTGGTGATTTGGAGAAATAAGGCAAAGGAAGAGTATGAAATCGCAAGCAGGCATCGACATCAACATCTACAGCGGGTTTTGATTATAGGTACCGAGTTGCATATATGTTTTCCTCACTAGTTTTGGAATTCATGGTGTATGCATGTAGTTTCTTGGGTATGACATGTCATTGGCATGGAGGTTTTCCTAGATTGATAGTGGATTTTCCTAGACTTTCCATTTCTTGGATAACCATGGTGTTGTGGGTCTATTTCCATTGATTATTTTCTGGTTGGTTCTCATGATCATTTAGCTATGGGTTGAGTTATTAGTTCCTAGAGCCTTGGTTGGAAAAAAAATCTGGAGCCTAGGAAACAACTATTGGGTTGAGTTACTAGTCCTGGAGCCTTTGTTGGAAAAACGCTCTAGAGCCTGGAAACAACTAGGGTTGAGTTACTAGTTTTGGAGCCTTGGTTGGAACAAACACTATGGAGCCCTGTAATAGCTTGGGTAGAGACCAATTAGTGACGGTTGTTGTGTCCAACCATGAGGTGGAATCACTTGTTGAGGGTTAAGGTGGTTTGGTCTTTGGAAGCCTTGGATTGGTTTCGATTGATGTGTTTAATGAGATCCCACATTCATGCTTGGAATATGGCACGAGGGTGACTGGATGAAGAGAGATTTAGCTTAGCCAATCTATGGTCGGTGGAAGTCCCATCTCTGGTTGGTTTCTACATTCATCAATGAAGAGCCCATTCCTTTGGTACGCGATGCATAAATGTATTGCTTATTATGTGGATTCTATTGTTGTTCTATCCATGATATTTCTGTCATTATTATGTTGGTTATAAGCATGTATTTTATCAGTGATGATGTATGGCTCTCTCCATTTTTTTACTTTTAAATGAATGCGCATTGTATCTATGTTCAAATAGATTATATTGTAGATATTGATGTAAGTGAGCAATGCTTCATAGTGATTCTCAGATAAGTATGAGACCCCTTTTCTCTATTTTTTTGTTTATACATGTAGCTTTCATGTTTGTGACATGTTTGAAAAAATTCTTGTCATAGCTAGGGTTCTAGATGAAGTCTTGTTGATTGGATATCTTCCATATCATTTTCCTGTTGTTATTTATCATCTTTGAACTTTTCATGAAGTTATAGGCAGTGACCTAGGTTATGGGCCTATAAAGGTGGCTCAAATCTTGGGGACGCTAGCACAAAATTGACGAATTGGGGTCCTGGACCCTGACATGTAGTGTTATGTCTACATCTATAGCCTCCTGGACACTGGCTTGCAAGACAATGCCTACTTCTATGGCTCAAATAGGTCAAAATTTCAGTGTGACCTAGGGGTAAGAGGCTTGAAAGGTTGGGTTACCTCCTAGGGGTGTTATTGTTGTTGTACAAGGTCTGTATGTTGTGTTTCTGACGATTCCACTTCCTTGACGTCACCTAGGAGTTTGAATCTCATTATAGTAGCCTCTTGTCACATGTTTACCCCAGTTGGTCGGTTACTTGGGTAAATGTGGAAGGAGGGTGTTACAGATTGGTATAAGAGCATGGTTCAACCCTTGGACTAGATGGAAGGTGTGTTGTTCATGTTTTTCTGTTGATTTCATATGTGTTTCTCATACATATGGTGTATGTGCGTGTTGCATCAGTGTTGTGTTGACCATGGTGGCAGTGGTGTCATCATGGAAGTGTTGATGGTGTTGTTGTCAACATGTTGTCATGAGGGTATGACTGGTTATGTGTTTCTCAAGCTTTTATATTGTTCATGCATGCTTGCTTACATATTGTTACATATTGTACATGCATTGCTTGCATATGCTAGGGTTACATATTGTTCATGCTTTGTTGTTATCAGTGTATGCTTACTTGTGTGATGTCATATGTTGAACATGCATTAGTCGTTCATGATTAGTTATACATGTCAAGTGGGTGCATATGGTCAAGTTTGCATTGGTTTGATTGAGGTTGTTGTGCATAAGGTCATTGTATGCAATTAGGTCATCTTGATGATATTGGTAAGATATGATGCTAATGTGTTGGTTGAGATAGAGTAGGAGATGCTGATCATTAAAGTGAAGTTGTGAAAATGGACTTTGGGGTAATAGAATATTGTTATATAGATATTTTATGTTTGGCATGCAGTTATGTTGGTTAATGGTTGTTATAAGCATTAGGGTTATGTTCATGTTTGTGAGTCTATTGTTGTTGTGGTTACATGTATGATAAATTCTAGTTGATCAGTTATTTATATGCATTATGGCTATGTGTATGCCTTTCATTCTATTGATTTTATGGTGACATGCATGATAGATGTTAGTTAAATAGTTTTATCATATGTACATGGGTTGGTTAGTAGTGCATGGAATTACTTTGATGACTATATTATATGTTGTTAATGATTATTTTATATGATTAACTAGTTGTTGTTAAATGTTAGTTAAATTGATGATTAGGGTTACTGCATTGAGATCTTGATGTTATATGTATCATGATAATTTGGATTAGTATATTACTTTGGCTAAGGTTATGAAAATTACGTATGATTCAACCTAATTATGATAGTATGTTGTACTAATCTAAGCTGACTGTGCATATGTGATTGTTATGCATGAATGACATTTGTTTATGAGTCTATGACGTGAACATGTTAGCTAGTTACTATTATGGATATCATGACCTTATTTAGGTTGAGTTGATGTGTTGTGAAGTTATATCGTGCTAATCTAGACTGATTTTGTAGAAAATATAGCCTCCCTTGAGATACATTAAGGTATGAGTTTGCTTATGTCGTCTATTTGGCTTATCTAGCATGTCATGTTTACATGTTATCTGAATGTTTGATTAATTGCATAATATGAATATGTGACTGAAAGATTGCACGAATGAATGGTCTTGTTTTAAGATAATTGTACTAACACATTATGTGTTAAGATAATTGATGTGTACTTCAATATAAGTAGATGATAGTTGTAGTATTATGATTTTGACTATTAGTTGATTATGACATGGTTGTTAGTCTTGGTATAGGTCAATTTTAGTTAATAGATATGATGTCTTGATATTTGGAACATGTGATTGACATGTGTGAATAGTTGCAGGGCAACATGCTTGGTATTAACATGACAAGGTAATAGTTTATGTGTTTATATAACTAACAGAGGGGCGATGTGCCAGTACATAGTAGGACTGATTGAAGCAAGATAAATGGTAAAAGAAAGGAATTGGGTAAGAATTCCTTTGGCTATGTTTGGAAACCATAATTCAAATTGAATAAGTTTTTTGTATACAAGAAATCTTCTTAACCTCAATTTTGTCTGACATTATGCGGATATGTGTTATAGTCATGACAATGTATTTGACAGGTATATCAGTTGGTTTCTATTTATAGCTATATTTTTCAAGGGAATTGGAATCCCTTGAGAGATGGTATGTGTTAGTGTAAGTCTTTCATCCTTCCTCCAGTGATCAAACATGCTCTTACAAAGTGATTTTAAGATGTCAAGGTCAAATTTTGTCATTTCAGTGAGTCTTCAAGCAAAATTTGGTCACTAGGTATTAGGTCTAGGGTGTGCTTTCACTCTTTTCAAAATTGTCCAAATGTCGGTCCATGTCACTATTCGGCTGAGTGCACCATCATTCAGAGGGTTGTCATAATCATGTCAATTTTTAAAGGGTCATTTTACACCTTGTTCATGCTTCAGTTGTGCCTAGGTAAGGTTCATTTCCCTCTCCTAGGGTTTTGAAGGTAATTTCTTTTGGATGGTCAAATAATTAGAAAAACTTGTATCCTGATGTTCATACACCTTCCCCTATCCTTAATATACCTTATTAAACACTTCCCATCACTGAGATCCCCCAAATTCCTCATTTTTGCACAAACCCTAGTTTCTTGCTACAACTTGGCAATTTTCAAGGCTAGGCCTGTGTTTTGCCCTTTTGGAACCCTTCCCCTCACTCAATCTCTGAAATTCCACTTTCCCCTGCTTCCTAACATCCCTCCCTACTTCCAAAAATTTTCTCAAGAATTTATAAGCCCTTTATCCCCTTCATTTCGCTTCATTTCGAAAAATCCCTTGTTCCACACATCAGGATAGGTTTCACTCAAATGATGTTTCTGAGCAATAAAAGATGCATTTGGGAAAACGGAGAGAGGTTTTTGTCTACAATAGGCCGAGGAATAAAAACCTCCTTCACTTTTTACACAAGTGTCATGGTTTTATAGAAATGTCAAATATACCGTTGCCTCGGGAGAATTGAATGCACCTCTGAAGTGACCTTGGGAAAATCAATATTTTTCCTAGCTTGGTTGGCCAAATGACTTTATTGATGAGTCAAATGATAACTAGACACAAATATCTTTCCAATGAGCTATCCTGAGCTCAATTTGGAGCTGAGGAAGACTTTAAAAAGTTGACTGCAACAACAATCTGCCTTGAGGCAGCCTCATTCTGCTCATTTTGACCAGTCTTGGGAGATTTGATTTTTGACAAGTAAAATGAACTCCAAATTGAAAAATTCCACTTGGGTTGGAAATTATACTCAATAATATTTCCAACAAGATATCCCGTGCCCAATTTTGACACCAGGAAGGCCTCCAAAAGCCTCCTGAAAAATGTGGGACGCATTGGGTTGGTGCGCGGCGCATTGGGCCAAAACACAAGATTTTTTCCATTCCTTTCACCCATCAAATTCTTCTCAGTCTCTCCTTGTTCAAGTAATTCAAATCCACTTCCTCATTTCTCTTAACAAGTTTTTGGTGTTGGTATGAAAATTTAAATGCAAAAAACTCAAAATCTTATTCTCTTGTTTTAAGATTGCTCCTAGGGTTTTAAAACTTGTTTTGTGCCAAACATTTCCATTCTCCACCTTGTTTTTTCCACCCCCTCACTGTTATCTTATAATAGTAGCTCATCCCCTATTCCCTACATCCATGAAGTCACTCATACCCATTTCATTCCCATCTCCCTACATCTCTAAAGGTCACTTACTCCTAAGCTCCATCTCCCTCTCCCAAGTCATTTCATTTCCTCTCATTCTCCTCTTCCCATTTCATGTGTAAAAATTCCCAAAACCTCAGTTTCCCAAACATTCAGCGGCTCTCCCCTCTCCCAAATTTTGTCAAATTCTCAAAGGGCAAACTACCACTTGACAAGACTCCCTTGTTCCCACTGTCCATATTTCTCCCACAGTCCCTTCCCTTTGGCACATATTTGGCAATTGAAACAAAAGAACCAAATTCTCATTCTTCATCTCATTCAAGCCAAACATAAAATTGGCATAGACTTTCAACACCATGGAGGCAGGCACCGATACATTATATGACTGAGACAGTGGCTCTACAGCTAAAACTGCATGCACCAGGAGAGCACTGAAACGTCAGAAAAGGCCTGATCCACTCCAAATCTTGGTCGAAGCTTATTTGGCTGAGCATGGCACATGATGGGGGACCTTCAGTCCAAATTTCAGCAAATTTGGAGTAAATTTTGTCATTTTTGAAATTTTGGTCGCAAAACAGATTTTTCCGCCCGACGCGTCGCGCCACTTGGCGCACGCTTACGATTGGGAGATCCTCTGGAGGAAAAAATTACATTTTTGGATTTTTTATGATAAATTATGCATGCTCAAGAATGTATGAGAGATTTCATCAAGTTCTGGGTGGTTTAAAGGGTCTAAAACACCTTGAAAATGGCCTTTCTGCCACCTTTTGCACCAGCAGGAACCAGTCTTGGGAGATTGCAGTTTTGGAGGGGAAAATGACATCCAAATCCAAAAATTCCACTTGTGTTGGATAGTATATAGACAGGGCTTTCCAACGAGCTATCATGAGATCAATTTGGATTTCTGGAAGTGCCACAAAAACAGGCTCAAAGTGGCACGATGCATTGAGTTTTTGGGCATGGCGCATAGAGGACTTTTGCCTATTTTTCACCCTTCAGCTCAGAATTTCGCCCAGTTTTGACTAGTTTCACTTTTTTATGTAATTCTTGATCTATCTTGATGTAACTTGATGACTATGATGTAATTTTGGCTCATATTTATTTCTTCTAGAGGATTCATTCACTAAAAAGTGAAAATTAAATGAATGAATCGGTGTCCTTCCATATAGAGGCAAGTTGTTTGATTGCCTAGATTCAAGTTCCTTGTTTAGAATTGGTTGAAACAGCTCCTAGAAGGATGAGCTCGACCCCTAGAGGCATGGGAAGGGGTTAGGATGGTCTATATCATGTATTTTCTGAGACATTTTCAGGGTTGGACTCTTGGGAATAGTTTGGCACTTCATTGTACATACACTTCTGCATTTTTGGCAAAGGAAAGACCAGGGTTTTGCATCACTTGTTTGGATCCTTGTGGCTCTGAGTTTTGATGATGTTTTTCTCCGTGTAATTGTAAGTTCATTAATGTTTTATGTATGCCATTTCCCTTCTCTTTGCTTCTGAATTAAACAAATGAGTAACTAAGGTAGAATTCATTTGTTTGCTGGTGCTCTGCCTTAAAATTTTGTTTAGTTTTATATGTTTTCCTCCATTTGAAAAGGATCCTTGCACCTTCTTGCCCTCTTTAGCTCCTCAGAAGTCTTTTCTATCCATTCATTGAATCTAAGACATCAAAGCCAATACCTTCCCTACCCCAACTCGAACTCTGCAAGAAATTGGCCTCATCCCCAAGCCCAAAACTGCCTTTTCCTTTTTCCAACAAAAACCCTCAAAAATCATTCCAAACTCCTTGATTAATATACCTAGCCTAAAATTAGCACTCATTTCAGTCATATCAAGGCCTATTGATACATTTTTACTGAGATTGACCCGGAGAGAGCCCTCTCCTGTTCTGGTAGGGCTAACTACCAGACTGAGCGTGGTTTGGTGTTACCCTGAATCTCGCCTTCCTTCAGCCTAAGGTGGATTTGGGAAATAACATAGTGGCGACCATACTGGGAAAAAACAAATGGTTTGCTTGTTGGTGTTATTTGTTTTATAAGCTACAGACGGAGCCTGAAGTTATTCCAGGTAGCCTTCAAAACACTCTTGCTTTACATTAGTGAAAGTAGATAAACGTTGCTTCAGTCAATCTCCGGTCTAGTTTGTAAACGTAACATCTAACTTGTAAATTTCCCCAGTGCATGTATCAAGTTCAGATCTGATGGTTGATGGTGGACAACGATCAGACATAAGAAGGTTGAAATCATTCACCTGGTGACTCCAACTCAATGTAGATACTCCACTAGAGGACTAACTCTTTCTCTGCGAAAATGAAAGGATCTTACACAAAGTTCAGGTATCCAAAGTGGAATGGTATTCAGGATCTAGTCTGCTTTCTTGTAAATTACTTCTTTGTTGTTCTTGAAGCTGTCCTAAAAGTTTTTCAGAATTTTTTGTATGATAAAGGTGATCAAAATCTTCACTCGACCTATTCAAAAAGTTTAAATACTGAGTTTCCCTTTGATCCTGGCCTCCTTACTTTTCCCACATCTTATGATGACTCTCTTCAGAGTGATGAGCCTAAAGAAAAAAAAACTGATCTCGTAGCTCTTGTATATACTCCTACACCTTATATAGTCCCAGATAGGTATAAACCTCTTGTTTTACCTTCTGTTCTTCATGCTTTCCCTAGAAACTATGACCTATATCTACCAAGATTTGACGGTGAATGTAACAATGTCAACGCTGAGCAACATGTGCAGAATGTTGAGACTTTCCTAGATCTTTTTGAAGTTGATGAAGAAGATGTTAGTATTAGAATTTTTTCTCTTTCTTTGCAAGGCCAAGTCAAGAGTTGGTTCAAAGCCCTGCCTGATGCGAGCATCTCAGATTTCCAGCAGTTCGTCAAAGTTTTCCTCAACAGGTGGGTGATCGGATAGAACCTTTTCTTGATTATAGAAGAGTATAACCAGTTGAAAAGACTTCCAGGGGAGACAGTGCAACAGTTTTCTGCCAGATTTAACCAAGTTTATTATTCGATGCCAGCTGATATAAGACCTTCTCCTAGATCTGCTCTCTTGCACTACCCGAGTGCCTTTGATCCGGAAATGGAGTTTCAGTTGAGAGAAAGGAATATTGCAACACTTCACGAGATGCAGAATAGTGCAGTAAATGTAGAGGCTCATTTGTTGATCCGAAGGGCGAGGTTGAAGGAAGAAGAGATGAAAAACATAGATATGGAGAAATTGACATCTCTAGAGGTAAATTTGGACATGTTGGTAAGTGCAGTAGAAGATATTATGCAAAAGAAAACCACAAAGAATGAGTATAATGTTGAAGCCCATGACTTGTTGATTGAAGAAGAACAGGTTGCTGATCCAAAACATTTTGTTTCTTATCCCAGTTGTCATAGTGATTGCTTTATAGATCATCTTGAAGAAGAGAGAGTTGTTGATATGACATGTATGCTTGATGATGTGTTGTATATTGATGATTTGCCTCAGTTTGATCAGTATGATGATGATTATGTTCTCCAAATAGAAGCAAATCTTGCAGACGAATCAGCCGCTAGTTTGTGCGAGGAGGAAGTTCACTTTCAGCAGCTTGAGTACAGTGATCAATCGATACATATCAGCTATGACAATAATGAGGAAAGTGCAGCAAATTTTGAAGTAAGTGAAGGATCTTTGCCTTTTTGTTTTGATTCATTTCAGTTCATCAGAGACAACTACCATGCAATCAGAAATCAAATGTCAACAAGTCTTGATCTGGACCATCTTGAGCGCAATGAAAACCTTGTTCAAGACTTCTCATATTCAGATTTTCAGCCCTCGAAAGCCATTGATTGTCAAGTTGCAGATGAGGACATGGAAGCTGGTACATATGATCAAATGATACAAGGTGACTCCGTACCATTTTGTTTTGAATCATTCCAGTTGTTGAAGGATAAATTGCATGGTAAATCTTTAAATGAGCAGCCTGTAGCATTAGATTTGCAGCCACCAAATGAAATTGAAGGTCAGATTACAGATGAAGTCGTGGAAGCTGAAATACATGATTTAATGATGCAAGAGGATTCTGTACCCTTTTGTTTCGAAGCATTTCAGTTTATAAGGCAGAATCTTCGTAATATCTCTCAAGAAAAAGATGAACAGCCAGTAGGATGTCATACAGTTTCAAGGGATACAGTGCAACAGTCTTCTCAAGTTTTTGATGATCCTATTGCTCGTGTGTTGGATGATGTTTGCTGTAAAAATTCTTCTTCATTAGCTAACCATGTGCCGGAAAAGAATGTTGATGATAATCTTATTCAAAAGTTGCCTTCATTGTCTTGTCTAACAGATTTTTCATTACAAAGCTCTCATCAAGGTTTGCAGTCATATGAGGAGATTGATGAAGGAGACTTTTGTTCTGTTTGTAATCAGCAACAGTGTTTGGTTATTCACGAAATTCAGGATCCTTTTGGCAGCTTGCTGCAATCACCAAAGAAACACAGCACAGATGTGAGGAAAGTCTTGATATCTAGCTATGAAGATTACTTGGACCAGAGCAGTGAGGTGTTAATGGAAATTAGTAGCTATGTTTATGAAGATCCTTTCGCAGTATTCTTGCAGTCATCCAGTCAATTCATGCTTTGTAAGTTTATCAGCAGTCAGCTTGAGTTCAAATTTCTATGGGAGTTGCCTTTCGATTCTTTCCTTTTCCTGTGCATCAGAAAGCATTTGGGAAGAAATAAAATAGCAGCCAGGATGCTTACATGGTTGCATTGGCTATTCCATTTCACTTGATTAGGTGGTGAAAAGAACAATTAGAGTAGGTTGATGAATAAGCTCAATCATGAGCATCCTTCTAGTTTGTCTGTTATGTTTTAGTCATGTTATATTATGGTTTTTCAGTCTTAGTCAGAGTCAATCTACATAATGTCAGTTTTCATGTTTGGATTCCATGGCCCAATGGACAAAGGCATTGGTCTGCTCTCCCAAAGATCTGTCGTTCTTGGCACCTCCAAGGAGCTACCATCCCCATTGGAGCCAATGTTAGTGTCAGATTTTGCAGCTTTCCTTCAGTGATCAAACATGCTCTTACAAAGTGATTTTAAGGTGTCAAGGTCAAATTTTGTCATTTCAATGAGTCTTCAAGCAAAATTTGGTCACTAGGCATTAGGTCTAGGGTTTGCTTTCACTCTTTTCAAATTTGTCCAAATGTCGGTCCATGTCACCATTCAGCTGAGTGTACCATCATTCAGAGGGTTTTCATCATCATGTCAAGTTCCATTGGGTCATTTTACAGCTTGTTCATGCTTCAATTGTGCCTAGGTAAGGTCCATTTCCCTCTCCTAGGGTTTTGGAGGTAATTTCTCTTGGATGGTCAAATCATTAGAAAAACTTGTATCCTGATGTTCATACACCTTCCCCTATCCTTAATGTACCTTATTAAACACTTCCCATCATTGAGATCCCCCAAATTCCTCATTTTTGCACAAACCCTAGTTTCTTGCTACAACTTGGCAATTTTCTAGGCTAGGCCTGTGTTTTTCCCTTTTGGACCCATTCCCCTCACTCAATCTCTGAAATTCCACTTTCCCCTGCTTCCTAACATCCCTCCCTACTTCCAAAAATTTTCTCAAGAATTTATAAGCCCCTTATCCCCTTCATTTCGCTTCATTTCGACAAATCCCTTGTTCCACACATCGGGATAGGTTTCACTCAAATGATGTTTCTAAGCAATAAAAGATGAATTTGGGAAACATTAGAGATTTTTTTGTCCAAAATAGGCCAAGGAAGAAAAACCTCCTTCAATTTTTACACAGGTGTCATGGTTTTAGAGAAATGTCAAAAATACAGTTGCCTCGGGAGAATTGAATGCACCTCTGAAGTGACCTTGGGAAAATCAATATTTCTCCTAGCTTGGTTGGCCAAATGACTTGCTTGATGAGTCAAATGATAACTAGACACAAATATATTTCCAATGAGCTATCATGAGCTCAATTTGGAGCTGAGGAAGACTTTCAAAAGTTGACTGCAACAGCACTCTGCCTTGAGGCAGCCTCATTCTGCTCATTTTGAACAGTCTTGGGAGATTTGATTTTTGACAAGTAAAATGAAATCCAAATTGAAAAATTCCACTTGGGTTGGAAATTAGACTCAATAATATTTCCAACGAGCTATCCCGCGCCTAATTTGGACACTGGGAAGGCCTCCAAAAGCCTCCTGAAAAATGCGCGACGCATTGGGTTTGTGCGCGGCGCATTGGGTTTGTGCGCGGCGCATTGGGTTTGTGCGCGGCGCATTGGGCCAAAACACAAGATTTTTGCCATTCCTTTCACCCGTCAAATTTTTCTCAGTCTCTCCTTGTTCAAGTAAGTCAAATCCACTTCCTCATTGCTCTTAACAAGTGTTTGGTGTTGGTATGAAAATTTAAATGCAAAAAACTCAAAATCTTATTCTCTTGTTTTAAGATTGCTCCTAGGGTTTTAAAACTTGTTTTGTGCCAAACACTTCCATTCTCCACCTTGTTTTTTCCACCCCCTCACTGTTATATTATCATAGCAGCTCATCCCCTATTCCCTACATCCCTAAATTCACTCATACCCATTTCATTCCCATCTCCCTACATCTCTAAAGGTCACTTACTCCTAAGCTCCATCTCCCTCTCCCAAGTCATTTCATTTCCTCTCATTCTCCTCTTCCCATTTCATGTGTAAAAATTCCAAAAACCTTAATTTCCCAAACATTCAGTGGCTCTCCCCTCTCCCAAATTTTGTCAAATTCTCAAAGGGAAAACTACCACTTGACAAGACTCCCTTGTTCCCATTGTCCATATTTCTCCCACAGTCCCTTCCCTTTGGCACATATTTGGCAGTTGAAACAAAAGCACCAAATTCTCATTCTTCATCTCATTCAAGCCAAACATACACTTGGCATAGACTTTCAACACCATGGAGGTGGGCATCGATACATTATATGACTGAGACAATGGCTCTACAGCTGAAACTGCATGCACCAGGAGGGCACTGAAACGTCAAAAAAGGCCTGATCCACTCCAAATCTTGGCCGAATCTTCTTTGTCTGAGCATGGCACATGATGGGGGACCTTCATTCCAAATTTCAGCAAATTTGGAGTAAATTTTGTCATTTTTGAAATTTTGGTCGCAAAACAGATTTTTCCGCCCGACGCGTTGCGCAACTTGGCGCGCGCTTACGATTGGGAGATCCTCTGGAGGAAAAATTTACATTTTTGGATTTTTTATGATAAATTATGCATGCTCAGGAATGGCTGAGAGATTTCATCAAGTTTTGGGTGGTTTAAAGGGTCAAAAACACCTTGAAAATGGCCTTTCTGCCACCTTTTGCACCAGCAGGAACCAGTCTTTGGAGATTGCAGTTTTGGAGGAGAAAATGACATCAAAATCCAAAAATTCTACTGGTTGGATAGTAGATGAGATAGGCTTTCCTGAACCAACATCATGAGTTTGATTTAATTGTAGTGCCAAAACAGGTTTAAAGGCTTGGGACGACGAGGCTTTCAAGCTACAGAGAGTGACTTTGCCTACGCCACCTTTCTACTGTGACGCCCGCTTTTGACTGTCACTTTTTAGATGTAATTTGACCATCCTGACAAATTGAGTGACCACATGTACTTTGGCACATTTTTACTTGTTCTAGAGGATTCATTCACCAAAAAGTGAAAATTAAATGAATGAATCAGTTTCCTACCATATAGAGGCAAGTTGTTTGATTGCCTAGATTTCAGTTCCTAGTTTAGAATTAGTTGAAACAGCTCCTAGGAGGATGAGCTCGACCCCTAGAGGCATGGGAAGGGGGAGATATCTCAGTGACTATGTATTTCTATATTTCATGACTCCTGGGAATAAAGCCAGTACTATTACATATATACACTCTATTTAAAAAGGAAAATTCATGTTTCACAGACTAATCAGATCCTTGTGCCTGGAAGCTGATGGATGTTTTTACCTCAGAATTGTAAGTTCATTGATTCTATGCATGCCATTTCTCCCTTCTTTGCTTCGAATTAGAACAAATGAGTAACCTGGTGGGAATCATTAGCTGCTAGTGCTCTGCCTTAAACTTTTGTTTAGTTTGATATGTTTTCTTCCGTTTGAAGAGGATCCTTGCACCTTCTTTCCCTCTTCATCTCCTCAGTATTATTTTCTATTCATCCATTCAATCTAAGACATCAAAGCCATTACCTTCCCTGCCCCAACTTGAACTCTGCAAGAAATTGGCCTCATCCCCAAGCCCAAAAAACTGCCTTCCCTTTTTCCAACAAAAACCCTAAAAATCAAAACAAATCCTCCTATTTGAACATCTAGCCTAATATTAGTTTTTTTTTCATTCATCTCAAGCCCCATTGAATAAATTTCGCTGAGATTGACCCAGAGAGAGCCCTCTCCTATTCTGGTAGGGCTAGCTACCAGACTGAGCGTGGTTTGGTGTTACCCTGAATCTCGCCTTCCTTCAGCCTAAGGTGGATTTGGGAAATAACATGATCTATAAATTTATTAAAAATCCTCTTGTATATTCTCCAAATGGGAGGTTGATCCCCTCACTGAAAATCTGTCTCCCCCAACTAGATCTCCAAACCCTTCACTGTAACTGCACACTGAAATAACACAGTTTCTTCAAAAAATTGCATTGTAACTGATAGCAGTACCTTATCCTGATTCTAGATGATAAAATAATGCTCAGGGGTTCACTTCTCTACTATCATAATGGAAGGAAACTTTCCTCCAACTGAAATCAAGCAAGGAAATGACCCAAATCAACTCTCCATTGCTGCACCCTGCAACACATCACAATACTCTGCAAAAACTGAGCTGTGAAACAAGGATGTAGCTTGGAAAAATGATGGATAGTGGCCAAGGTAGTGAAATACTCTCCTAAGAGCTTCTCAATGGAAGAGGTGGGATTCCTGACTAGGAACACCCTGTGCTAAACAACACATGCAATCTTAGCTACACAGCTAAAGAGAGCAACAAGTCTAATAGACTGTATCAAATTAATAATTTAAAACATAACCCCATATGTCTAACATCCTCTTCTTTATATAATTTAAGAGCTTCCTCACCCTTTGCCCCACTCGATTAGGTCACTATCTCCATGCAATCAATTTCCCACCAAAACTGCTCTATCCCACCATGAATGCCACTCCTCCATAACAATGTTGTTTTATTTGGTCAAAGTTGACCCAGCATTCATGCTCCAGCCCCCTTTTCACTCCTAAGGGTCTTCAATATAGCTTTAAGATGACCTCCATTCACACTAGGAGTGTTTTTTATTCCTACTAAGGATATTTATGGGTCTCCATACCCTCTTATTCCTATATCTAAGATAAAAATCAAAAGTTTAATATTCCAATTAGTTGTGTGCTAATTTAGGAATATTATAGTCCTCCCCTCCCAAATGTTGCTTCTCCTCAAGAAACTGCAAGGATATAACTGAATATCCTCTCCTCTTCCTCCTGTAGAATCCTCATATGATAAGCTCCTCCAATGAACAAGATGTTGTCTCATCAACAAGTCTAAAAGTTGCTCCTCCCAAGTGTATAAGTATGCCTTTGGTGAAAAATCCAAATGGCTTTCATCTTGAACAAGTGGGATATCCATGGAGGAAACTATATGTGGTCTAGAGGCCTTCTTGAGGCATGGGCTGAACAAATTATTGGGAATATTCCTTCCCATGTGAAGCTCCAAACCCCAAGTTATCATCCACAAAAAGTGAGTCACCCTCCAACATGGCAACTCATGAAATATCTCCTCCACCTTAAGCTCATGCAAAGTAAGTGGGTTGCATAGCTCAATATGATGGATCAAATTTTCCATCCCATGCTATCTCTCTCTCCACTTATGATAAATGTAGAGCTGATACTGAATTTGGGCCGCAATAATGTTGCCTTCGTGAAGCAAAAAGGAAATTGGATCCTCAAAAACCCACTCTTTGGTTCTTTCCTAGATCATTACATATAAAATTAATATGACATTACCTTCATATGTAATCCAAATAAGAAAATTATTGAAGGTTTCATGTATTTCTGGAAGGTACCAATAGTTTCCCAAGTGGTCACAATGCAATTTTTCTAACTGTTGTTTCAAAACATGCCATGGGATGTTGCCTCCAAACAATTTGCTAGTTGTGTATGTCATATCATCTACTAGTAAATAGTAAATGACATTGTATACCAACTAAGCATACAGTAAATAGTAAAACACTTTCCCAAAGCCATACAAGAAATGGCTATCTCCATCATAGATGTTAGTCCCAAAGTTACCATGAAGCCCAAATAGAGGCTTGCCCTCTTGTGGAGCAATGCATTGTATAGAGATGGTAAGAGAATGAAAATAAAGTGTTAGATAATCAATAAGTGAAAAATCACAACTCTTAACATGTACTTAGATTAGGCTGAAAGTCAGGCCCATGGATGAGCCCTCCGATGAGAATCTCCTCATAAAGGTCTACAAAATGAAGGGATGCCTTCTCCCCTTGGAACACTCCATCAATAGATACATAATTACAAGTGACAATGTTGTTGGCCTTAGTGATGAGGCTTTTGCCACCCCATGACTCCATTATTTGACATGCCATATGCCAAAGTCATCCACCATCATGTTGCTATGTGTGCAAGTCTCCTTGCTATGTGGAAGTACCTCCTGATCCTTCAATGTTGAAGGGTAGCCTCCTTGCACTTGGATTGTGCCATTCCTTTCTCTTGAAACATCCTACAAAGTATGGGATAAATTCAGCCCATACTCTCCCAAGAGTAGCCAAAGCAACAAAAGCTCTTGCTGCCTCCTCACACCTCCGTCATACAAATCATGAGGTGAAAACATGATGATTGACATGAATAATTTCATATCAATGCAATGTACCCAAACTCCTTGCTACCATATGATGCAAGTTCCATGCCAAGTCCTGACCAACAACATACTCTTTGAAATAGAATGTGTCACATGATGACCAAACTCTTTCAAGAGTAGCCAACGCAGCCTTGGCTCCTCTTGACTTGTGTCATAGATCTGCAAGTTCCTTTCCATCCTCTTGCTCATAAACATCACCCATCGAACCAATGGTGAGTGTTCGTCATCATGATCAAAATTGGAATTCCTCCAATGGAGAATACCATCCTCCCAAATCAGATTTATATCTTTGCATTTCATGGGATGTTGAAATGCAATCGCATGGAGATCTCCAAATGAAGACCAATCATCAATGACAATGTGATCCCATAAGGATCCAAATAAACTGAATGGTCATTGGAATCACCAATCATCAACCATCTTCCTATCCCCTTCTACACATGTAGAATGGTGATTGGAATGCTCCAATAATGTTCGGGCCCCCAACTCATCACTGCTGCTCAATGACAGTGTTGCTAATATCCATGATGGTGCATATGCTGTCTCAATATTATGCTCAATGCTGAACACATAGTTCTACGTTGTTTTTCTTAGGACAATGTTCATCACATCCTTCAAAATTCTACACTCCAACCCCAAGAGTTGTGTGCAGCTCAACAATGATATAATAGGATGACTATATATCTCCTCCTTGAACAAATGAGGGGTCCTCAGCGCAGTTATAGTTTGTTGCTCCAAATTAGTAAGGCACTTTTACCCTAGGTCATGCAAAAGTATATTCCCACAATCCTCCATATGATGTGTTGAAATAACAGAAAGTGGAAACATGTGCATACCTTGGTAAAGCTTGGGAACATCTTGTACTAATACAAGGGTTCGTTCCTTTGGTGTGATGACTTTCCCAACTACTAATGATGATGGCTGCTCTTTTATGGCTGCATTAGTGATGGTACAAGTCTCCTCCTCCTCATGCATCTCCGTAATAATGCATGGGAATCTAAATGTCAAGAGATCAAGACCACCTTGAAAAGGTGAAAGTGTTATTTCTCCTGATGCAAGTGATCCTGCAACAAGTGGTGATGGAAGCTCCTTCTCCTCTATTTATTCTTGTCAAACATATTGATCAACCTTTGAGTAAAATCTGCATATGCAGTCACTCTTGCATGACTCAAATGGTTGAACCACCAAATATTTTCTTCACCCTAAAGGTGTAGTGCTGAAATCTCAACAATTTCTCTCTCTACTACTGGATGTAGCAGGAACAATACATACAACTTCATTCCCCAAGTTCTTTTTGTACATGCGGATGACCCATAAAATGTAGGCAATAGAAATATATTGTTGTAAGGTATTCTTTCTTCCTTGAGCTAAATGAACTGTGGGACAGTTAGATTCTCCTTGAAAGATCTTGCTTGAGACTTATATTCTGCAAGATACTCACTTAGAATCTCATGATCTAAGTATCCTCCATCTCCATGCCTCTTGTTGTTTTCTTCAAAAGGAAAGGGTATAGTATGTTCCTTTGGAGCTCTATGCAATACCAGATCTCTCTTTTGTTGATAGGAAGTACATGGACCTTCCTCTTCTTGAAACCCTTTGGAGGTCTCATTGCATCTCTCCATTTTTGTTTTCTTGACCTCCTTGGTGAGGTCCCTCTTAGATCTGAGAAATGAGATTAAAATCATTCTTTCTATCATTATGATCTCTTTCTCCTTCTTCTTATTCTCCTGATAGCATAATGACTGAGATCCACGGGCTGAGCCAAGATTATGCTCTGATACCACTATAATATTCCCAAATGGGGAAGCAGCAATATATGAACACAAAATTGGAAATAGCAGTGTAAATCAACACATAAAATGTAAGAATATCATATATGCATCATATTAATATAATAGCATAAAAATTTATACAATTTCTTGAGGAAATAATCACTTAAGTTGGCAAAACAAGCCTCAAGAGAACATGTACATGAAATATGAATAACACTGCTAAAAAACAAATACCCAAGGCTATGATAGCGCAATTTTATTAGATATAACTACTACTGAATAATGTAAATACATAGATATGAAGTTATATGGCTCAAATAATGCCAGGAACATAGATCTAAGCTCCCAATCACGTTTCCAAGATAACCCAGGAAGGGTTTCCTGAAATACACAAAATGCAGAAAATACAAATATGACCCTAGAACTGAATAATCTATGCAACTATATGGATAATAGGAGGTTGTTGATATGATATGGAAATGTATCAAAAATCCCCCTATATATTCTCCAAATGAGAGGTTTATCCCCTCACTGAAAATCTATCTCCCCCAACTAGGGCTTCAAACCCTTCACTACAACTTCACACTGAAATAATGCATTTTCTTCAGAAAACTACGTTGTAACTGATAGCAGTATCTTAGCCTGATGCTAGATGATAAAATAATTCTTAGGGGTTCTCTTTTCTAGTCTCCCAATATAGGAAACTTTCCTCCAACTGAAATAAAGCAAGGAAATGACCCAAATCAACTCTCCACTGTTGCACCCTGCAACACAACACAATACTCGGCAAAAATTGCGTTGTACAACGAAGATGTACGTTGGACAGATGTCGGATAGTGGAAAAGGTAGTGCAATACTCTCCCAAGAGATTCTCAAGGGAAGAGGTTGGATTCCCAACCAGGAACACCCTATGCTAAACAACACATGAAATCTTAGCTAAATAGCTAAAGAGAGCAACAAGTCTAAATAGACCATATCAAAATAATCATCTAAAACATAACCCCATATGGCTATCATCCTCTTCCTTCTATAAGTTATGAGCTTCCTCACCCTTGGCCCCACCAAATTAGGTCACTACCTCTATGCAATCAATCTCCCTCCAAAACTGTGTTGTCCCACAATCAATGCCACTCCTCCATAACAACGTTGTTTGATTTGGTCAAAGTTGACCTAGTCTTCATGCTCCAACCCCCTTTTCACACCTAAAAGTCTTCAATCCAGCCTTAATATGACCTCCATTCACACTAGGAGTGTCTTTTATTCCTACTAAGGAGATTTATGTGTCTCCATACCCTCTTATTCTTCTATCTAAGAGAAAACTCAAAAATTTAATATTCAAATTAGTTGTGTGCTAATTTAGGAATATTACACTATTTTTCTATCACCTTACTAGCTACATTCATATTGGCTTCATTTTCTAAACCATCTATCTGTATTTTTTCAAGAGTAGGGTATCTCCTTTCTCTAAGTGTGAAACTGGAATCAACTTCAAAATCCCCCAAAAAAACCACCTTCGCTCCTAAAGGAGGGGGCTTAATATCTATAGGAAAAATATTATACAACTTATTGAATCTTTTGATAAAATCAGAAATATTTTCATTAGATTTTCTTTTAATTGCATTGAATTTTGTTAATGAATAACCATGATCCATTTTTTTCTCCCCATTTCTGAGTGAATTTATTTTCTAGTTCATCCCATGTATTAATGGAATTTTTTGGCAATCCTTTGAAACACTTTCTAGCCTCTCCATCTAGAGACGGAACAAAATGCCTCCTTACAACATCAAGATATTCAACATTCGAATTTTCGGCAAAATTTCAAAACACAGATAAGTGTTTCTCTGTAGTGACTTCATCCTCCCCAGTGAAATGAGGAACTAATTTAAGATATTCTTGAGGCATCGCATTAAATGGCTGTGGAAGATTGAGTAGAGCATATAAGTTTAATAATAAGGCTAGTGATGCCATGTTTACACCTTGCTTAAATGTACTTTGGTTGAATGCAGATGATGAACCTGTTGTGAAAGTAAATGGAGGTGATGGTAAAATTGTTATGGGAGTAGGCCGATGAACAATGGAAGAGGAAAAACCAATTGGAACTTGTTGATCTTGTGTAAAAATAAAAGAAACATACTCAAATGAGTGTTCTTCCAGTTTAGGCTCTTGAAATTAAATACGTGTAAAAGGTGAATCTTGTTCCAAGAAATGAAGTACTTCAGATGTATTTCAAACAAAGGATGACTTGAACTACTGCCATGGGCAGAAAAAGTAGGACTAGGTGTTGAGGGAGTTTTAGGTTTCTCAACTCTCTTTGAAATCAATCTTTCAGGGTATGATAAAGCAAGAACCTTCTGCTGTGAGGTATCTGACCTCGTGCGAGGCCTTTTTTAAGCCATAATTCTGAGTATGATGAAACACAACCAAAGTTTCCTCCTCACTAAACAACGAGAGGAAATAATCTGAAAACCCAGGGGAAAAAAAACGATTCTTCGTCCCCGACAATGGCACCAGAAAATGTTTGTTCTTAAGAGACAATCCCTTGATTGTGAAAAGGAATCAGTGCTTAAGACATTTTAACAGTATTTTATGGAAAAAATATTTATCATTCAGTTTTTTTTCTATTCCTTTGGAAATTAGTTTAAAAAAAAAAACCCTTAATGCCTTGGAGTAATAGAAGATTACACAATGCCTTTAACTGTTGAAATGTGAATGAGAAAGAAGAAATTTAGGGAATCTTAAGATAATATATTGTAAACACGGGATATATTAACTTAAGTTTTAGAGAGAATTTATGAACAAATATGAGTTGAAGTGAAGGAGCAAATTTAAGGATATTTAACTCTTACCTACAAATGTAATTCAGAGACCAACATCTTCTTTACGTCAATTCATTCATAAGAATAAATAACACAAGATGACACAAGAAATACAAACCACTATCAAAAATTTCAGGAAAATTGAGACTTATTTAATTAACTCTTCAAAGAAATAAGTAAAAAAATATAGTCTTCGAGAGGTTCCAAAACTCCCACCTTTCTTCCTCATTTTTGTCTTTCTTAAATACATTAAAAAGTAGTTTGTAACTACCAAAACTTCTTAAAACTACTTAAACTACTACTTTCTTCTATCAAATAATTTCATTACAATTGAGGGTAACATTACAACCTCATTATATAAGAAAAACAAAAGAAAATACAATAATAAATAGAAATATTATGTTGTTTTATGAGTATCATTTGCTGCTGATGTGTCTTCAGGAAGATTGGACATCCATTCTCTGCACTTTTTCCAGAGTTCAGCATTTGTCTTCGGAGCATGAACTAGCTATGATGTTCTAATCTAGAAGAAATGATCTTGGTGTAAGTGGGTTTGTCCAGAAACAGAGTCTTGACCATCAATAATAACTGAAAAGATTTATACAGATAATTGACAATTCTTATTCCTTTGAAAATTGCAGTCTTCTCATGAGTATGGTCAATTTTTCTTTTTTCTTCCACCAAAAAAGTTTCATATATTTCCTAGAACAATAAATTACCTTGCAGATCCTAGCAAGATGGAAATCCTGCCCTAGTTCTTTTATCAAACATGGTGTTGAACTTATCTACTGCTTGCTTGATCTCTATCAACCTCTTTTTTGCTGAATTCATGTATGCGTTCTTCACCACCATCTTGTTAATTTCTATAACACATAATGTTTTGTCTTTAATCTCATGTTCTCCCAGTTCTTGATCTGATTTGGATTTTAAAAAAATCTATTAACTTTTTAGCCCATAGAGCTCTATCTTGCAGTTTTTGTTTGCTAGCTAATATGAGCTCTTGTAGATCTCTGATTATACTCTTTTCTTTTGAATTTAGAACCAGTGATTCCCATATTGTTTTCATTACTCCTATAATCTAATTCTAAATAATATCTTTAGCTTGAATTAAGGAAATGTTCCCCTTTATCTTCTCTTTGAGATTCTTGATTTATTCATATGCTGATTGACAATCTAATTTGTATTTGTCTTCATTTTATTTTGATATTTGAGTTTCTATATCCTTAGCACATATAAATTTTATGGTCGTCTCAAGATCACGTTTGGATTTCTTCAAATCGATCTCTACCATCCTCAACAGAATGCTTAATTGTGATAGTTTAGTTGTTGGGTCATTAGTTCCAGATGACAAAACTATTGTGTAGACATGTGAATCAATCTGCCCCTATAGTTTAGCTACTTTCTCTTTCAAACTGGAAATATCCTCATCCTTCTGCAAAATTTGTTGTAAAAGTTTCTCTCTCAGATTCCACTTCTTTTCTTTACCCCAAATTCACAAATTATTCTGTTAATCTGGGAAGCATCTCCCTTTCCAAGTATTTTTGATAGAAATTGTAACACAAGCTTGACATCTGAATCAAACATTTCCAGTGGAAATACCTTTTCATCGAAATAAAAATGTCCTTGTTCTGGCTCTAGAAAGAATAAAATCGGCATGTAATCTTGCCCTACAAGATTTTCATAATATGTTGTCAATGACTCTTCAGTAAAAATAACATAGGACTCAGACTCTGGGTAGCAGAAGGCTTGAAAAATTAGCAGGGATGAAACTTGTAAGACACTCTCTCCAAATAGGTTCATTACAAAACACTTGCTGGGATATAATGTTGATGCTAGCCAATGTATGAATTTTGGGAAAAAATAAGTTTTTGGGATGCATGCAGACAAGACTCTAGACCTGAAAATAGCTGTGAATACAGTGGAATTTTGTTTATTATGAATGACTTACTGGTACAGAGGCAAATGTTCTACTATGAAATGACTATCCATTACATCCTACTCTATATCCATGAGAGGAGTGTGACTAGAAGAACCAAAAAACGATGATTTTTTGGCCATGTTTTCACTTAAGGTGACGATTGAATGGACTCGGAAACAAAGGGCAAGATGATTTCGATGGTTTTGAAAACTTGAAATGAAACATGTAGGTGCAAAGAACAGGGTTTTGACTCACTATTTATAAGCACAGTGGTACTATGGGGAGAAAATGGGAATTAAATGCATGATAAGACAGGTATGGGAACATGACATGGACTATGAGATAGCTTGCTTATTGATGTTGTCTTTGGTCGCCTACATCACCGCAGGGTCACTGCTGGGTACAATAGGCTCTTTGGAGGTGTGCCTCTGCAGTGAATGTGATCCATTGATTTGAGTCAACGCGCTTATGTCACGGTCAATTGCGGAGGCACTTCGGAGTTATCTACTAGGTTGTTTGTGCCCGCAGGTTTCCTTCGGTCAGGTCCCACTTGCCATCCTTTCCTTTCCACCCGGTGAGTTGCACATTTTTTTTAAAAACAAGGGTTGGACCCACCATAATCATCTTCCAAAACACAATGTTAATGTTTCAACATACAAATCAAAATAATTTTTGACATATGAAATTTTTGGTTCATTTTTTTTTTAAATTATATGTTTTTTTTGTATTTTGAGAAACATTTGAAAATGAATTTGCAAATGATCCACAACAACTGTAATGACCAAATGTTTCTCATAATGAATAGGGATGTTTAGTGCATAATTTTGTACTGTTCATTTTGGTAGGTACCTTTCGAGGTGGGTGAGGTATACCCATAACCAATGGGGTTGTTAAATTTTGGGTTGTCACTAGTATATTTAGATAACTTAGTAGTTTCATGAGTGTAGGGAGAACATTGTTAGTGTGGTTTTTAATATCACAAATGGTGGAAAAGGTGGAATCTAAGCACTTGTGGTAGTCTTAGTGTCTACAATGAATTATAGGTATTAATGTCCCAAATTTTATTATTTTCCCCATAGATTTCTTCTTAGGTGATGGATTAGTTAGTACTTTGGGTACTAGAGTTAGCTCTAAGACCACAAGTGATGAGTAATTTGGAGGAAATGTGAGGTTTAATTCCAAAGGAACTAGTGTTTTCATGGAGAAGTAAACATGACGGGGGGGTGGGGGAGTGGTATCAAAGAATCCTCACAAGGATGAGTTGAGGAAGATTAAATGTGGTCATTGTGGGTTTTCCTGCTTTGGTAGGTGGTATGAAGAGGAATGGAATTTTTGTGATGGGTGTTTCTAGGTGTATTTTATTTTACTAAAATATATCATGAGGATGTACGAGATCATCATCTAATAATGGTGTAGTGTAATAAGTGAGAGATACATTCAACATGGTTGATGATGTCACGGGTGGTTCATGAAAGGTGTTATAGCTCAATTTGACACTCCATGGAGACCATTAAAGAATAAATGTAAAGCATGATATGCTACATATACCTTATGGGAAACCCTAAAAACAACTTAAATTAACACTCTAATGTTCTAGGCACACTGGAAAACAATGTTGCAACACTTTTAGTGGCCTAACAAAAGGTGTTGAATACTTATACCCTTTAGCCAAAGATAGTTAATGTGGCTAGGGTTTATGGAATGAGAGGATAATTTTATAAAGGGCTAGAAAATAAATATCAAAAGGAGGATAAGGATAAAAATACCATGTCAAGTGAAGCTATTTTTTATTATATTCCCCTCCACCTCTCCAAATCAACTATAAAACAAACACCCACCATGAAGAAAAAAGTGAAAAAGGTGAAAGTAAGGTAATTTCGTCGAAGTGATTAGATGACTATAACTTGATAATATCCAACCTATAGTGAGTTTTATTGTAAGTGTAGTTGAAAGGAGGTAGCTATGATAAAATATCCTAAAAGTATTGCATCTATTTCAAGTATTTTTTCCTAATTATATTCTAATTATTTTCCCAGTGTCATTTCTATATTATTACATGTAAAAGAATGTATCTTTTTCTATATGTGAATATGTTTTGTCATATATTCATAACACTTGTATTGGAAAGTAGAGTTTGGATATGTTGTGGTCTATGTTTTGTAAGTAACATGTGTTGGGAGTGAAGGATAGGAAAATGGGATAAAAACACAAGTCAACACAAACTAGGACCAACATTTAATGATTAGGTGTTTCCCTATTCTCATATCCTTCCATTTTTTCAACTTCATGTAGTTGGCTCTCCAAACTTTCATATTTTTCACTCTCTTTTCATTCATTCTCCTTCAGTTTTCATCCATATTCAAAAACTCCATAACCTTACACTAATACCATTTCATGATTATATATGGGATTAGACTTATTATTTTCCAAAGAATTTATTTTAGTATTTTAGGTGATTTTTTGATTAATTTTTAGAGAAATAACATGTTTTCACTTATATATAAATGTTGGATGAGTTTTATGATGTTTATATGAATATTTGAAAGTTCTGGAAAATTCATATTTGACCACTTAGCTTCAAATTAGAATTTATTCTTCAAAATATTGAAGATTTGAGGAAGATTTGAGATCATTATTCAAGAACAATCAATGGAGAAGAATCTATTAATTTTCCACTATTCTCTGTTGTTACAATCACTTTAGCCCAATATGATCCCTAATTAGAAATAAAATTTAATATTCCAATGATAAATAACAATTGTAGATAGAACATTGAATCCAATGATAATTAAATAAAATCAAGAGAAATAAAAAGAGACCCCAAATTTGGTCAAAGACTAGGGGAAAACCCCACAAGGGAGAAAACCCTTTCAACTTATTATCGTTATTATATTTTCATAAAATTTTCAACAAAGAGTACAATTATCAAATTCACCAATCAAAAGACAAAGGTCAACAACTTTTACATTCTAACAAATCAATATCCAAAATCCAAGAGATCATCCCAAAAATAAAATTTTAACAAACTGTCAAATTTAGTCAATAACAACAAGAGATGCCATAATGAGTCATAATTAAATGTTCAAATAACCTCCCAAACATATCAGTCAAAGTTCAATAAAAAAACTCGGCCTCTTTTGCAGGTCAAAATGACGTCAAAACAACCCAAAATTCACGGTCAAACATGGTCAAAGGAGAGAGAGAGTCTATGGTTAGATCTGAATTCAACATCTATGGTCAACTGTAATCAAAGTTCCTAGAAAACCTCAATCATTGTGCTAAATAATCTTGCCTCCAAATATAGTCCAAAATTCCAAGTCAAATCAAGTCAAACTATGCCCAATCTCAAAATGTCAATGTCGGTCAATGTGCTAATCAAAGAAATATTTTTATCGCAGTCAAAATATCTAGTATCTCCTCCTTGCACGTGTCAAAGAGACTTGAAATTTTTTAGATGTATGAACCTCCAAGAGAATGAGGTGCTAATGAGTTCTATTTATAGGCATTGGAGGAGACGCAATTTGTCTTTAAAGCTGACCTGAAATTTTATGCACTTTTGGGTTTTCACATTAAAAAAGAAAAATTCCTTCACCAAATTAAATTATTTTAAGGGAAATGAGGGTCTTCTCTGAATGAATAAGGTTGTCTAAAGGAGGGAATTTGTCCCTGATATTTCAAATTAACGATCCCTCTCACTTAGGGAGAAATTGTTTACTCTATCAAAGGTCCCATCTCAAATATTTTGTCATCGTTAAGTCAAATTTCATCTCTACTCATCACTACTCATATTTGTTCAACACTCTCCAATCTAAAAGAAGAAGAATTTGACATCATAGGGAATATCAAGCTACCACCCTCAATCTAAGGATGATAGGCAGGATACGACTTACCATGGAAGGTAAGGATCATAGTTATCCTATCGTTACGACAATAAGAAAGATACGACTTACGATGAGGTAAGGATCACAACTATTATATTATCCACTGAACTTCCCAACTTGGCCATCAATATTTAGTGGTGGAACACTTGCATCCTCTCACTTAGGCTTGATAATACTTACCCTGAGGTAAGGATCAAAACTATCCTATTATCTAGAGTTCCCTCAGCCTTAGGAGCTATCTGACTAAATTCCTCAACCTAGGAGCTTAAATAAGGGGAAAGATAATAGCTAAATTTCCTTGATCAATAGCGACCCTTACCTGTGAGGGTCAGATCCCTTAGTCTAAGATTCTCTATGAAGACCAAGAACTTCCCTTTTGACAAAGCCTTATTGAGTATGTATGATATCTTCTCATCAATCGATATGTGATGGAGTCTCACTGCTCCTATTGGCACCGTGACTCGTATATAATGATACTCAATCTCAATATGCTTGGAATTTTCATGAAATATAATGTTTTATCCCAATCAGATCCCACTCTTGTTGTAAACAACTCTTGAAAGTGCTTTCTCAACCAAACTTCCTCAAAACTAACCATGCTAGAAACAATGTACTCTACCTCAGTCGTGCTTAATTCTATAGAATTTGTTTTCCTTTTTACACATCATTTTGTCACCATGGAAAATGATCATCAAATTCAATCTTTCTTTATCCATAATTTTATTCCAAAGTATTACCCTGCAAGTTTAAAAGTTAAAAATCTTAAAGGAAATGAGAAATATGGTTTATAAGGTCCAAAAACCTACTTTTACTCACATGTGCATTATCCTAGCCGATTTGTGTGCATACACAACTTTTATCATTAAAGCCAGCACATAAGTTTGATTTGTCTTCCATTATAAACTATACACATGACTCAACGAAAGTAAAAATAAAAAGTGAAATATATAACCTTTATTGGGTGAATATTTCCCAACTAAAAGCTTCGAGGTGATTCCTATTCAAGCCTGATCCCTCTGTTCATGGAGCTCATTATTTAAGGAACCCTAATCCCACCTTTTGAGGATGTCATCCCTGACATGAGGATCTCAAACCTCCTCCTCTTAGCATATTAATCAAACATATGCCAGAGGGTTTGGGGGGATTACTAAAGGTAAAATTATGTTTCTAAAAGAAGGTTGGAAGGCTTGTCATCCAAGGAGAAGACTGAAGATCATTGGGAGGAGCCACATTTCATCAAGGCCAAGGTTGTGTAACTCCTTTATTTATGAGATTAATAAAAATAATTTTTTCTTCCCACTATATTGTTCAATGGAGTATATGTATGTTGTATTTTACTTCCATTTTTCCATTGAAATTATATTAGGTACTAGTTTCCTTGATCACCGGTATGAGTTTTATTGAATCATTTATTCTTCATATTCCTTTGATCTTTTGCTATTCTATGTTTGCAGTCTTGATTTTTAAGCATTGAGGAGCTTCCATGAACCATAACGGTAATATTTATCAGGCATTACATTTAAAAGGTATGGATTTCGTCTATTGCCATTATTTTTTATGATTCAATATAGATAAACTCAAGGAAACATTTGCTAGCTTTTATGTTTGTTACTAGAGTCATTAATTGAATCTAGGGATATTTCTTCTGTCTGCATTATCAATTAGTCATCCATAACAAATTCGCGACCATATTGGGGAATGAATTGTTCTTCATCATCTCATTGTTTTGAATTTTGATCCTTCTTTAATAGCCTTGAATGAGAATCTTCACGATGGCGAAAGTTTAGAATTTTCGAATTGTTTGGTTGAGTTTTTATTTTTCTAAATTTGTCTCGAATTGTTCGGTTCCTCTTTAGAAGTAAAGCGCATATGTGTGCATTGTTCCATTAGAAACAATGTGTATGTGCACTGAATCATACTACTTACCTATGCACAAGCCTGGAACTTCTGAAAATTTGAGTTTTCCTTTCACTAATGTCTAAAATTTTTGGTTTTTATGCTTCATTATACTTGCTTGGACCTTTAGATAGTGTAGGTCAGTTTGATTGAATGTTGTGAAGAAGTATTCTTGAAAATTTATTGTTTGATTTGTTTGATTGCTTTTGGATCTATCAAAATAAAGCTTGGTTGATCTTGATTTACTATCTTCTTGTCTTTCTTCTCTCAAACAGACCAAATTTAGTGTTTATTTTACCTGTTTGTGAAATATATTTTCATTAATTAAAGGTAGGGTTTCTCGAGAATGAGTGTTTTTATGAGAAGTATTTTCTTCACTAAACTTGAATTGAAGGCCATTTCTTCTCTCAGTGCTAAAGTTTTTCAGAATTACACTTTATACAATGTTAATTTTATAGAATTCATTTGAGGAAATTCATTTTAAGGATTTGATTGGTTTCTCCATGCATGTTGGAAATTTTGAGTGCTTCTTTTGTAAAAAGGAAAGTTTCATGATTTTTTGAGTTATTGGGTGAACTGAAATTTTAAAGCCTAATTTATGCATTTGGGTCATTTCAAAGTGAAATTTTCATTTGTGAAAAGGGATATGGTAGAATTAGGAGTATTTGAATTTTCTTTGAAAAATTGAAAATAATCTCTCCTTCCCGTAATTAGAGATTCATTGAAATGAAAGATTGCATTATCATGTTTGATTGCATTAAAGTTTTGGGTCACGCCATAATATCATCATTTTCATATCCATTTACCCATTGAGTAAATAACAACTTTAGAAAACAACGTTAAGAAAATAAATTAGAATATTTATACTTTTAGGGCTATTTTAACCTACATTAGATCAAATTGTAGGGATTTGGGATAGGGAAGTGAATTAACATTCTAAAGATGTAAACAAACACTCAAATATTGCGATAGGGAGTAAATACATTTATTATAGTTTGGCTCTGGGAAGCTCCTCTAACAAGGGAGTAAATCACAAGATAATATTCGACCCAGTGGAGTGATCGACCCCACTTCATTGGTTACGGTAGAGTGATTTGCACACATTACAAATAGTGCCAAAAGATACTTTGGAGTCACTTGAAATTAAACCTTAGATTAACCATGTTGAGAAAATTTCAAGGGGATTAAGCTTTGTTACTCTTCCCTTGTGTGTACATCTAATTTTCAACTATCCCCCCAAGTTAGATTGTTGTAAGTGATAACCTTAGAGACCATAATATTAGGGCCATTACCCAAGGTAAAGGCGGAGGGGAAGTCTCTATTTTACCTAGAAAGGACATTGGTTAGACTCACTTGGACCTTTTTGGAGGGTATTCTTCAATCGATATGGCATAAGTGGAGTTAATTTCACCAAATCGTGTTCATTAAGCAGGTTTTAAGTGTAACTAGTTCCACTCGCTCTATCTTTATTTCACTTTCCACATTGATCTCTACGACATTGAATTTCATCACCAACTAGTGATTTCACTGTGAAAAATTTGTTTGTATGGATTTGTTCCTAAGATTTACTAGTGTGTGTTAATTGTTTTTTTAATATTTTTACAAGACATTAGGTGTGAATTCTTAATATTATTTGAATTCCTAACAAAAATTAATTGTGGTTGATTTACTGAGGAATTCACATAGAATGCAGGGATTGTCTCCTGAATATACACCGAGTCAATTTGAAAATATTAAAAATGAGAAGTCAAAATCAACAAGATCTGGGACTTCAGAACAACCTGAGACACCAACTATTGTAGAATCTGAGATAGTCAAAATTGAATTTCTTCAACCTCAAGAAGTAGAATCAAGTTTAGTTCAATTTGGGCTAGAAATTACTGATATTATTCATAGAGAATATGACACAGGTGAAGTTTTAGATACAAAATTCACTGAACCATAAATTAACAAAATTGAATTTGATATTTTAGAATCAGAATCACCTTCAACTGCTTTAGTGCCTACTCCTCCATCAACTTCACTCTTCAGGAAACTTATAATTACAATTGATCCACCTCATGGTATCATTAGTATTGAGGATATTACTGGAGAAGAGGAGGAATAATCATCACCTACTCCTATTTCTACTGGTGAACAATAGTTTTTCCAAGACTTCCTTTTCACCCTTCCTAACCAGATCCTTGGTATTTCACACCTTTGAACTATTTAGGTCAAGGTATTCCACGTCACCGATGTTACTTTTCATCGAGACGAACCATGTTAGGAATTCCTTTTAGGAGTCAACCTACTGATACCTATATGTTTACAATCTCTACAAAGTAATTATTCTATGGTTTTCCTTCAGTTCCTACTGGGTACCAGTCACTTTTTGTAATTTTTTTAGGAGCCTATCCTCTGCCTCAAACTTCTACTTTGTCATATGGTGTATCTAGTTCTATTGTTCACAACATGACTTATGTACCTCAAATACCATTGGCATCAGACCGATATATTAACATGATATCTGGAAATTTAGATAATCCTCAAATAACCCCAAGTGGTGTTTACTATCTACCTGGTGGAGAACTACATTATCCTCCACCTACAGGACAACCTATTTTCAAGTCATATCTTACAGTAGGAGGGAAACATTTTTCCGGGAATTATGCAAATTATGAATAGATACCTCAGGTTGGTCCAAGTCAATAAGTTGTGTCTTAACCCTTCATTAGTGCTCCTTACCTAGGGATCAATACTATTTTGAACCCTTATTTTGTTCAAAAACCTATCCAAGTTTCTCCACAACTGCCAACTTATCAACGTGTTCAACCTATTGGATAATATATTCCACAAATACCCATTCAAGGTATTCCAATACTAGTCTAACAACCTGTCTAAGGGATTCCACAAACACTTGTCCAACAACCTATCCAAGGTGTTAGCACCATGTAATTGAACCTCTAGGTTGAGCAAAGGTTTACAGGGGTAACCACAAACATCTTTTGGATATAAATTGGTCTTTTCTAACTAGAGGGGGCTCCGTCACTAGAAAAATGTCCAAATATAAGAAACAATAAAGCTTAAGGGCACCTAACAGAGATCAGACCTGAAAAAGGTAAACATGATTTTAATGATGGTGGTTGGTAGACTGGAGAGGGAGGCTCACTAGGCATGAAACCATAATTCTATTTCTACACAAAATACCAGTGCTTAGATATATCACTTGTAAAAAAAGAGGCAAGGTAGTTATATATTTCAATTTTATAACATTAGTTGTAGCATAGTGAATGTACTTTTAAAAAAACTAGAAAATACACAAAAATATATGATCACATGCAACAGAGCACTGCATGAATATGGAAACATACATTTGTGAAAAAATATCGAGAAGAAATACAATGATGGAGCACCTAACTAAGGGTGAATTCCATCATAAATAAGAAATAAAAACAATTATCTAGAGCATCAAGATAGATGAATTCTGAAAAGCTACTTTAGAGAACCAATTTAAAAGTGAGAATGTAACGAAAAATTGAGATTAATATGACACATAAGAATGGGAAAAAAACTCAAAGCACATACCACATGAATATCTGATCAAAGTGACAAAACTTTGCACTGATACTATATTAAAAAAAAAAAAAACACATACAGAAGGATCCTCCAAATCTGAACCCTTTCTCTATGTTATGTTTGTTTTTTATACATTTAAGAAAAGTAAAAAAACATCACTAAATACACTATATATGCTATCCACTGAGTGGATAAAAACTAACTTATTTTAGTAACATCAATATTTTAAAAGTAACGCTAAGATAAGGCTAATGATAAAGCTGCAACATTATTTTTGAAGAAAAAACCCTATCTTATCTACTCATTTGATCTATATCCATTCATTTCTATCCATATCCTCAACATTACAATTGCAAAGTCCAAAAATAGTTACAAAAAGCAGAAACAAATGCAGGATGAATTGTGCAACGAATGATGAGTTAAGTAACAATTACACAGTTGAGTCTACCTTAGCATAGACATGGGTTGCACTGACTGAAACTAAGCTAATGGGGATGATGAAAATGATTTTGAGTTGGATTAGGAACCATCTCATGTCTCTTTCCATGCTTTGAAACCTCAGACCTTGCTAGTGAGCACTTGCACAATAGTTACACAAAAAAATTTTAAATTTCTGAGTCTGATTGTCTTTTCCCGCTCCAAAGCAAAACAATTTCTAATAGTTCATCACCTGTACCTTATGACTTCCACCAAGCATTAAAATTCCAAAAACTTTCACATTTGCAAATCGAATTTCAAAAATTTCAGAATTTTTTCAGTAAGGAATTGTGAAAATGGTTCTCCAAGTGACACTCTTAGTTCCCAAATTCTACCACATTTGTAAAAAATCAGATAGGTTTTTGTAGATGATTTTTTTAAAAATAAACCTCTCTTATTTTCCTCAAATTCTTCCCCATATCCTAAGAATATATTCCTCAAAATCATGACTAAAAAATTAAATTACACAATTTGAAAAATAGGCTTTACATATATATTTGAATCTCTCAATCTATGACACCTGTGTAGAAAATGAAGGAGGTTTTTGTTCTTTTCCCAGTGCCTGAGAAAAAAATATTTCAATTTTTCTAAATTCAACTTAATTTGGTTGGAAATTTGTTCTAAAAATGATGGCTAAAACCATCACTTTGTAGAGTAGTTGCACAACACTCACACTTGTAAACAAATATGCCTTTGAACCTCTGTCAAATGGCCTTCGGCTTTGTTGTGTGACTATCAATTTTTCATAGAGAAGAGCAAAAACTATATAGTGGAGAGAGAATGTGGGTGGTATGAAAATAAATTTGAAAGTGTGCCTCGTTTTTTGTTTTATTCATAAACATGAACTTAAGATAAGGGTCATTATGGTTATTATGGTCATTAAAGATAAATGATAGTTGTGAGTTGTGGGGGGTGTAATATCAGTAATGATGAAAGGTGACCTAAGGATGGGGGTTATGCATATGATGTTGACTGTAGGGGGTGTATGAAAGGGAGTATATGAAATAGGGTATATGAAAGGAGTATAGAAATTAAAAAAGTATATGGTAGGGATATATGGTATGGATATATAAAAGGTAATCATGAGTTGTAAATGGTGGAATGGGGCTTGATGAACCATACTCAACAACATACTCAACAGAACCTTAAAAATGAACTAGACTTGTTTTTTCATGGTTCTGGCTTGTGAAAAATGATACATGATCCTTCGAACCCTATATTAATTTATATGAACATATCACCTGATGACCTTCTCATAGACATCCGACGACAAGAGAGACTTTCTAAAATCATTGTCTATGAACATATCTCTTATATTCATTTTGATATTTGGTATAATAGTTTAGCCTATGAACTATTGTCGTCATAATCTAAAGAGAGACTTTCTAAAATCATTGTCTCTTTAGATTATGACCATAATAGTTCATAGGCTAAACTATTATACCAAATATCAAAATGAATATAAGAGACATAGACATTTGATCCCTAAAACCTAGGACCCTAACATTGGCTCCAATGGGGATGGAAACGTCCTAGTGAAGTGCCAAGAACACCACAGGCTAGTATCCTGAAAATTCGGCACTGGAGTCAACATAAAAGACTAAACTCAATTGACTAAAAACAGATTACACAGTTGAAAACTTCAAAGGAAATAGTAAATTTGACAACACATCACCAAATTCTTAGGGCCTTCTCCTCGAGCTTCAAATGTTGATGATATTTTTCCACACATGTCCAATATATATATACAATCATGTGTAATTATCCCTCCCGTGTAGCCAATCAAGAAAATGACTATTTGACTTTTTATTTTATTAATCTCCACCATACATTAAGAAAAATTTTAAAAAATGGCGACTCAAAAATTCCACTGAACCTCTGCTCATGATCCATAAATTCCATAACTTTATTTTTCTCTAATTACTGTAATAGACTAGCCACGAGATCTTGAAAAACATAAGAATTTACCTCTTGTTTACATGGAGAAAACAAAATATGTTATTCTCTTAATGGTTCCAATAGGTTAGCAAAAGAATCTTCAAAAACGTTCTTAGTTACCTTTACCTAATGATTGGAAAAAGAAATTGTAGCAACATGTTCATCAATATTTCCATGTATATCTTCAATTGAGGAAAACAAATCAAGAATAGCAAAAAATTACTCATCCATGGGATCCATGGGATGTGCAGACGCCACAATCTACTCTTCTTTATAATTTTCTTCCAATATTGGGTAGTTATCACCATGAACGATTTCATTGTCTAAATTTTGTGTACATGCAGTTTCATGATTTTTTTCTTCATAAGTCTCTTCATGTTGTACATTTTTGTTGAACTCAGTGGATGAATCATGAATTTCTAGATTTTCTATGCAAGCAAACTCAAAATTTTGATGTTCACAAATTTCTTCTTGAATAAAAAACTCAGGAAAAAAATATAATGAAGGGAAGCTGGAACAACCATCTTCATATGTATCATACTACTGCAAATTTTCATCAACTTCAAAGAATGGAATATGACTTTCTTTATCAAGATCCTGCCTGGTTTCGCTTTCATCCGAGAGAGGAGCCACTTTTTCTTCTTGGTGATGGAAATGGTTATCATACAAATATTCTAGGATTTCTTCATACATTAACTCTTCATCGCCATAACAATTCTCCATATTTTGAATAAAAAACTCAAAATTTTCACAACAACTCTCAACCAATGAGAAAGGAGGATGATGTTCTAGGTATTTTTCAAAAAATGTTGAATGAAACTATTTAAGAGAATGAATACTAGCATATGGAGAACCTTCATAGCAAGATATTCCTCTTCCTTCGAGAGTGTCCATGAACATATTCATCAGACAATATTAAGGAAATTCAACCCTCTACTTGCATGTATGCATGTGAAATTTAACTAGATGCAAAGAAGCATCCTCTCCATCCTCATCTTTGAATCTTGGTAGATAAGTCCACCGATCTACATAAGGGATGCGGTTTGGAAATCCTGGAATATGATCTCGATTCAAGGGAGAATGCCTTCTAGATTGAGAAATCATCTTGACAACGTGGAGAGACCAGTGGAACTTGAAAGTGTTGTTTCTCCTTAATTGGAGTCGCCAAGTGAATGGTTCACCCTTCTTATGTCCAACTACGGTTCACCATCAGCAATTATATTTAAGCCTTGTGACTATTTTATTCATAATATTAAAAAACTTTAGAAGAGATATTGTGCAACAATCACATTTGTAAAACAATCTGCCTTCAAACCTCTATCAAATTGCCTTATAACTTTGTTGTATCACTGCCATTTTTTCATAGAGAAGAGAAGTAACTCTATGATGGAGTGTAATATTCCAAATTTTCCATCAGCTAATTGGAATATTAGAGTTCTTAGTTTTCTTATTTACTTAAGTAAATAAAAGGGTGGAGGGACCCATAAACCCAATAGATGAATAAAATCCACTTCTATAGTGTGAATTTGGGTTAGTTGAGTAGTGGAGTGGAATTATGGAGTAGTGGAGCATAATAATAATGAAGGAAGATTGGAGGTCATAGAGCATTAATGAGGAAGATGATGGAGATACTGGAGAAGCAATTGCAGATATGATGGAGGAAGTGGTGCATTAAATGCACACATGATGGAGGAAGTGGAGAGTAATTGCAGCAGTGATGGAGATCATGGAGGACCGCACAATCTTTATGGAGGCTAGTTGCCACATGTACAACATAGTTATGAGGTGGGCCAAGGCTAGGGAAGGATCACAACCATAAAAGAAATATGAGGGTATAAAAAGAGGAGAGTGTAGAATTTTATTGTTGAGTGTCGTAAGATGTATCTTTGCACGCTTCAGTTATTTAGCCAAGTCTCTTGTGTTGGTTAGCATCGGGTGTTCCCGAGCGAGAATCCATCCCTTACCCATGGGGGAATTCGAGTGACTACTCTGGGAAGGTTTTCTTCGAAAACATTCATCATCCGGAAATCAACGCCAATTTCATCCACTCTCATCTGCACTTCTAGCTACAGGAATTACGCATTCTTGAACTAGAGCTTGAGACTTGGAAGGTTGTTCTCATTACTTCAGCTGAGAAACATGTGGATGGATCGACCCTTCACATTGTGGATCCATTGTAGTCTTCTGGGAGTTTCATTGTCATATCTGATATTATTCTGTCCATATGTTTTCCTATGCAGCAAAATTTCCTATAGGAATTGTGTAATTCTACAGTAAGGGTTTGAGGAGAAGAGGAATTTCCAAGCAACAGTAGTTTCCAGCAGCAACAACAATTTTAACTTTCCAATGTTGGTCTTCAATAGAGTTGTTTCAACCATCTTTGGATACCTTTAGTGCATCCATTTTTGGAGCACTATGTATATTCATTTATTGTTGATACATAATGATATGGCTCAGTTGTTTCTACTCATATGTATGATGTTTTGATATATTTCGGAATTTTTCCAGTTCTACATGTTTTATTCTTATTTACCGTAGTTGGAATTGTGCATATGTTCTATATTCCTGTCTTTCCCATTTTTGGATATTACATGGAGAGAGAATGAGGGTAGTATGAAAATAAATTTGAAAGTGTTCCTCTTATTTTGTTTTGATCATAAATATGAACTTAGGATAAGGATCATTATGGTTATTATATTCATGAAATATAAATGATAGTTTTGAGTTGTGGTGGGTATAATATCAATAATTATGAAAGGTGATCTAAGGAGGGGGGTTATGCATATGATGTTGAATGTAGGAGGTGTATGAAAGAGAGTATATGAAATAGGGTATATGAAAGGAGTACATAAATGAAAAAAATATATGGTAAGGATATATGGTATGGATATATGAAAGGGAATCATGAGTTGTAAATGGTGGAATGGGGCCTTTTGAACCATACTCAACAACATACCCAATAGAACCTTAAAAATGAACCAGACTTTTTTTTTTCATGGTTCTAACCTATGACCAATGATACAAAACCCTTCGAACCCTATATTACCTTTTATGAATAGATGACTTGATGACCTTCTCATAAACATCAGGCTCTCTCAATATTTGTCTTATTTTATAAACCCTTTATGAAAACATTGTAATGATGTCAGACAATGGATCTTTAGGATACGAAAACAACAATTCATAGGCTAAACGATTATACCAAATCTCAAAACAAACAGAAGAGACAAATACATATTTTTTAGCAACCAATTCAACAACATGTCCAGGGTAGTCCTCAAACACCTGTTTATTATACTGTTCAAACACTTGATCAACAACTTGACCCAAGCGCACCTCAAACACCCATCCCGGGAGTATCACAAATATCAGTCCAAATTACACCTCAAATAATGGTTCAACAAACTACACAGGCTATCCCTCAAGCATATGTTTATCAAACAAGGCCCACTTTTCAGTCTTCCACACAGATTCCTATGGGACAACCTAGTATAGGGATTATGTAGACCCATATCAAGGTTAATATTTTCAAGGCCACCATTTTCAGAGTCAATTATTTCAAGGTTAACCTTTATAATGTCAACCTTTACATGGGTGATACTATTTGGGTCAATTGGGTCAAATTATACCCTTCTAGAGTCAACCATATCTAGGTCGTACTTTTCAAATTCCATTTCAATTGCAACTTGGCATGTCTCACCATGGTTACCTTGGAGGAATGAAAATACCAATCACACAATCTATTCTGATATATCCTGGGTATCCCCCTCGAGGGGTTGGACTTAACCCACAGGTCTATCAAAATCCACAACTAGACTGTAACCAACAATTATTATTTATTTCAATATTTTTTTTTTCATATTTATCTTGGCTAACGAATGATACTATTTACTACTATCCCTTTTGGCCAAGAATTTCTACTAAGTTTCTTAGTGATATTCCCAAGTTTGAAAGAAAATCATAAGAGGACCCATCAAACCATGTTATGACATATCATTTTTGGTGTGTGTTGAATTATTTAATTGATTATTCCATTAGATTACACCTTTTACAACAAAATTTAATCGCTTTGACAAAAAAATGATATGTTGAGCTACCATGTGCCTATTTCCATAATTTCAACTCCTTAGAAACAAAATTTTGGACACAATTTCAGCTAGAAATTCGATATGACACTGGTATTGAACTTTTTACTTCCCCAAAACAATCGAAATCTACCCACATTTGAGATCATCTACATGAATGGAGGAATATACATTTTTTAGTCAAATGTTTTATTCCAGATCAAATTTTTGCTAAATGGTTCAGAAAATCATTACTCCCCATTATTACTGAGGATGTTTCTAAAGGAGGTGTTGTAACAGAAGAGGAGGTAATAGGTCATGCCCCATACCTAAACCTTGTTTATACACAGTCTGGAACATTTTATGAGAAAATACAAAATCTACCTTGCCCATCAGATCAACCAGACTTAACTCTTAATAAATATCATGTTGCAGATGGTGCGATTATTTATGTTAGCCATTAGTCTAAGGGTAAAAAGAAGAATTATGAAAACACTCAGACTTTATCCATACAAGATTCACCCAATGAAAAATTTTCTCTAGAAATTACTTTTGAAAGTAATGTCATATAATCATCTACTAGTAATAATGAATCGTCTAGAGGTGAAAATAAGGGGAAGGATAAAGCAAAAAAAAATACATCTCAGAAAGAGAAACCAAACAAAAATTAACCCTCTAACGAAAATAAGAAACCTTGTTATCCTTGCCTAATCTGTGATGAATATTTTTACACAAAGGAATGCCCACATCGGGAAGAGGTTACCAAAATCGTAAAAGGTTATCCTACTCCTGATTTTTTGAAAGATCCTTTCCCCTCTCAAGACAATAAGATGATTTCACATAATCAATCCTCTCCTTCCACATCGGCATATATCACGATGATTTCTTCGCAAGATATGGTAGCCACACGATCTAAAGATTATGGAACTAAGGGTCCTATAGTAAATGGAAATGATACTATTCCATCTAGTGAACCTTCCACTTTAATTCCTCCTTATAAACCATTACAGATTGAAAAACCAAATTCTGACATGGTAATTCGACCACCTCATAATTTGTTTTTTCGAAAATCAAATTTTAACCCTCATGATATATTTTCTCATAACTACGACATTGTTGAATATCTTGTGATGTCTCCTTCAGCAATGTCGAATCTTGACGTGTTGTAAGCATGTCCAAAAAAAAGTAAATTACTATTGTCATATATCACAGTAATTGATCCTAAGGATTCTAACCTTATCATCTTTGATCTGGAAAGTCATATACCTATGCTCCCACATCATATAACGTTCCAAATATTGGTTTTCATCAAAACTGAATGATTTTTCTGTACAGTAATTAACAAAGGAGCTTCAACGTGTATCATGTCTATTTCTTTTCGAAAAGCCTTGGGTTCTCCAACCACCAATTAGTATCCTACCACTCTAAATGCCTTTGATGGAAGAGGTTTTCATGGGATTTTAAATGATCTACCCATAGATTTAAAGGGAAATACAGTCACAATTGAAGTTGAATTTTTTTATGCCTAACTCGATTACAACCTTTTACTCGGTCGAAGTTGGACCTACATTATTTCTGCAGTTATCTCATTACTCTTTCGCATGATATTTTTTCCTCATCAAGGGAAAATAGTGAAATCAAACCAGTTATCTTACTGCACTTCATAGCCTAACTCTATTGGTAGTGTACCTTTCATGGGGAAAACTATTACTCACTATGAGGATGTTGGTGTTAGTTTACTCAAAGATTTGTCACTCATGGGAAATTTTTCACTCCCTCCACATAACGCTTCTTTTAACATTTATGAGGTTAATATGATCACATCAAGAACGATGGAATATTCTGATTAGTGAATTTTTCCTTTACAATTTGAACTAACCTTGTTTTGAAATGAAATGACTTTAAGCCCATTTGAATTATCTTATCAGACAATTCAAGCTTTTTTTGATCCACTATCCTATGAAATTGATTGAGTGAATGTGATCACTGATGATTATTCTCAATTATCTTGGTTAGAACTAATTTAATTTCTTGATCCCTTTAACAAAATATTTCCAATAGAATAAAGCATCATTGCAATAATGACTTTGGATGAAACACCATGGGCCCACCATCATCATCGTTCATCTTTTATACCTACCCTTGAGAAAATTGAGAATAATTTTTCTACTATATTTTCTCTTGAGATCGTAGATAATCCTAAATTTCCTACATCAATTCTTCAATCTAAATTTGAAAATAATTTTGGAAACATCTATAAAACCACTCCAATTAACATATCAGTCAAATATATAATTATTGAGAACATTTACATAGGTGCTTTGTGCTCACTTGAAGAGATTCAAATATACAAAGCCATGTTTCAAGAATTTCATGACATTCTTGCCTGGTCCTATGAGTAAATGCCAAGAATTTACCCTAGCAATGTTGTTGATGAAATCAAGGCTTACCCAGATGCCAAACTTGTTAGAAATATTTTACGTCTAGTGCATCCATGAGAAATTGATGCTATAAAAGTGGAGGTTGAAAACCTACTTAAATATGGTTGTATCTACCATGTTCCCTTGACAATTTGGGTTTCCAATGTCATTCTAGTTAACAAAAAAAAAGGGGCCATCAGAGTATATGTAGGTTATAGGGATATTGAAAAAGCTTGTCCCAAGGACAACTATCCTACCCCCTATATCGACCAAATCATTGATGATTGTGTTGGTAATGAAATATTTTCTTTCATGGACAGATTGTCAAGATACAATAAAATTAACATACTCCTTGCTGATTAGCATAAAACCACATTCATTTGTCCATGGGGAACCTTTTCTTATCGAAAAATACCATTTGGATTAAATAATATCAGTGCAATGGGCCATGTCTTATGATTTTCATGATATCAAGCACATTGTACAACCCTACTTCGATGACTTACCAACTCATTCACTGAAATGGGAAGATCAACCAATGCATTTGAGAGCTCTCATTATCAGATGTAGACATTATAATATCTACTTAAATCCTCACAAATGAATTTTTTGTGTACAATCTAGTTGAATGCTCGTATTTTTCATGTCAAAGGAAGGCATTCTTGTAGATACGTTCAATGTTGAGGCTATTGTGAATCTCCCTCCTCCTTCCATCCCGTGCCAACTCCAAAAATAGCAAGGGAAAACAAACTTTTTACATCGACTCATCCCGAGCTACACCAAGCTAAATAAAGGTTTTACTCGACTATTGAAAAAAGGCATCTCATTTACATGGGATGAGCTTTCTCATAAATATTTTGATGCACTCAAACATGCGCTAACCCATACACCATTGTGGCATCTACCTGATTATCATCAAGATTGGTTTTTATATTTAACTTCCTCTGATGCCACCATTGGCATGGTTTTAATTCAAGAAGATGAGTCTAGTTATGAACATGCGATATAGTATTTGAGTAGAAATCTCAAAAAAAATGAAATAAAATAAACACATATGGAGAATTTGGCCTTGGAAGTAGTTCAAGAATTCTAATGTTTTCATCACTATATACACATACACAAAAAAACAGTGATTTCATACTGCAACCCTATGATGTACATTCTTACCAGACACATGTTAGGGGGAAAATATTCTAAATGGATAGTTATCCTGAAATAATTTGATTTAGAATTTGAAAAATTTAAGTCCAAGAAATCATTGGTGTTTGCTAAGTTGTTATGTGACTTTCACTTTAATAAGATAGAAAATATGGCAAAGGATTCTCTTCCTGATGAATCACTCATTCTTATCGGTAATTTATATCCTTGGTATGGAGATATTATCGTGTATCTTCAAACTCATATTTTTCGGCTAGAATTGTCTTGAACTGATTGTTGTCATATTCGGTACCAATCCCAATAATACGTTATTATTGGTGATACACTTTATCGTCATGGTGGTGATTCCATATTTAGACGATGTTTGACTCATGAGGAAGCTGAAAATTCATTGAATGATTGTCTTTCAGGAGCTTGTGGTAGTCATATGTTAGGGTTTTACACTGCCCAAAAAATATTTTCTATTTCAGGTCTTCGATGCTCGAAGATTGTATAACCAATGTATAGAAGTACAACAATTTCCAAGTTTACCATCACAAAATTCATCCACATCGAGCTCCTCTTCACCCAATCATTGTTGTTGGTCCTTTTTCCATATGGGGAATTAATTTCATTACAGGTAACCCTCACTCAGCCGGGGACATGGGTATATTATCCTACCAGTGGATTATTTTACAAAATGGCCTGAGGTGATGCCTACATATAAGGATTATAGCGAAATTGTAGCCATTTTCATTTTCAATAATGTTAATTCCAGGTTTGGTGTTCCACAAGCCATTGTCACGAACCATGGTAGCCATTTTTGAAACTTTATGATGATTGAATTCTTTGCAAAGCTAGGTTTGCGTCATGACAGTTCTGCTCTGATGAAAAGCAAAACCCACTATAAGCAGGTTCACCTTTCATTTTACAAAATGAACCTGCAAACTCAAAACTGTATCAAAATGCAGATTCATAAACCCGATACTTCGATCTTGTGACCTGTGGGTTATGGTACACTATGCTTCCACTGTGCCACTCCGATGACACATACAATCTACATGTGTACTGCAAACCATCTCTTTGAAAACTTCTCGGGAATATAAATACCCCACTTAATCGATGATTTTAATACCCTTTGGTTCCCTTATATCTTTGATGTATTCGACGGTGTTGATGGTCAGAACCTTTTAAAACAGTGCCTTGGCTCCTCTTGGCAATGTAATATCATAATACAATGAATCAATATTTCAACCCCTTTGAAACAAATACTAAACCTTGAGCTTATGGATTTAAACCCATGGAGTGATTAATTAAACCTTCGTCATAAAACATTATAATCAATGTTTATATCCCTCGGCCCCACATATTCAAATCTCAAATGTTCATCAATCATTTGAAAATAGAAAGAATGCTGACCATACTTCACCTTTAACTCTCATGCAGCTTTCAAAGCGAGCACCCTTGGATCTTCCGCCTTCACCATCGAACGAAAATCACATTATTTCCAGAATAGAACTTTAACACACACACAAAAATGCGAAATAGGTAGTTTTATAAACATGACGTGTTGGAAACTTATTGGATCAAATTTTTATTTCTAAAACCACTCCTCAGCCAAAAGGCATGCAAGACCAGTGGTATTATCACACAAAACCACTAAAATTAAAATGGAAGTAAAATGCGTTCAACAGAGATTTCACTCTGTAGTTTATTTCGCTCCCATTATACCTTGTCTTCTTCACTTTACCACTGTGAATCGACCTCAACCCGATTCAAGTCAACCAAAAGAACAACAACGTTTCTATCTTAGCTGGTATCGCTCCAGCGACCAAAGATTCGATGCTAGATTTAAATATGCTCAATAACCAAAGTTTAATAACACTTGCGTTCTTCAAAACCCCATCAATTTCTATCGAACCTTTACACAGAATTTTAAAACGCATTCAATACTGATTTAAGGAAAGCGTATAAAATACAACTATCTTCTCTCTGTTATAAACCAACAATTTGTAAATCGATTTAATCGATCTCAATAAAAGGACAGGACTCGATGCTTGTGAACCTTTAGACATAATTTCAATATGTTTTAAATGAACAGAATCGATTAACACTACCCAATCTAAGGAAAATAGATATTTTCATTCCCTTTTTGAATCGATTTCATAGGCTTGAATAAATTTTAAATTTTCCATGCTCCAACTCATTCTATGACACTCTGGACAGGATTTCCATTGACCCTTACAGTGTCGATGGGTGATAAACCAACATGAAAATTTACTTGTAAATATAACTCATAAAGAAAAGCATCTTTGAACAAACACAATTCCATATAACAACATATTCTATTATGTACAAACGCATGATTACATCTAAGGCATTTCAGCCTTAGTAACAAATTCACATATGACTGCATTGCATCCACTCACTTCTCTCACACATTACAAACTCGTCATTTATGTAGAAATTACAAAAGATCATGAATCGATTGATATGCACAAATATCTCTCGAGCTTTCTCAAATGAACCCTTAATCTTCTATTGTGCACACCTAGCAGATCATCTCACTCAATCAGTTACAGAAATTCAGTGACGGTTTTAACAAATATTGCCCCAATTTTGTGTGAGCATTCACATACCCGTCTCTTCAGCTTCAGATTCAAATTTGAATTCAAATCGGCTCAGATGCCCCTGCATCAAACTCCCGAGGCACAAAAATTTATGACCTCCTGGTTATATGTCTTCTCTAACTGTCAGCAATTCTACCCACGTCGTCTATGGAACAGCTCCTTGTGATCTTCCTGTAACAACATGCTTGAAAAATTCTACCCACATCCTCTATGGAATTGTCCTCTATGAGCTACAACAAAACCTCTGCAATAGCAAGTCCTCCCTGCTACCAGATACCTGACCAAGATTCTCTCCTGAGCTCAGTCTTTCGACATCTCTTTGGTTCGCTCCTGTGGAACCATTGAGCACTCCTGCTCTAGGTTGCTGAAATCTTCTCACCCTCCTCTGTTGTTACCTTCACAAAACATAAAAATCACAAGCTTAACAAAAATTCACAAAATTGTACCTCTTCTTCCTCTATACGCAAACTCCTTCTCTGCAAGAAATAATTTTCCCGCTCTGATACCACTTGATGAAAAGCGAAACCCACTATAAGTAGGTTCACCTTTCATTTTACAAAATGAACCTGCAAACTCAAAACTGTATCAAAATTTAGATTCATAAACCCGATACTTCGATCTTGTGACTTGTGGGTTATGGTCCGCTACGCTTCCACTGTGCCACTTCGATGACACATACAATATACATGTGTATTGCAAACCATCTCTTTGAAAGCTTCTTGGGAATATAAATACCCCACTTAATCGATGGTTTTAATACCCTTCGGTTCCCTTATATCTTTATTCCATTCAACGGTGTTGATGATCAGAACCTTTTAAAATAGTGCCTTGGCTCCTCTTGGCAATGTAATATCATAATACAATGAATCAATCTTTCAACCCCTTTGAAACAAATACCAAACCTTGAGCTTATGCCTTTAAACCCATGGAGTGATTAATTAAACCTCTGTCATAAAACATTATAATCAATTTTTATATCCCTCGGCCCCACATATTCAAATCTCAAATTTTATCAATCATTTGCAAATAGAAAGAACGTTGACCATACTTCACCTTTAACTCTCGTGCAGCTTTCAAAGCGAGTTCCCTTGGATCTTTCACCTTCACCATCGAACGAAAATCGCATTATTTCCAGAACAGAACTTTAACACAAAAAAAATGCAAAATAGGCAGTTTTATAAACATGAAATGTTGGAAACTTATTGGATCACATTTTAATTTCTAAAACTTCTCCTCAGCCAAAATGCACATGAGACCAACGGTATTATCATACAAAACCACTCAAATTAAAATGGAAGTAAAATGCATTAAATGCAGAGTTCACTCTGTAGTTTAATTTGCTCCCATTATACCTTGTCTTCTTCACTTTACCACTATGAATCAACCTCAACCCGATTCAAGTCAACCAACAAAACAACAACATTCCTATCTCAACTGGTATCGCTCCAGCGACCAGAGATTTGATGCTAGATTTAAATACGCTCAATAACCAGAGTTTAATAATGATTTCGTCCTTCAAAACCACATCAATTTCTATCGAACCTTTACACAAAATTTTAAAATGCATTCAATAATGATTTAAGGCAAGCGTATAAAATACAACTATCTTCTCTCTGTTATAAACCAGCAATTTGTAAATCGATTTAATCGATCTCAATCAAAGGACAGGACTCGATTCTTGTGAACCTTTAGACAAAATTTCAATATGTTTTAAAAGAACAAAATCGATTAACAATGCCCAATATAAGGAAAACAAAGATTTTAATTCCCTTTTTGAATCGATTTCACAGGCTTGAATAAATTTTAAATCCTCCATGCTCCAAATCATTCTATGGCACTCTGGACAGGATCACCATAGACCCTTACTGTGGTCGATGGGCGATAAACCAACACGAAAATTTACTTGTAAATATAACTCATAAACAAAAGCATCTTTGAACACACAGAATTCCATATAAAAACACATTCTATTATGTAAAAACGCAAGATTACATCTAAGGCATTTCAGCCTTAGTAACAAATTCACATATGACTACATTTCATCCGCTCACTTCTCTCACACATTACAAACTCGTCATTTATATAGAAATTACAAAATATCATGAATCAATTGAGATGCACAAATATCTCTCGAGCTTTCTCAAATGAACCCTTAATCTTCTATTGCGCACACCTGGAAGATCATCTTACTCAATCAGTTACAGAAATTCAGTATCGGTTTCAACAATTTTTTCCCTAATTTTGTGTGACCATTCGCATACTCATCTCTTCAGCTTCAGATTCAAATTCAAATTCAAATTGGCTCAGATGCCTCTGCATAATACTCCACATTACTTGCAAGTGAATGACCAAGTAGAAGTTCCAAAAATGGTTTTAACCACCATCATTAAATGGATTTCTGTAATTCATAAATGAAATTGGCATTTAATGCTTTTTCCAGCCTTGTGAGACTATCGTACCTCAAAAAAAAGCTCAACTGGTTTTACTCCCTTCCAGTTGGTTTATGGTCTGGAGGCAGTTTTTCCTTTTGAATGTGAAATCATGTCTTTAAAACTTGCAATCGAGTTATTACCAGCCACCTCTGCAGAGGAGGAATGTTTTATATACTTAGAATGACTGGATAAGACTCGATGAGATGTTTCACTAGCTAGTGAGACTCATATGAAATAACTTAAGGTAGATTTCGATCAAAATGTAAATCCTCATTCATATTTAGAATATGACCTAGTCTTGGTATATGATCAAGAACATGATAAACTAGGTGTCGGTAAATTCTATCCCATGTCGCATGGTACTGACATTGTAAAATGTGTACTAGAAAAAGGGGCTTATGAGCTAGTTTATTATGACACCATTTCTTTTAAAAAACCCATAAATGATATTTAACTAAAGAAATATTATGCCTAATTCACTCCGTGAAGGTTTTGTACATTATTTGTATCATATTTTTTGTGAATGACAAGTTTACCATATTTTTATAATTTTCTTCTACATCTCCTGCATATCTTGTGTTACACTTGATTCTCAGATGTCGACGCTCCCTCAAACTTACATTATTTTTATCGATGGTGCTAGTCGTATTACTCATAATTTTTCTTCCACAGACTGGGCTATTTATTCGCCCACTGATGAGTTAGTTAATATTCATGGAATATGCCTTGGTCAAACAACAAATAACATTGCAGAGTATAGTGTAGTTAGTGAGCTATAATTTAGCACCATTTCATTTGGCATTCATCTATTGATCATTAGGTTAGATTCTCAACTCATAGTATTACATTTAAACAATTTCTATTCAGTAAGAAGTTGTTGGAGCAGGGTCCCCCGAGGAAAAACTTTTGATGTAATTTTGTATAATTTTCAATGTGCACACTGCAAAATTGAGTCAAGGGGCTTTGGGGTGGGTCAAAACCCCTAATTTTGATGTAAATGGGTTGAAGGGTAAACTGTGGGACTCAAAACATGGTTTGAGACCATAGTGTCTGTGCACTAGGCAAATATAAATAGATAGATCGATTCTAAGAAAACTGGTTCTAAGCTTAAGACTATTACTGTTGTTTATGCGTTTGTAATATGTTGTAAGGGTTTGTATGGGTTGATTTGAAAGGCTCCTACTGACTATGTGCGTGGTGACCTAGTCCTAGTTGTGTGTGAACTCCGCTGACTATGTGCATGAAAGGGTTTTGTAAGGGAAAGTTTATGTATTGAAAAGATCTAAAGCTAATAGAAAGGATGGATTTTGGCAAGCTTACTGTGTTATGAATCTGAGTTGTTTATTGTTCTGTTAAGATCGCACTGTTTATGTTGATTATCAGGCAAAGGATATATGTTATTTTTATGCATGCTTATTGATGGTTGATGAATCTAGTTAAGTAATTGAACATTATATAGATATAGATATATTTATGTTATATTTTATCTACACTAAGGCGAATAACGACTATGTTTTATTCTATTAAAGACTGTGCATTCCTTGTGATTCTGCAGTATAGTGTTGTGCACATCTATTTACAATTGATCTAAGCTTTCATTTGGTTTGCTAAGGACCACTTAATTATTTTGTCCCTCAGGGTGTGGAAACCTAGTTCCAATACCTCCCCATACTACTTCAGGTGACACTTTGATCTGCACAAGCAAGTCATTGCCAAAAGGGCCAATAGTTGGAGGGTTTGTTGGTTTATCCATAAACTCTGAACCTGGGTCAAGACCCCTCAAGCCAAAAAATGGTTTTGTTGCTGGGACCGAGATCACTTTGAGGGATATTTGATGTTGTGGCATCCCTCATGAAATGAATTGCAAGATTGGCTGGATAGAAAGATCCTTGAATTTTTTCTCCAAGAGAATAGAAGTACTAAGTTGTCTGACGAACTGTGGGTGCAGAAATATATTTATACAGAAGTGCATGAAATATTATTTTGTTCCTTTGTGCATGAGCTACAAGAGTGGTTGTCACACTTAGTTGATTTCCATGACTGCATAAAATACGACATAGTCACTGAGTTGATTCCTGAATTGATCTACCAAGTAGAGAAGTTTGACAATAAGATCACCTGAGCAATAGATCATAGGAACGATCTCCTCTTGGGAGGATTTCTGAATGAATTTGTCATTGATCAATTTGTGTCCTATTTTGAAGTAGAAAGAAGGTTTTTCAAAGGCCCTAGAGGTAAGTTCTTGCACTCATTGAAATTTTTTATGAAAATTCTATTGTGTGAATAGGGTTTTCTGTGTCAACATACTGCTTGAATGCATGAAAACGGTCCAACTACGAATAGTGAAAAAGTTTACCACAAATATTATGAAAATTTATTGAAGCATAGATCTGATATTGACCTGAACCAGAAAATATTAGCTCAAGTGATTCAGAAGAATAAATATAATCACATTAGAAACCCTTAAGTCCATTACCAACCCCATCCACTCCACTTCTTCACTTACATCATCGATCACCTACTCCACTACGCATTCCCTCTCCACCACCACCCCCACCTCCACCTGAAGTAGATATGGTTGCGTCAATGAATTTACCTAATTTCAAACGCATTGGAAATGAGGATACTGATCAATTCTGGTTTGTGACTGGGGCCATATGGCAGGCTCAACAAATTAACAAAATTGATATTAGGAAGGCACAGTTGGCTACTGCTTTCTAATATCATGCATTAGATTGGTAAATCAGGTATGCTCAAGAAAACCATAATGCTACCTTGGAACAAATCAAAGAAGCCCTAAAAGAGCAGTTTAAGAAGCCTAAGTCATATGCGCAGCTAGTGACAGAAATGAAGGATATTCATCAGGAGGAAAATGAATATGTATGGGGAGCCGATCAGAGATTAAAGCACACCATCAAATATGGTGAATTTTTTATTGATGATACTCAACATAAGGAATGGTTCATTTCTATATTTTTCCCACATCTATGCGAGCCCTTAGGCCAACAAAATATTACCACACAAGCTGAGGCTGTGGAAGTTGCAATGGAATTGGCAGCTACCCCAACACCTATTACATTGGGAACTCAACAGATTCAGAATCATTTAAAATCCATGCATCTAGAAATTCAAAGTCTGCAGAAGTACAAGGGAAAGGAGTTTTTCGTAGAGGTTTGTTGTATAAAATGTAAATCTTTTGGGCCCCATAAAGACCAGTGTCATGTCTTCAACAATTAGCTGAATGTTGCAGGTCCTAGTCAATTGAAGAACCCTGTATGGTGTACTATCTTTCAAATTGTTGGATTACATGACATAGATTCTTGCCCAAGGATCGGAAAATATCAACCTCACTTGAAGTTGTTGTTTTTCAAATTATGTTCATCATTACGACATGATGAGAAGAATTGTCGCACTTTTGATATGATGTGAGATAAAGCAAAAATATATAGAATGCAGTTTGAGCTTACATCACCAGCATCCCCTTCTGGGTGCAGAGGCTTTCAAGGTAGAGGAAGAGGCCGAGGAGGTGGACCAGTTGGCCGAGGAAGAGGATAAGTCGTTTTTTATAATTGTGGATATGTTTATCATTATGCGCGTGACTGTCTGAATCCAACACGACAGTCCTATAGGTATTGTAGACAATTTTATCATGTCATAGAATATTGTCCTTTCTTGATTGCTAAAATGCAGGAGAAGAAGATGCAAACCCCAACACAAAACCTTGAGATGGTTCGCGCATAAATTCATGAAGAAGATTCCATTGTGAATGTGGTTACTAGGAGTGGTCTAGCCACTAATGAAGATAAAGGAAAGCAACCAAACATTGATGTGTGGATCCATAAAGAACCAGAAAACAAATAAGGCTTCAATATTTAGCACACAAAAGAGTCCTTTATTGAAGTACAGAAGGAATTTGCAGCTGGAAGTGTCTCAACATCAGGAAGAACAATGAAGGAAGGAGGAGGAGATGAGGAGATCAAACCATTTATACTAGAATTTATAAAGTTACTATGCAACAAGAAGGAATTCGAAAATTTATAGGCATTGATAGATAATTGCGCAAAGAAGGAACAACCCATGGTAGAACATCGCACAATCAACAATATATACAAGAATAATAAGAGAATAGGTAGGGAGATGCGTATGACTGCACAAATTGGTGCTTATGAAATGGACCAAGTTATTCTAGATCTGAGATGAAATTCTAATGTTATACTTAAGAAAACATCATAGTGCATGGGAGAGCTAATGCTGGAATGGTCTACCATTCAATTGTGCATGGCCAATCAATATAGAATATGTTAAGGTGATGGAAGACTTCAAAGTTATCCAAATTTTAGATGATACTGATCCCTATCCTGCACTGCTAGTATTGGATTGGGCCATTGACATGGATGGTGTTATTAATATGAAGAAAAGGAGGATGGAATTTGAAAGCAATGGAGTTAGGGTAATCATTCCTCTAGATCCTACACAAGGATACAAGTATATTGAACCAGTGTGTGCTGAGGATGAGATCGATAAAATATATAAGCTAACCATGTACGAAGAATATTGGATTAATCAAACAGCAGATGGGAATCTTAAGTGGGAGAAATACAAATCTTGTTTTTTCAGACTCTGGTGAAGAACTAGAAAATTGGTAGAACTGATTGCATGAGGTGTTTGCTTTATGCTCTAATCACGTGACCTACTCTCTACGATGTATAACATATGAGGTATGTGATTTACCACACTATTATGGCTCAAATTATGTGAACATGTTTATAGGAGATCTTGAAACGATGGTGCCTAAAGGATAAAGATTTCATGCTTTGGATCTTGGTTTACACACTACTCTAGCAAGATGGTGGGAAAATCACAAGGAGAATATGGGAAACTAGGAGGAATGTGCGTGCATGATGAGGTTGCAGTTTGAATGTCTAGTTATTAAAATGGAAGATGTATACTCTCGAAAAGAGGATCCACGTAGACATTTGGTAATATGGAATCAGGTATGCAGTGTAGATCCAATACTTGAATGGGTCCATATGTTTATTTAGATGTTGGGAAAGGTGCCTACTGAATGGCACTTGGAGACAAAGTGTAATATTCCAAATTTAGCATGCAGCTAATTGGAATATTGATTTTTGTTTTTATCACCTAGCAGTTGAATAAATGGGTAGGGAGGCCCATTTCATAATAAAAATATGAATAAAATCCCTCATAATGTGAAAATGGATCATCATAGGAGCTATATTTCACGCCCTCGTGTGTGAAAAGGGGCATTTGCATGTGGACAAGGTCAAGTTTGACCAAGTCAATAGCGTTGGGATAGGAGGCAGAGATCATCTTTAGAGACAATGCAGAGATAGTGGGAGGAATATTCCTTGGTAGAGGAAACCATAATGAGTGGGACCCAAGGTGAGAGCGCTTCCATTTTTATAAATTGAGGGTAAGGCAGCCATATGAAGACATGAAATGGATTATTGATTTTATGGTCTGTATGATTATTTTGCATTCTCTTTCTGTTTAGCAGAGTTGTTGTGTTGCTTAGCATAAGGAATTCTTGTTTAGGAATTCCTTCTCCTTTCAAGAAAGGCCTCTTGGGGGATCTTGGACATCATTTCTCCACATTCAGGCTTAAGAAAAAGCCACCTACTTCAGCTACGACGTTATTTTTGTTGAAGTATAACGTTTTGTTGCAGGGTGTTGCAGTGCAGGTTTCACAACACCACTTCCGAAACTTATTTTTCAGAGGAGGAAGCCTTCCTTCCTTTGGGAGATCAGTGAGGAAGATTCTAGAGCTTATTTCAAATCTTGGCACTTGGCCAATAGATTTTCTATCTCCTACAGTGCAGTCCCTCTCATTGACTACGTTATTTTCAGTGAGCATTCACAGTGAGGGTTGGAGTGATTGTTGGAGGGTGAGTTCTTCAGTGTTAGGATCAACCTTTCACTTGGAAGATCCAATGGAGGAGGTTTCATTAGGGGAATTTTGAGGTCTAAAATGGGCCTCCTAAGGAAATTATATAATAATAGTGGAAAGAATCAAATAAGATTTGATGACATCATCAAATTTTAGAGGGAAAAATGAAAAAACTACTTTTTCAACTCATATTTTCAACTTATCTCCCAAATGTTTTACTCAAATTTCGAGCGTGAGCACTCGTTGGATGTGAAATTTAATTCCTCATCCAAGGAGTACCCATGTTGCATACTTTCGATGGGTTCTACTACACGAAAAATAAGAAATACATGAAAAGCGTGATTGTAATCACGTTTTTTTTATGTATTTCTCATTTTTCATGTAGTAGGACTTTATCAAAGAAATATGACATCATCATGATTAATTATTTAAGCATCAGCAATCTCATTGAGCACTTTAGAGAATAAGTTAGCTCAGTTGAAAGTAGTTATGTTCTTATTATTTTTTAATATTTTACCCTTTTATTTAAAAAATGGTGAATCATCCCCCATGGTTGACATCATCATCTTGAATCCTATTGGTTGTTATAAAGTTTATTTTTGTTGTACATTTTTCTTAGGAGGTCCATTTTAGACCTCAAAATTCCCCTAATGATTCATCTTGTGCAGCATTTTCAGCAATCTCCATCCATTTCTTGAGTTGCAGCTACTATTCAGTCCTAGGACTGCAACTCCGGCATTTTTTTACTTTTGCATATTTCAAGAAATCCTTTCTGGATTGTCTTGTTATTTTCTTTGGAGGTTTATATATTTTCTCCCAACATTGTATGAGCTGTAAATTTCCATATCCATGTATTGACATACTCTAGCTATAGTTGTCTCTAATAAAACTGCGCTGTCATAGCCTCAGGCATTTTATGTGTAACAGTATACTTCATATTTCAAGTACATGCTTTCTTGAGGCTTGTATTTCCTAACTTGAGTGATTATTTCCTCAAGATCTTGTATACATTTTTCTGCTATAACATTAATATGATGGATATGTGCTCTTCTTACATTTATCACTGCTACTCCAGTTTTGTGTTCATGTGTTGTTGCATTCCCATTTTGGGATATTACAGTGGTATCAGAGCATAATCTTGGCTCAGCCTGTGGATCTAAGCCATTATGTTATCAAGATAAGAATAGATGTACAGAAAAGACAAAAATAAGACTCCATCATTTGGAGGAAGAAAAAAGGAGAGACTTCTAAAGTTTCTTTCTAAAACTTTGCAGAGCATTCATGAAGATCTCAAGAAGATGAGAAGGGAAATTTTTATAGAATCTCCAAGAGAGTTTGGATCTGAATCAAACTCTAGATTTTCATATGATGAGTGTGAGCATGCAGCCACACACTATGATGGACAACGCAGTCACATGCCCACATTTTCCATGAGAGAGAGGGAAGAAGAAGGAATGGCTAGGCGTGAAACTCTTAGTGATTTTCTGCAAGAGTATGAATTTAAACTCATAAGTTTAGAGATCATATCACTTTTCCATAGTTTTGCAAGATCAAGGTGGAGAGAAGCAAGCAACATAATAAGAGTACATTTCTCTTATCTACTTTTTATGGTTCACCTACATGTTCAACCAAAGCTTGGGTGGAGGAGCTAGACTCCTATTTGCAACAACATCACATTTCTGAAGATGAAGCCATCAAAGTTGCAACACTACATTTTGGAGGTAAGGCCTACGCATGGTCGATATTTGAGTCTTTTTCTTTGAGGAATGAAAATACTTATTCTTATGCTAGGTTCACTAAGACATTAGTGGAAATATTTAATGGAAAAATTTTTGAAACACATGTGGTGGAGCTAAACAAACCTAAGCAAACAAAGACCTTGCATGTGATGGAGGAAACCATAAACTCAACTCAATTTTAGAAAACCATTGAGGAGGCTGATATCTTGCATCATACCTTGCTAGAGGCAAGTCCTCTATCTTATATTCTTGAAAAAGAGGGTATGGAGATCCCTTTTTCAAAATAGGATCTAGTCATTGGGAGGTTTCCCATACATATTGATGAGGGCAACAACGCTTTCATGTCTAGAGTTTATCTAGCACCTCATGCAGAGGAAGAGGGAGTTCTTGCTCCAAAAAGTGGGATTGTTGCAACATTGCAAGTAATTATCCAAGATCTCATATGTGGAGATTAAGGCACAACTCATGATCTACTTGTGCCATTGATGATAGGGTGTGAAACTATGGAGATAAAAGGAGGAGATAGGGAGGATGACCAGCATCATGTGATGAGGAGCACACACCCCTATCTATTTCAAGAGGTTGATGAACCTAAGAGGGAGATTAGATTTTGCAGTGAGGGAAAGGAGAAGTATATCCATCCATATATGCAGTCTACTCTTGATGATGATGTCTCATTGCATGGAGGCATTTCACTAGGGAGACCACTAGATCAGCAGATGACGAGGGATGCTTCACATTTGGAGGCATTACTTTTAATTTTAGAGGACTGGAGACCTTGGGAGAGCTTGGTACAGTGCTGGGAGTCTTGGGTAGACTCAAGGAGAGAAGGAGAATTCTCTCAACATTGTCATTACCCACTCTCATTTCAGATTCTACACTATGATAGGAGCAGCATGGGAAGGATAAAATCCTTCCAGCTTGCATCTTTGGCATGGGAGATGTGAAAGAAGAGGACAACCATATTACAAATGTTCTTCATGATGGTTCATCAGCACTGTCACTATGGAGGATAGATCTATATTGGAATTCCCAGCTATTGGTAGAGTATTCCAAGGATCTTTTTACTTGTATTATATTGGATGACTAGTTGCACGAGGAGGGATATTCAGTCAGAGATGGGGTCATCTACTATCATAGTAGGATCTTCTTATCTAGAGCTTCCAAGCTCAAGGAGAAGTTGCTACAAGCAGCTCATGAATATTCCCTTTTCAACCACACTTATTCTATGAAAGCATACCACACCATCATGGAGGTGTATTTTTGGGAAGGCTTTGAGGAGGAGATATATCAGCATTTGAGGAGATGCATGGATCATGTGGAGATGGAGGAGATACATAACTCTTTGGAAGAGTTAGCACAACCAGCTCTTTTCTCTTTGAGGATGAGAAGAGTCTCATCTATGAGCGACTCCATTTGCATGGACAAAACATATGGTAAGGGTACTATTTGATTGCATAATGATTTATATAATGTATATGTCCAACCCTTAACCATATATGTGCAGGATATTGCTCAAGGAAGGAGCATTCTTCCTTCTAGAATTCCTGGTCTACTTGAGGCCATAAGAAGTATTGGTTATGGCCACTCCCTAGAAGGACTTGGGGAGGTTGTATCTTTTGCAGAGCATGCTCACTTTGCACCATACACCATACACTTTCTCCAAACTTGTGAGGAGATTAGGGCAACAAGCAAGTGGTGGGGTGGCCACCCATCATTTAATTTTCTGTTGTAGTTGAAATTAAAATTGCGTTGGTTGAATTTGAGGGACCATTGTCCTTCCCCCTTGCTACATATGGAAACAAGTTTGATTTTAATTATGGTTCCCTATGTTGTTGTTGTTCTTATGGTTATTGGGAGCATGATTGGGGGAGAGACACATTGGATGGATGTGTCCTTTGGGGAAGAGGATTCCCACACTTTTTTCATTACATGTTCTAATGGGAGCATGGGAAATGATATGGCCACTATAGAAAAACATTTTTTCCTTTATGAGGTGGGCCATAGGATTTATTGGGTACCATGTGATGCTCAAGTCTTCTTCATCATATATGGTATGGTTTGGGCCAGCTTGATTCACAATGTTGGAGTGGAGATCTTTGGAGATATATTCCTCATATTGCCACTTAAGGGCACTATTATTGCAGCCCAAGATCAGCATATACTCTACATTTATCCTAAGTGGAGAGGAGGACAGCGTGGGGTAGGCTATTTTGTCTACCATGATCATATTTTCAGCCCACCTACATTGGAGGAGCTCAAGGTGGATGATGATTTGTATGAGTTACCATTTTGGAGGGTGGCTCATTTTATATGGATGATAGCTTGGGGATGGGAGATTCATATGGGGATGGTAGATCCCAATATATATCAGATCTCATGCCTCAAGAACTCCTTTATACAGCCCATTGTTGCCTCCATGGATGTTTTACATGATGATGGCTATTGGGATGCACACCAAAAGCTAGCTTGCATACTTGGGAGGGACAACTTGGAGATCTATTGATGAGAAAACATCTTGATCCTTGGAGGATTTTATCATATGAGGATGATACAGGGGGAGAAGAGGAGGCTTCTTAGTTCTATCCTTGCAGTTGCTTGAGGAAAAGCAACATTTGGGAGGGGAGGACTGTAATATTCCAAATTTAGCATGCGACTAATTGGAATACTAATTTTTGTTTTTATCACCTAGAAATTGAATAAATGGGTAGGCAGGCCCATTCCATAATAAAAATATGAATAAAATCCCTCACAATGTGAAAATGGATCATCATAGGAGCCGGATTTTACACCCTCATGTGTGAAAAGGGGCATTTGCATGTGGACAAGGTCAAGTTTGACCAATTCAACAGTGCTGGGATAGGAGGTGGAGATCATATTTAGAGACAACGCAGCGATAGTGGGAGGAAGATTCCTTGGTGGAGGAAACCCTAATGAGTGGGACCCAAGGTGATAGGGCTTCCATTTGTATAAAATGAGGGCAAGGCAACCATATGAAGACATGAAATGGATTATTGATTTTATGGTCTGTATGACTATTTTGCATTCTCTTGCTGTTTAGTAGAGTTGTTGTGTTTCTTATCACAGGGCATTATTGTTTATGAATTCCTTATCCTTTCAAGAGAGGCCTCTTGGGGGATCTTATACTTCATTTCTCCACATTCAGGCTTAAGGCCAAGCCACCTCCTTCAATTACAACATTATTTCTGCTGAAGTATAACGTTGTGTTGTAGGGTGTTGCAGTGGAGGTTTCACAACACCACTTCCAGAGCTTATTTTTCAAAGGAGGAATATTTCCTTCCTTTGGGAGATCAGTGAGGAAGATTCTAGAGCTTATTTTAGATATTGGAACTTGGCCAATACATTTTCTATCTCCTATAGCGCAATCCCTCTCATTGACTGCGTTATTTTCAATGAGCATTTGTAGTGAGGGTTGGAGTGATTGTTGGAGGGTGAGTTCTTTAGTGTTAGGATCAGCCTTTCACTTGGAAGATCCATTGGAGGAGGTTTATTCATCTTGTGCAACATCTTCCACCATATCCATCCATTTCTTGAGTTCCTACTGCTATTCAGTCCTAGGATTGCAACTCCGACATTTTTGTACTTTTGCATATTTCAGGAAATGCTTTCCGTATTGTCTTGGAATTGTCTTTGGGGGTTTAGATCTTTGCTCCCAACATTGTATGAGTTGTATATTTCCATATCCATGTATTGAAATACTCCAGCTGTAGTTTTCTCTAATAAAACTACATTTTCATAGCCTTGGGCATTTTCTGTGTAGCAGTATACTTCATATTTCATGTACATGCTTTCTTGAGGCTTGTATTGCCTAACTTGAGTGATTATTTCCTCAAGATCTTGTATAAATTTTGCTGCTGTAAAATTAATGTGATTGCTATGTTCTCTTATTACATTTATCACTGCTACTCCAATATTGTGTTCATGTGTTTCTGCATCCCCATTTTGGGATATTACACAGAGCTGCAAAAAGGCACTAGTGAATGGTTTTCACTGATAAAGTGTTTTATTCTTAATTTTATCTTTGAGAGTGGATTTGATACGATTTTTCAAGCTTTGCATAATATTAAAGAGGTCATATTTTACACCACAAACCCTATAATTGAGTGCAGTCCACCAGCTTGGGATGCACAGATGAAAGTTATTGTGAATTGCAAGAACCTGACAGTGGAGGAAAATGATGAGGATACAAGGAATATCATGATACCTGAAACTAAGGGACAACGTGCAGTGGGTGGGCCCTTAATCACCTCGCTGGATGTGACAAATCCCCTAAATCTCAGATAGGTGAATATTGGAATTGAATAACAACCTAAGTTGGAAAATATTGGAGACTACTGGGATGATGATATTGTAGCCAAGGTTGTTGAGTTGCTAACATAATATCAAGATATATTCCCTACAAATTTTTCAGAGTTGAAAGGAATCATTGGGGAACTTGGCGTGATGAAAATCACATTGAATCCTGATGTGCAACCAGTAAAACAACGCCCATACAAGCTAAATCCAAGATATAAGTAGAAGGTGAAAGAACAGTTGGACAAAATGGTGGTACAATGCATCATTGAACCTATAGAAGAATATGACTAGGTAAGTCAAATGGTTGTGCAAGATAAGAAGACAAAGGAAGAAATTAGAATCTGTGTAGATCTATGCAAACTGAATGATTCTTGTGTGCATGATCCATTCCCAACTCCATTCTCTAATGAAATTTTGGATAATTTTGGAGGTTAGGAAGCATGCACATTCACAAATGGGTTTTCAGGATATCATCATATCTGGATTGCACCAGAAGATAGGAGTAATATCACCTTTTTACTGAATAGAGATCCTTCCAATATAGAGTTATTTCCTTTGGATTGAAGAATTCTCCTTCCATTTTGTTGCACGTGGTAGTTGATGCTTTTAAAGAATTTATACACAAGTTTTTGGAGGAATATTTTGATGATTAGACTGTATTGTGGTTGTTGAAGAAGCATGTGTCAAATATGCACTTAATTCTAGATACTTGTTCGAAGTATGATATCTCCTTAAATTTTAAGAAGTGTATATTTTGTGGACCATTTGGAATACTTCTAGGACACATTGTTTTCTAGCAGGGATTGATGATGGATCTTGAAAATATTGCAGTCATATTTAATTTGGAGGTACCTGAAAATATTTAGCAATTGCGCTCAATATTAGGGCATACTAGATATTATAGGAATTTTACTAAGGGGTATCCGCTGATAATTGTGCCCATGGAAATTTTTTTGAAGAAGGATGCAACGTTCTTCTAGGATGATGACTATCAGAAGAGTTTTGAGCTTATTAAGTAAAGTATGGTCATTGCACCCATACTGGTCTTCCCAAATTGGTCCAAGGAATTTCATGTCCATGTGGATGCCCCCTATATTGTGCTCGGAGTTGTGCTAGAAAAGCCATGAGCATATGAAATTGACCACCATATTTCTTATACAAGCCAAAAAATTTCAAGCGCAGAGGAGAATTACTCAACCACAGAAAGGGAAGCGCTAGCAATGGTGTACGCACTACAGAAATTATGCCACTATCTGTTAATAGGTCACTTTAAGATGTTCATCAATCATTCTTCTTTGGAGTACTTGGTCAACAAGACTGTGTTGAGGGGAGAGATTTGAAAATGATTGTTGTTATTCTAAGAATATGATTTTGAAACTATGGTAAAACCAGGAATATTGAATGTTGGGTTAGACCATCTGTCACACATTGAAACGAGAGAGGAATCTAAAAATATAGAACATGGATTTCCAGACACACAGTTTTTTGTGATAGAGGTGGTTGATGAGTATTTCCATGATATCATACAGTTTTTGACTACTAGACGTGTGCCTGAGGAGTATGCAATTCAACAGAAGAAAGAACTTGTGCCATGCGCAAGGGATTTCACAATTATTGATGGAAAGTTGTATCAAATGGGTGTGGATGAGGGCGTGCAAAGATATGTCGTAGAGTATGAGAGAAGTACAATTCTAAATGAAGCTCATGGAGGGATTGGCAGTGGTCATTATGCAGGTAAGGCCACTACGCAAAATATTTTTCGAGCTGGGTTATGGTGGCCCATGTTACACAATGATGCCTATGTGCATTGTCACGCATGTGATGTATGTCAGAGGATAGGGAAGCCTTCGCGTAGATATGAAATGCTCTTGAATCCGCAGATGGAATTGCAAGATTTTGAGAAATGGGCTATCAATTTTGTGGGACCTATTAATCCTTTAGGAAGGAAGAGTGGTGCGCACTACATTATCACTACGAAAAATTATGTAACCAGATGGGCTGAAGCCAAACCGGTGAAGGATTGTACTACTTTTACAGTTGCACAATTTATATTTGACAATATTGTGACTCAGTTTGCTTTTCCTAAGATTCTGATAAGTGATCATGGTAAGGATTCTGTAAATGACACCATTGAAGCATTTACAGAAGAATTCAAGATGCATCATCAGAAGATCTCTCCCTATCATCCTCAGGAAAATGGCTTAGTTGAAGCTTTCAATAAGATCTTGGAGACCGTGCTCACTAATGTATGCAATGACAACATAAATGATTGGGATGAGAAAGTTCCATCAGTTCTTTAGGAATATAGGACTACTTGGAAGAAGTTGACTGGAAGGACACCTTTTAAGGATGGTATATGGGCAATAGGTTGTGTTTCTCATGGCGTTCATTGTTCCTAGTCTATGCATTGCAGCGTTTACCAATATGCCTGAAGAAGATGCTCTAGAGGACCAGTTTTCGCAGTTGGTTTCTTTGGAATAAGATCACTTTATTGCAAACTATCACTAGAAATATTAGAAGGCACACAAAAAAGCATGGCATGATAGACATATCAGGAAAAAAGTGTTCAAGGAAGATGATTTGGTCCTACTATACGATAGTAAATTTGCACGCCACCTAGGAAGTTGAAAATGCATTGGCTAGTTCCAAGGAAAATTTTAAGGATGGAAGTTTATCTTAAGGTTTAGAAACCTTGGCAAATATTACTAGTCCGTAAAATGCAAATTGTAAAATTTTTGGCGATATTTTTGTAGGAATATTTATATTTCAAATTATTTTATATTCGCCAATGCAATATTTTGGCCATTTTTGAGGTAAAAGAATGGTGTACTATAAAATTTGGGTGAATCATTTTAGAAAAAAATGGAAATTGGAGAATATATATATTTTTTTAAATCATGGAAAATTAGCACACCTGCAAATACTAGCCCCTAAAAAATTCCATGGCTAGGGCCTTATGTTGTTAAGGAAATAACTGATGGAGGAGTAATGTGCCTAGCAATGATGAGTGGTGAATACCTTCCTAGGTATGTAATTGGAAACCATATGAAGCCATACAGAGGGATGACCCTGTGTCTACCAAATGACTATATGGTAGGAGTATTAGACCTACACAGAGGGGATGGAGAAGGCACTGTAAGGCATGCCACGCGCACGGTAGCTGTGCGAGGAGGTTGAATAGGTTGCAGAGGTGTCAAAAAAAGCCATTGGAGTAGTAAAACTGGAAAATAAATATTTATTACCATTTTTTGTAGTGTTTAGGATGCATTTAATGTAGGGATTTTTCTAGATTTGGGACAATTTTGTCCGTAATGGAGCCTCATTAATTCCAAAGGATTCATTGAAGATGCACCATAAGTATAAATATGACCTATGGGGTCACAATATTTCCCTTTGATTTCTAAGTGATTTTTGTGCTTTGAGCTCCTAGATTTCCACCGTATTTGCTGTGTCAATGTTTGGTTTGGATCCAGGGTTCGAGGATGCATTTCACTGAGTAGGACTAGGTTATGTCATTCCTGAAAATATGATACCAGCAAGAGCAGGTGATGATCCTATTGCGCCTAAAGTTCCAATTATGGAAACACCTACGCCCTTCAAGTCTAAAAAAGGGAAATCTTCTGGAACGCGCAAATCTCCCCGAGAAAATACCCCAAGGTCGGGCCCTTTAGCAAGTGAGAATATGAAAAGACCCATGTTAGAATTCCCCGAAACTATTTGGGAGGAAGAGGAGGATGTCATCGAAGTGGCCCCATTCTCGTGGTTGCCAAGCTACATTCCACCGTGAAAACCCTCCGTCTGAGTACCTAAGGACCTGGAAAAGGTGCGCGCGAGTGTTAAAATATTGCTAATCCCAGAGAATATCCCGAAGGAATGGGACATGTTCACAAAGATTCTGTAGCTTATATTCGACGATTGGGACATTGCTGATGTCGAGAAATTCCCATAATTTTCACTGGAGCTATACTTGGACCATATCACTTATCAAGGAGGTGTTGTGCACCTCGAGCTGAAACGATGGGTGCTAGGTCTGCACAAGGCAGACCTGCTCAATTTGCTCCAGATCCCTCATTTTGGGCGCAACCCCATAAATGATATCTAGGTCAGACAATTGTTGGCCTTAGTACATGATGATGCACTCTAGTTGGGAGAGCACATCTCCATTGAATCTACTTTAATCCACAACATCACGGGTCTTCCTGGTAAAGGAGCTGACCCTACTGCTAATTTTGGTGATAAGGCGCAAGATAAATCCATGGAAGACCAAATTAAAAAGAAATATAACATCACAAGGAAGAGTTGGGGTTTGGTTGTTGACAAAATTAATGACCCAGAAGTGCACTTTGGTATGATCATCTTGGCCTGCAAGATGATGCATAAGTGCTGACCCAAGGAGGTGCCCACACATGCAATTGCGCTTGTAGGACGATGTGAAAAAGGTGTGCTTTATAATTGGTCCATCTACCGGTGCAAATAATTTTTAGAAAATGTACACGTGGCCTAGGAGGAAGAAAATCATTTCCATGCTTGAATTTTATTATTGATCACGCTAATTAGATGGAAGACTCCTGAAGATACACAATTCCCAGAGATTGAGCTAAAGATGTGAAAATCTACGTGCTACGCGAAATTGTGGAACTCTTCAGACGTGGTGCACACCAAGGAAAACAAATTTTTTTTGGTTCCATGTCATGCTACTTTAAATCAAGAGGTGTAGTCAAAGCCGCGACTGCCACCCACATTGTATGACCAATAAAATATTGTAGCAGATTTTAAAGCTACATTCCATAATATACACATCCGAACAGAGGGAATTGTGGAAGGAGTATGGTATGAATTACCATACTTCTTAGCTGAAGATGATTTATTGAGATTCATAGCATAATGGCCGCCAACATGGTTATCCATAATCACCCCAACAAAGTTGTGCACTGGAATATAGACAGGGAAATCAACAGAGAAATCCAAAGAGAAAGTGAAATAAAAGTCCACGAAAAATAAGGGACCCCCACAACCACTCACGATACTATAGAAATGGAAACAATGCCTGAAAAGAATGGAATGATGCCAAAGGAAAGAGGGGAAGCTGAAACTTCTAAAGGAAGCAAGCGTGACTCCCGGGCCGTTGGAGGAATGAGAAAAAAGAGGAATGGTTCCAAAGAGGCCGAGAAGGATGTCCTGACACTCACAGTGGACGACCTGCATGAAATAGCAAACAATATCAAGTTTGCGACTAAGGATTGTTGGATGGATATGGAGGTTCAACACAAGCTGGCACTCGAACTTGTACAAGTTGGACTGTAGGAATCAAAGGTATAGGCAATCCAGATTCAAGCGATCTTAGGTTAGGTGAGATAGACCAGAACACAAGTCACAAGTGAAAAATCGTTAGACGTTTCTTTACTATCCTCTGGGGATGGTCGCTTCATGTAAATCCCCATGTAGCTATTCAAATGGATGCCAGCCGATGTCTCCAATTCAGAGGAACAAGTGATATCCATATTAAACTTTATGTGTTACATACAAGAAAATTACACTTAATGCACTCCATAATTATAGATGAGCTTCATTACAATGAGGCTACTGCACATACACATACAGTGGAAGCCCAACAACAAGTCGAGAAAGCACACCAACAACAACAAAGAGTAGAAGCAGCTTGTCGAGAATAAGAAGTCTAACATGCTACATTGGAGGCCTAAATTCACCAAGGATGCCAAGACATTACATTTTTCTTGGCCACAGGTGCACGTGAAGAAAATTTAGAAGGATTCGCTATTGTGGTGAAAGAAGCACGCGCTAAGGTACAAATACTAAGAACCGAGTATGAGCAGGAGATTGCAAATTTACATACCAAGTTACAGCTGGAGACACCACTAGAGGTTCGTGTGCAATGATCAGCCAGGGTAAAACAAGCACGAGATATTTTTGTTGTTGCTGTTACCCAATGTGAAAATTTGTTAGACGAATCTATTTGTACTGTAGTCCAGAATGATCATGTCGTTCAGTAGCTACGCGATGCCCTCCACCAGGAGTAGAAGTTTGAGGAAATCATGACAATGGCACCAACGTTGGTTCTTTCTCAGCATCTCACTCATTTTCAAGAGTGCAGAACCATTTAGACATAAATTGAAGATCTATGTCAGAAGGAACAACTACTTGAAGAACACATGCAACCATGGGTAGAAGAAGCACTTCAAATTTCGCAAACAATTGATAACACTTTGAAGACAATTGTAATATTCAAAAATAGGAAAAACAAGAATATTGAACATAAAACTGGAAAATGTAGTAAACATCAACACATCAAATACATGAACAGATCACTGAGCCATTTTATTATATGCAATAGCAGAAATGAAGTTCAAGGGCTTGAGAAAGAGACACTCAAGCTAGGCAAAATAAGCCTGAAATGCCCCTAAACATCAAGACATGAAATGTTTCTATTGCACCACCTGTTGGGAGGCTATGACTGCGTAATCCTACTGGAATATACTACTGCTGGAAACTAGGAATGTGTAGATATGTTGATTCGGTGCTCATCAAATGTTGGGATCAACGATCTGGGCTTTCGATCACAATTCCAAGATAACCCAGAAAGGGCTTCTAGAAATGACAATGATGAAAAATGCAGCCCTAGGGCTGAATTACGCACTAGAATTAGGATAATTCTTGTAGGTGGCTGATCTGATGAGAAAATGGTTATTACTCCTCCCCACTAACTTTCTGGATGAAGGGTTTCTCCATTCACTGGATGATAAGGTAAAAAACTAGGGTTTTGATCCCTTGATTGGATCTGCCCTCCTGGATTGTGAAATTCCTAAAGGAGACTGCACTGCTGATAGGGGCTAAATATTGGCCTAATTTCGGATGATGAAATGCAGCTCAAAGAAACTCTCCTGAGTGGAAACTCGAATTCCCCTAAGGATGAGGGTTGTATTTCCGCTTAGAAACACCCTTGTTATAAACAACACAACAGACTTCGCTAAATATTTGAAGCATGCATAAATTCATAAAAGAAAATACATAAAAAATATTCAAAATGTCCTTTATGGCTACCATCCCCTTCCTTATATGCTTTTTGAGCCTTCACCCCATTGGCCCCACTCAATAATGTTGCTACTCTCATGGAGACTCCCCTCCATTATGACTGTGGTGTCCTCCACTATCTCCACTACCTCCACGACTGAGTTGTTAATTTGGTCAAATTGACCCCATCCACATGCGTTGACCCACATTCACAATAGTGAGTGATTTATTCATCTTGATCCTATCTAGATGCACTGATACACATTCACATTAGAAGTGGTTTTATTCCTACTAAAGATATTTATGGGTCCCTCTACCCTCTTATTCACCTATCTTATTGAAAAAAACAAAATTTAATATTCTAACTAGCTAAAAGATAATTAGGAATATTACATACCTCCCCTCCCAAATGTTGCTTGTCCTCAAGCAACTGCAAGGATGGATGTTACAAAATATTCTCTCCTTCCGAAGTAGCATCCTCATCTTGAATATTCCTCCATCAAATCAGATATTCTTTAATCACCCTGTTCCTTATTTGCCTCTCCTAAGTATCCAATATAGCTTCTGGTTGTAAAACCAAATGGCCCTCATCATCAATAGGTGGGAGATCCATAGTGGCAACTACATGCTGTCCAATGGCCTTCTTAAGGCATGATACATGAAAATTTTGTGGATCTTACTCCTAATGGGGACCTCCAACTCATATTCTACTTCCCCAATATGACGTATCACATTGTATGGCACATAAAAACGGGGCTTAAGCTTCTCAGTCCCCTTCTCCTTCAACGTAGATTGCTTGTATGGCTGAAGACGAAGATAGAAAAAATAATCAACCTCAAAATGTCTCTCCACCCAACCACGATCTTCATATAACCTCTATTGATTTTGGGTTGGGGTAATGTTGTCCTTAAGAGCACGAGGTATATCATGACTCTCTTGGATGCACTCTTTGGCTCTAAGAGCCTTGCTTGCTCCAAACATCACATGAAAAAATGATAAATAATGATAACCATATACAACTTTAAATGGATACATACCAATCAACATATAAAATGTCGTATTGTAGTAATATTCTCCCAAGTGGAGCCAGCGCAACCATGCTCTTTTCTACCCTAAAACATATTTTCTCAAGTATCCTTCCAGCCACTTGTTTACTATCTCTATTTTCCTGTCTGTTTGGGGGTGATAACTGGTACTCGGTGTTAACTCAGTACCCACAAAATGAAAAAGATCCTGCAGAAATCCACCCATGAAGCGGCTATCTCTATCATTGACTATGGTCTTAAGAAGACCATGAAGTCTGAAAACATCTCTAAGGAAGAGCTCAGCCATTTATGAAGTAGTGTACAGTGAAGAGATGGCAAAGAAATGTGAATACTTTGTTAGTCTATCAATGAACACAAAGATATAATCCTTTCCCTGTATTTCTGGCAAAATGATAATGAGATCCTTCCCCTCTCCCCTCCAGAATAGGAAGTGGTTGTAACAACCATGTAGAATGGTTGTTCTATCCTTTATTCTACTAGAAAAATACACACTCCTTGATGTGATGGAGCACATCCTCCTTGATAACCTTCCATGATAACCTCTCTCTAATCGCCCGATATGTCTTTGTGAAACCTTGGTGGCTAGAGAGTGGTGAATCACGTGTTGCATGAAAAATTTAATCCTTGAGCTTAGAATCTCTAGTCAAGAAGATCTGGTCCCAGTAGTAGAAGAACTCATCCATCACTCTATACCTCTCATTGGTCACTTTCCCATCTAGTATCTCACATACGAAGCAGTCTTTGGAATACTCTACCAACAGCTGGGCCATCCAATTTGAATCTACACTCATCAAGGACAATGTTGTTGGTCTCCGTGATAAGGCATCTGCTACCACTTTACTCTTCCCTTTAACATATTAAATTTAAAATCCATATTCCTGGATATTGCTAACCCATTTTTGTTTCCCCTCTTGCAGTTACATCTGCTCAAGAAAATACTGAAGACCGTAGTAGCCAGTCTTCACTCGGAAATTTTTTCCTACCAAATATTGTCTGAATTTGGCCAATGCATGCATGATGGCCAACAAATCCTTCTCATATATGGGATACACCCTCTCATGTGGCAGAAATTTTTTATTCTCCAGGGCTATGGGATGGCATTCCTATATCAAGACTGTGCCAGCACCCTCCCCTGAAGCATCACATTCCAACACAAAGGGCTGGGTGAAATATTGCAATACCAATACCACAAAAATGCTCATTACCTGCTTGAGGCTATCAAAGGACCTCTGCGGAGTGTTTTTCCCACCAAAGGCTCCCCTCTTGGCTAGATCTATGAGTGGTGCTGCTAGTTGGGAGAACCCTTTAACAAACTTTCAGTCTAGTGGCCTCCTTGGGGGAATGCCTCCAAATACTACAGAATAACAGTCTAGAATAGACTGCACATCTGAGTGGGCTGATTTTCTCTTGCCTCCTACCTCCAACTTACATAGTTCTACTACACATGCCATGTCTCCTCTACTCAAATCAACCTCCATCTTAGGTGTTGAGACTACTTGAGGTGGATAGGTGTGCATGTCCGTGATCATTTTGTGCTTACCACTCTTCTTATATGTCCATTTCGTCTTCAAGGTATACCAATCCGTAGTGACCTTCCCCAATGTGATTAGACATTGTACACCCAATATCACATTTGTGTTAGGAATATCAACCACAAAGAAGTGATCTGTCAATGTGTAAGTCCCCAAAGTTATAGTAATTTCCGGAATATACTTCACACACTTCATGGTTCTAGATCTTGGAACCAAAACTAAGAATCCTACAAAATAATCCATGGGTATGTCTCTCCTATACACTATTTGGGCATTAATAAAATTGTGGGAAGCCCCACTATTTATCAATACTGACACCCGTTGCCCTTGAAATATGCCTCAAACTCTCAATTTGAGATACTTGGGTACTCCCCGCAAACCTGCAAGGGCTCCTCCAATTGGAGAAAATGCTCTATTTCGACCACCTAGTGCCACAATGTTGGTGTCCTCTTCTGACTCCTCTTCTTATTCCTCTCCACTATTAGATGAAAATTTAATATAGTGTTCCTTTCCAGTAGCACACTGATGCCCTGGTGCCCATGGTTCTTGGCAAGTGAAGCAAATCTTCCTCCTCCTAAAATCTCTTCGGAAATCATCACTAAGAGGTCATTTTCCTTGGTTATCCTTTGGGGGAGGAACCTTCACATCTTTCCCCTTTGACTGAAAATTAGGTTTTTCTTGGAATGGAGCTCTTGACCTTGGCAGAGCATCTTGTAAGTACCTATCCCTCTCAATGGAATCTTGGAGTGTAGTTGGTCTAGTGGACTTCACCAACCAATGCAAAGGCCCTGCTAGTGCATCAATGAACATGTATACTCTCCTAGTTGTAGACAGATCTAGCACCATGACATAAAGTTACAGGAATTCAAAGATATAGGTCTTCGTATTTCCCGAAGGCTTGAGCTTAGCTAGCTCAACAAGGTGTGCCTCTATATATCTTCGGTCAAATATTTCTACCAACCTCCACGTGAATTCTGCATATGTAGTTACATCTACATCCCTCAATGTAGATAGAACGTGAAACCACCATTCATGTGCTTCACCTTCAAGATGCAGCACTGCTATCTTAATAGCTTAAATATCTGATACTGGTTAAGATGGAAATATATGACTAGTTTTTCCACCCAAGCCTTAGTTGTTCACTTGGATGACCCATCAAAAGTAGGTAGAAAGAATCTACCCATAGTACATTGCATATCATTGTTCTGCATGTACCCTCCACTTCTATTGTTATTAAGGGGTCTCCTACTATCCTTGATTTGACAAAACTCTTGGAATTTCAGATGCTCTTTGAATATTTTAGATTGAGATTCATATTCTAGGAAGTAGTCACCAAGAGCCTCTTTCTCTTGGGGTCCTCAAGCCCTGTTATCCACTGTTAGGAATGTAGGAATGGTGGAGCATTGTGAAACTTCCTGCACTATCGGTTGCTCACACCAATGATGTGTGTTGGAACTTTATCCATGTTGTAACCCTCTTGGGGTTAATTTTTGTCTTTCCACCCTCATATACTTGATTTATTTGGCAATATCCTGCATAGTTTGAAGAAGGATATTTGGAAAGTATTTCTCATCCATTTTTCCTGATATTGGAGACTTGCCTTTGTCTTCTTCATTGTTTTTACAATCAAACTTTTTACCTCTATAAATATACCGCTTCTCCTGGTTTGTAAGAGATTCATCTTCTTTAGAGGTTATAGATGTAGTGCCTCACATGCTGAGCCAAGATTATGCTCTGATACCACTGTAATATTCCAAAATAGGAAAAATAGGAATATTGAACACAAAAATGGAAAATGTAGTAAACATCAACATATAATATACATGAATATATCACTGAGGCATTTTATCATATGCAATAGTATAAATGAAGTACAAGGCCTTGAGAAAGAGACACTCAAGCTAGGAAAAATAAGCCTGAAATGACGCTAAACATTAAGACATGAAATGTTGTTGCTGCACTAACTGCTAGGAGGCTATGAATACGTAATCCTACTAGAATATACCACTGCTGGAAAATAGGAACGCGTAGATCCACTGATTGGGTGCTCAGAAAATGTCACGATCAGAGATCTGGGCTTTCTATCACAATTCCAGGATAACCTAGAAAGGGTTTCTGGAAAACACAATGATGAAAAATGTAGCCCTAGGGTTGAATTACACGCTGCAGCTAGAAGACTACTGGTAGGTGGCTGATCTGATGAGAAAATGGTTGTTACTCCTCCCCATTAACTTTCTGGATGAAAGGATGCTCCCTTCACTAGATGATAAGCTCAAAAACTGGGGTTATGACCCCTCCACTGGATCTACCCTCCTAGATTGCGCAATTCCTGAAGGAGACTGCGCTACTGATAAGGGTTGAATATCATCCTGATGCTGGATGATGAAATGAAACTCAAAGAACCTCTCCCAAGTAGGCACCCGAAGTCCCCAGAGGATGAGGGTGGGATTTCCGCTCGAAAACACCCTTGTGCTAAACAACACATCAAGCTTCGCTAAATAGCTAAAGCATATAGAAAGTCATAAAATACAATACATAAAAAATATTTAGAATGCCCTCTATGGCTACCATCCCCTTCCTTATATTCTTTGTGAGCCTTCACCATTTTGGCCCCACTTAGTAATGATGCTACTCTCATGGAGACTCCCCTCCATTATGACTGTGTTTTCCTCCATTGTCTCCACTACATCCATGAATACATTGCTGATTTGGTAAAATTGACCCCATCCACATGCATTGACCCACATTCACACCAAGGAGTGATTTATTCATCTTGATCCTATCTAGATGCACTGATCCACATTCACATTAGAAGTGGTTTTATTCCTACTAAAGAGATTTATGGGTCCCTCTACCCTCTTATTCATCTAGCTTAATGAAAAAAACAAAATTTAATATTATAACTAGTTAAAAGCTAATTAGGAATATTATAGAGATCCAGCAAACTCAGCACAGCATAGAGATGACCATTGAAGGGCATACAATAGAAAATTTTGTTCAACAAACACAAGGCGCCGCAGCATAAAGTTTAGATTTAGTGCTCCCTTTCAAAACTTCTGTCAGTACACTTTAGGCCAATATCAAGGATCATGCACCTTAGTGACGTAGGCCGAGTCACATGTTTGTGTTGGGGGGCTATTGGTGAGGGGTCCTCTAAGGCACATTTTTTAATGTAATTTTATATAATTTTCGATTTGTGTGTTGTGTAATTGAGTCGAGGGGCTTTGGGGTGGGTGAAACCCCCTAATTTTGATGTAAATGGGTTTAAGGGTAAACTGTGGGCCTCAAACCATGGTTTGAGACCATAGTATCTATGCGCTAGGTGAATATAAATAGATAGATAGAGTCCAAGAAAAGTAGTTCTAAGATTAATACTTTTATTGATGTTTATGCCTCTCTAATATGTTTTAAGGGTTTTTCTCATTTCGGTTGAAAGGCTTCTGCTGACTATGTGCATGGAGACCTAACCCTGGCTGTTTGCGGACTCTGGTGGATATGTGCACGGAAGGTTTTAGTAAGGGAAATTTGATGTATTGAAATTATGATGTATTGAACAGATATGAAGCTAATAGAAAGTATGGATTTTGGTAAGATTATTGTGTTATGAATCTGAGTTGTTTATTTTTCTGTTAAGATCGCACTATTTCTGTTGATTATCACGCAAAGGATATCTGTTATGATTATTCATGCTTATTGATGGTTGATGAATCTAGTTAAGTGATTGAGAATTTTTTAGATCTATATTTGCTTTTGTTATACTTTATTTATGCTAAGGCGAACCACGACTCTGTTTTATTCTACTAAAGACTGTGCATTCTTTCTGATTCTGTTGTATATTGTTGCACACATTTGTTTACAATTGATATAATTTTTCATTCGGTTTGCTATGGGTCACGTCCTTATTTTCTGCCTCATAGTGTAGAAACCTGGTTACAACACCCCCCCATACATATTCAGGTGAGAAGTTGATCTGTGCATGCAGGTCATTGCCGAAAGGGCTAGTAGGTGGAGGATTTGTTGGTTTATCCATAAAGTCTCAACTTGGGTTAGGATCCCTCAAGCCAATAGAAGTCCAAAAATGGTAATAATTTTTTTGTGGGTTTGCCTCTTGGTGAGGCAATTTGATTACATTGAGTATCAACACATTCCAAGAAATTTAAACACATCAACTGATGCATTGGCTAATTATGTGTTAAATCAAGATTTGTAACAAATGTAAGAAAGAAAACAATATTCATCCACATATTGAACCAGGTAAACTAAGATAATAGTATTAGTTCCCATTAATAAAATGTATATAAAAAATTGTGGCTTTACAAAATTCCATCCAACACATATGAAGCCCCATGGAATTTATTATCCGAACATGCCAATATGACAAAAATGAAATCTATCCTTATGACTAGTAACTAAGCATGGTGATGATCATCATATAATAAAATGGTGTGAGCTACACATCATAGCAAGAAAATGATCAGTCTAGGAACTCCCACAATATGCCTTTGGTAGAGGAGAGGAAAATCATCAATCCTAGTCTCTGGGATTTCTAGAGTCAACCTTTGTAGGTTGTGCTCAAGCTCGATCAAAGCCTCTGCTTCATCAGGGTTTGGTACCACAAGGGTTGATGGCTAATCATCCCATCTATTAAAAGATCATAATATTTTTCGTTTGATCGGGCCCACATCTACATGATTATTTCATATAGTTAGTCTTGGATGTCAAAAAAACAAAAATAAATTGAAAACAAAAACAACCAAAATGTGATATTTTTACCTATGTTACCCCACTACATCCCTATTGGAAGTAATCCATTCCTGCATATGGAAATTTCTCGATCAGGATGATCTGATGTTCCATCCACCCAAAAAACTTAGGAGTGTATCTCACAACTAGGTCATCACCTCCGTGATGTGCCATCAATGAACCCCATATAAGCATATGAGGATACAAAGGTCCTCCTGCATCTACAAGAGCCTCCCATGGGGCAAGAAGGGGAATCATCTCCAGATAAAACAAGATTACAATGGCACCATACCCAATTTTTTTTATTATTGCAGTATTTTCTCTAGTTAGTTTCCTTTTTACATTGACAATGACCCCTTCACAACAATTGAAGATCGTAGGTTGTGAACACTCCACTGAAACCTGCATTTGGTCTTTAGTGAGGAAATGAAGCACTGCACTTCCACACAGTCATGAAATAGTGAAGGAAATGGTTCTCAAGGGAAGCCTCACAATGGTTTTAATGTCAATTCAACCATATTTGAGATGAGACCCTAGAAAACAATGTTTCCTCAAGTAAGTTGTTGTTGTTTTTGCACCTGGTCTATGCCCATACAATGAGATGTCAATCCCTTTGTGGGTGATCCTAGTCAAAAAATAGATGTCATCTTCATCTATGGTAAGTCTTTGGTCTCCTATCATGTAGAACATTTCCTAAAAATCCCATGCTCTTACCATCCATGTCAGTAAATTTAATTGAGCCTCCATACTCAGGATCATCTAGAATTTTCATAAACCATTGTTTCTTAAGGCTTGTAATGTTGTTGGATCAGTTAGAGATTCCGCATCTTGATCCTCATGTTCACTTTCCCTCCACTCCATCTTGGCAATAAAAAAACACGGGAAATAGTAGTAAAGAAAGATTAGAAAACAATATGGTAATTTTTGAACAAAACATTGGGTGTTTTATTTATTTATTCAAAATCCTCGGCATTGTGTGCAATCACCTTTTATGAACATAACACATTTGTGTGGTTTTCATGAGGAAAAATAGCGCAAATCATGTTTTTTTTATCAAAAATATTCGGGGCACGTGGGGCCGATTAAGGGTGACTTTACACCCCCGACAGAAGATTTTAAATTAACAGAACTCCCCAAAAATGGTGAATTCACATTCAAATGCAAAATAAAAATAATGAAAAAAATATAACAGAAAGATATCTTACCTGCAGAAAACAGTTCATTATTAGGTCAACCAGTTTGGTCAGAATCCACAACTAAATTTTTTGGTAAAAATTCCCTCTCAATTTCTCTCAAATGGTAAAAATTTCTTAGGGTTAAAATGCATGGGTGGTAGCTGATTTAAGTTCCCTCTTGGGCCTTCTAGGGAGCCAAGTAAGATAGTCGGATTAGTTGCAACATTCACGAAAACAACATATACATGTTAATACAAGTAATTTATTGACAAGATGAAGTAGAAAAGGATTACCTCTATGTATAATGAAGATATGTTGGAGAGCTCAAGGTAGTGTGGTAGAAGCCCAACTCACTCGCTCCAAGTTGGATCCCACAAGTAAACAAAGAAACTAGTCATCCTCACAATATTATCAAGCTAAAAAATGAAATAAAATAATATATGTGAACATGAAATAATATGATTTTAGGCCACTTATTAAATGTATCTCAAATAAATGTAATCAAAAGACACCAAGTGGACAAAATAGAATAATTTATATATGTTAAATAAAGGAGGATTACAACCATCGACTTGATCAAGCCTCCCTCAGTCCTTCAACTCCAGAATGTCTCTCTTAAATATCCAATTGTTATGATGCTTGAGAAACTAGTTCTCAATGAACTATGCAATTGAATAAGACCTCACACTAACATAATTTCATTCCTCACACCTTCCACCTTTCCGCCTTTGGCAATGAGCCCTTGCCTCCAATTTATAATAATTTGGGAGGAAAAACCTTACCATTATTATCCATTAGTTTGAATAGGGAAAATTCCATGGTGTTTCCATGATTTTCTTGATTTTTCCCTCTTTGGATGCCTTACATGGGTTTACCAATGTCCAATCAGGAGACTGAACCGTAGGTTGCCAACTTTTTAGAATGACTTGTTGAGAAAAATCTCGAAATATCAGTCAGTTAAGTCAAAATCTACCCCTAGAACTTCATGGAACACCTGTAACATGTCCCTTTACAAAAAAAATGGCATTAACCTAGGCATTAATGCTCCCTACAAGAAGCAGGGAAGCTTTATAACTCAGCCTGATAGTTTTTGGGGTGTGTTACCATGGAAAATTATGTCTCTGACTTAGGCACCATGTGGAAGTTTTTGTCATGATAGGATCAATCTGAAAATTTGTCTCCAAAAACAATATACATAGCTTGGGAGAGGAAACAAGCTGAGTGATGTAAGCCTCTAACCATGGTCTTGGTCATCACTTCTCTAAAATACATATTTCTACACATGTGAATAAAGGAGTTGTAGTCAAACATCTAAGAAATTGTATGATTACCAGTCAATAATGAAAATTTTTAACGGATGCGAGCATGGCCACAAATAAGGATGATGGTCCCCAACATGCCAAGTAAAATCTAACGAGTGTGAAAAATGGTGTTGATGTCGAACACTCATAGAATCATTTAACTGGGATCCAATGATGAGAACCCCCAATCAAACAGAAGGTAACCTGTCACTGAGGTCTACAAGCTCCAAGGTACTGATAAGTTTCTGTATTGCCTTCCTAGATAATATGCTAAATTCCATAGGAAGGGATCTATCAAAATGTAGGTAGCAAGGTGTCCCACATCAATTGACACGAAATGGGACAGAGATGATTTTATTTTGAAGATAGTGTAGTGAAATCATACAAATAGGTGACGAGATGTTTTTGACATATGAAGACTGGGTTGATACAGGAATCAGAATATAGCTTGATCTCTTGAATAAGAGAAGGCACGATACCCAAGGTACTAGGAAGCTTAGACTCAATAACACCAAAGATTGTTAGGATACAGAGATGCAGTAACTTCAAAGTATGGAGGCTAAACTCATAGAATGGTAGGGTTCGGTGAGAAGCTGATAAACATGAGATTGTTGAAGGGTGCCATGTTCAAGGTACTTCTGCCAACACTTCCTTCAGAATATAGAGAGTGAGTCTCTACTTTGTCTAAAAAATTTCCCCATATTATTACGTTTATCAAGTCAAGATGGGTAAACTCGATGATATTTTCATCTTTATGGAGTCTGAAAGAGATCATAAAAGACAACTCCAGGGGGGTACCTTTGTCATGGTTGATGATCAGGTGTGACAAAGGGTTAATAGTATGCCTGACACAGTTCCTTTTTCGTAAGGTAGTCCATTGACTTTGGATAAAGTGATAAAAATATGTTCAATGGATGTCTTCCTTATTTTTTTATGAGTACAAGGAGACAAAGTAAACTCAATATTCTTCGTGAAATTTTAATGAGTCAAATGAAGAAAAACTCGATTCTCTTCGTGAAATTTTAACGATTCCAATGAAGAAAAACTTGGTGTATTTTTTAATTTTTAAAGAGATAGAAAAACATAGAAAAATAATGGCTCATAATCTTCTTCGTGGGACTTTAACAAGCCCGAAGAAGGAACCTTAGGGATTTTTCGATTAAAGAGCTGGAAAAGTTCCCAAAAAGAGTCTACTCATTTCGGGTTAAGTATCGTCAACTCTACATAAAAACACTAGAAATTCATTAGAGCATTAGTAATATTGATATAATAACCAATAGTTTCATCAAAACATAGCGGAAATTTACATAGCACCAATTTCAATGAATAGTGAGAGTGAGGCATACCTCCAAGATGTCTATAAGAAGGACAACATGCCTTCATTTTGACTATTTGTATTTGGTGAAAGATCTCTGGAGTGTGAAAAAGGGAAACAATTAGTCGCTTGATTTTGGATGATCTGGGAAACCATTTTTTATTCTATCATTTTTAGGTAGGATCTTATACCTTTATCATGTTTTTCATTACTCTTTTCATGGTTTTTACTGGTCAAAATTCGTTTTTGGGAAAGCCCCAAAAATATTACGCGGCTAATGCAGTCGCCCAATGAGTTGGGTGGTGTTAAATTCCTTGCCCATGAGGTAGAGGGTGTTAGCATGCCCTTTTTTGCACAGGAGGCTGCATTAGTCGGCCCAAACAAAATTTTAGCTAAGTTCTCTTATTTTCCAGGCTATTGAGCCAGTTTCCAATCCATTGAAAATTTACATTGTAAAGGTACTAATATATTAACCCATTAGTATCTAGCATGAAATAGAGCATGAGAGAGAGGAACAACAAATGATTACCGAACTGTAATTATTATTAGTTTTGCGAAGATGATGAGTATTGAAGTATGCTAGAATTGATCTGATGAAATGGTAGGAAGACCCTTTGAGCTGGATCATCCAGACATGGGATGAGCACCATAATGTGTTCAATATTGAGGGTCATTAACTCTTGATATAAAAATATTACATCTAATTTCTGACTGGCCTATCGTGCAAAGTACTGAGGCCTAGCTTGAAAGGATCGAGAGTTGATCCCCATACCACTCTTGGATTAATCCAGGCTCACTGCGTAAATAACACTGCACGAATAAGAAACAAGATACCTATAGCTCGCATAGCCTATAAAACTCTAGGATTGTGCTATGGATGATTCTACACTTGGCAGGAGCCAAGAGTCAGCATGTAGCGACTAAGCCCAAGATGCTATTGGCATTGGATTTTCTACAACAACAAGTATTCGACTGGTGTGAGGGTATTGCTCGCCCACTTAGGGAGGAGTTGATAGCTTGAAAGACCCAGGCCCAAAGAAAATTTGGGTATGGTACGCTAATTGTATCATACATACTAGAGAGAATTCCCTTAATGAGGCCTCAAATACTCATGGGAATAGCTGGACCCAGGGAGCCTAGGCAGGGTTGATGGGCTACCTTGATGCCACATACTAGAGAGGGTCTGATTCGACACTTTTTCATGACACATTCTTTCAGTTGCTTAGCGGCCAGATTCAGATGATCAAGGATTATCCCTATGTTGGGATGAACCTTGCAGGAGATTCAGTGTTGAGATTTCCCCTGAGACTCAGTGGGGGTCAGATGGTAAGATGATAAATCAGAGCACGAGTGTTTTTATGTCTTTTGGATATTTATGCAATTATTTTGTTTAATGGGTGATAAATTTTGAATTGAAGCTTTTTCTTAACACATATGTGGCACTTGTACGACCAGCTGGAGCCCCTCGCCATGCCAAGCAAGGGATGTAGCTACCTAGAGCTGAAGCAACAACAGACACTGTCGCAGTCACCAATGAGGGAGACGATACGCAGAGTTTGCATTAGGTTGTGAGGAACCTCACAAGCTTGAGCATGGGTGTGCCACCTCTTCCCATATGAGGGAGATCCCAATCAACCTACAGTGACATACAATGAATTACTAGGAAGGTTTTTTTTGGTCCTCTAAGGAGAGATGGCTAGACGTTTGTTTTGCTGTCATCAGCTGCGGGCTCAGCAAGTGTAGGCATGAGTGTTTATGTTTCTGCCACTTCGAGCTTAGCGGAGGCCATTTTCTTATAAACACCGGGGGAAAGTTTTGAGGGATGACACGGTAAAAAAAAAAAAACTAGACCTTATTATATATATATATATATATATATATATATATATATATATATATATATATATATATATATATATATATATTAGTGATTTATGATGATGTATTTTTATTTTTATGTATTTTTTATGATGCAAAAAATGTACAATCATGTATAACTCTTTTTATAATAAATGTGATAGATTCCAATCTAATACATATTTTTCCAATGAATTAGCTAATGCACTAGATTCTCTAGGAATGTGTTAAAAAGTGATAGATTCAAATTGATGTTCTAAAATTCACACCCTTAAAAAATAACGCAATAAAATAGGATTTCGAATGTGATAATAATTGTTCAAATGCATAACAACTATCTGGGAATCGAACTAGACCACCAGATTAGAGATGTCGCAAGATGCAACTTCAGTGAGGAGTTGTATAATGAACATATACTAAGCAATGTTGTTGTTGGTATCGCCAAGAATATTCCCCTGCAACAAATTAGTTCTGACTCAGGTGTATAGAGGACCAAAGCAGCCGATGCAATGTGCCATGTGTGATGACTGGCACCATCTACATATCCAACATATGGTAATGCTGATGATGAAATATGTCAAAAAAGAGATTCGTATGAGAAAAATACTCGAAAAAGGCCAAAATATTCCAGACACACCAAAAAAATACAAAACTTATATACATAAAATTACAAAGAAAAGGCCTAGTAGAGCACTACATGAAATACTTCTTCATATACAGCCCATTGTGGGGCTGAGTGTCTGGGATTCCATTAAATTCATGAATTTCATAGGCTCATTTAGAAAGAACTTTAGTGATTACATATGGACCAAGCCATAATGGTTGAAGTGTTCCTGCCCCCAAGAGGTCGTGTTTCTGATCATATAGTAAGACTAAATCACGTTCTTGGAAAGAACAAGGCTTGATATTTTTTTAATATTGAGCTTTGACTCGATGCTTGTGGGCTTCGAGGGCTAGTGCGGTGTCTTGACAAGTCTCATATAATTGATTGAGTGAAACCAAGAGCTCTTCTTTGGCAGTAGTGCTGGGTAAAATTTCAACAACTAACTTAAGTGATGGAATCTGACACTCAATTGGGAGAACTGCTTCCAGACCATATGCTATTTGGAATGGCGTGAAGCCTGTACCAAGTTTCACTGGAATTTGATATGACCATAATGTGGAGTATAATTTTTGATGCCATGTGTTTTTTGGCTGCCTACTAACCGTCGAATCATGGCCTTGAGGGAGCCATTAACGGATTCGACTTGACCGTTAGCTTGCAGATAGTAGGATGAAGAATTATCTTGTGGAAAACCAAGCAAGGATGTTAACTCCGACATCATCTAGTTCTGAAAATGAGAACCATGATTTGTGACAATTGTGTGGGGCACACAATTGGTAGATAACCTGATTTAATAGGAACAGAGCAGTCGTCTCCTTGTCAGCTCCAAAAGTGGGAATGGTCTCAGCCCATTTCGTAAAATAGTCGACAACAATTATGATGTAGTTGTGTCCATTGATGGAAGTGGGATTACATGTTACAAACTCTATTCCCCATTTGGAGAAGGGACCGATGGAAATAACCAGATGCAGAGGGGTAGGATGAGTGTGCATTTTCTAAGTAAATATTTGACATGGATGGAACTTTAGACCGTAGTAACGCAATATTTAAAAAAATTGGGCCAGTAGTATCATGCACACAAGATTTTTTTGGTAGTATCTATGCCTGAAAGATGACCTCCACACACCCCGGTGTGGCAGTAATTTAGAAAGATCTCTGCCTTAGTAAGAGTGAGACAACACCAAAGAATTGTATCAATGCCATGATGATTTAGTGTATCATTCAACACAAGGTAGTTTTGAGTTTGGTGGTGGATACGATGACGGTCATATGATGTTAAATCTTAGCGGAACTATTCTGTTCGGAGGTAGACAAGAATGTCTCCATACCAAGTATCAGTAGATTTGACAAGATATACAGATTCATTAGGAAATGGATCCTGATCTACTTAATCTGAGTCAACTCTAGGAAGTTTCGATAGTAATTTCTCGAAGAAAAAATATTTTTGGCCTTGGCAACAGTGAAAACCAGGTCAAATTGTTGGAGTATTTCAATCCATTTGGAATATTTCCATCCAATGATTTGACGAGATAGAATTTGTCTCATGGGATTCTCCAAAGAAATGACAATAGTCTCTCACAATAGTATGTAGTGTCAGAGGTGGCTGACAACAAAGACAATGACCAAAGATAGTTTCTCCACATGTGAATATCATACTTCACGCCCAATGAGGACTTTCGAGAGATAATAAACCACATGCTTACTGGTGTCATTGTGCACTTGAACCAATACCATTCCAAGGGAATATGTTAAGGTTGTGTAATATTCCAAATAGGAAAAGAGAGTAATACAAAACACAATAAACTGGAAACTATAGAAATATGGAAATAAATTGAAAACACCATAAAAATAGATATAACAATTAAGCCATTTTATTAATATGAAGGTGAAAACAATACAACAGTGCTTCAAAATAGATATCACTCAAACCAGAAAAAGTGGGATGGAATGTCCTCAATCTCTCCCACTGAAAACACTACTCTCTATCGCGCTGCTAGAGCTCTCCCTTTCCGCTGCCCTGCTGGAAATGTTGTTGTTGGGTGAATAGGATTGTGTATATGAGGGTGCTTTGGTTCTCAGAAAAATCTTGGATTTAGAATACAAACTCTATGGAAAAAGCCCAGAATAACCCATAAAGGATTTTTGGATTGGCTGACCTCGAAAAATCACCCTCCTAGGGTGTGGAATGCATAACTGCTGGGTATGTCAGACTATGGGCTGAACTAAAAGATAGAATAGTTGTAAGTACTCCCAAGCCTAACTATTGAAAGTATTATCCCTTCAATGGATTCCAAGTGGAAATTCTATGGAATTTCCCCCTTTTCAGATGAACTCTGCTACTGGACTACGTAAGTAACTGAGTGACTATGCAATGCTAGAGGGTCTGCAAGTGGCCTGAATGCCAGATGATCAGATCAACTCACATTAACAACAAGAATCCTCTCCTAAGTAGGAACTCAAAGTCCCCCGGGGATGAGGTTTGGATATCCGCTAAAATAAACCCTTGTGCTAAATAGCACTGCACACTCGGCTAAATAGCTCAAGCGTGCTCAAGTCATGAACGACAAAAAAATAATAATAATCCAGAATGCTCTCTATGGCTGTCATCCCATTCCTTATATGCTTTTGATCCATCACCCTCTTGTCCCCACACAATAATGATGTTACACACATGGCCACTAACCTCCATTATGACTGCGATGTCCTCCATTGTCTCCACTACCTCCATGACTGCATTGTTGATCTGGTCAAATTGACCCCATCCACATGCATTGACCCACATTCACACCAAGAAGTGGTTTTTTCATATTGATCCCATCTAGATGCATTGATCCACATTCACATTAAGAAGTGGTTTTATTCCTAGTAAACAGATTTATTGGTCCCTCTAGCCTCTTATTCATCTATTAATTAAGGAAGACAAAATTTAATATTCTAATTAGCTAAAAGATAAATTAGGAATATTACAGTCCTCCCCACCAAAATTTTTCTTGTCCTCAAGGAACTGCAAAGATGTGGGTCACCCTGTTGACCTGATGCAACTGAGACCAATTCTTGGATCCCATACAAACCCCTCAGTGTGGCTATGCCCCTCTGTCAGGCTACCTGGAACAGACCCCTCAATGTCGGGATCCCAAATGGAGCTCTCACCATACCTATCATCAATCAATCCTCCCGGATCCCAATGCTTCCATGGCCAATCATCACCCAAGTCCCCTAGCTTGGACTACGGACTACATCTGGCTATAGCTACTACCTCATGAGGTGAAGACCACCAACATGCATCAATGCTCCATGGCCCGTGTTGTGTCGTAGATCTGACTGTATAAGTTGAACCACCAATTGCGTAAAAACTCATCACCTCTCTCCCCTGACTCAATCCAATGTTGATCCTACTCTCCCGGAGTTGGGATGGAATGCTAAAGAGTTGTCGACATGTGCCCCACTACCAACTGTAAACCATAGTACCTGTCATGTCTATGGGTGCCTTCTCTTCTATGCATCTAACTAAGAAGATTGTACCATCAATAGGATACCAAATCATGATCTCCCACCAATCTATCTCGGTCGAAGAATCCAATGTGGTGAGATCTGCATACGGGAAATGTCTGGAGTGTGGTCTCCAATTGGCACTCAACTCATGGTGCTCTATCCTTCCTTTCAACAAGAACAGCCTCAAAGGGAAGTACCCTCTCTCTATAATACGCTCAAGTGGGAAAGATGTACTGCAAGCCCCATCGATGTACTCTTGGAGAGTGTTGCTCCCTGAAAGTACTACAGTCTTGCTAACTATGTATGCATCTACCAGCACCTCATCAATGGGTCAGCCCTAATATGGATGAACCACCATCTCCAATAGCTCCTCCTCAATGGCTGACCCCAAGGTTAGCCACATATCTAGCACTAGCTCACTATGAGCCTCCATCTGGCTCTCCCCTAATGGACTATCATTCATGATGTGAATAGCCTCCCTATTAGATGCCCCATGCCCCACCATATGCTGCTCAAGCTGAATCATCAGAAGTGACTCATCATCCTGAATATCTCTCATTGAATCCTCTGACTACTCACCATGCACACTGGAAGACAAATCTGACCTACTATCATCAGCTCGACATGACTGCTCATTCTCCCCAGAAGCATCCTCATATGACCCCATGGACTCATCTGAAGAAGGGTCCTCATCTTGGAATATAGAGGGAATTTCCCTCTACTCTACCTCTTCTACATCATCTACATCACTCAAGCATGAGTTATCAAGCCTCCAAGGTTTTTTGTAGATGAAGCAAATTCCCTCCCTCCTCAACTCATTCTTGATGCTTTAATGCTCAATATTAATCCTCCGGACGACACTCCCTCTGCCTCGGATCTGACGATAACACCCTTGTAGCCCTATCTCTACTAAACGTGGTGTCTCTAGATGCTCAATAATATCCTCATCAATCCTAGATGAGTTGCATCCCAGGGTACACCTAATGCCTTTGTCCATAAGTACCCTTGGAGGCAATGCTCCAAGTGCTTATTGCGTCATATCATCGGTCACTGCATACCACCAAGTGTATCTACACTCCTCATCATGCCACTATATGCTACAACCTTCCCTATACACCACTGAATACCAACAATTATGGCTATACCATCATGTATCGTCCTGTCTCCTGCATGGACCAAAAGATCCACCACTCTACTAGTAAACCCCCCATGAGGTGGCCTACATATCCCCATATGCTCTAAAGGATCAGAGCAACTTGACTCCTCACATGGCGATGAAATCATTGCTCTTATCCTCCATAGCTCAAGTGTACCATATACCCATGAGAGAGAACCATCTCTATGTACTGCCATGTCTGGTGGCCTACCGATGCTACCTCTTCCAACCAGCTCCTGCCAAAGAAGGCTAATCACCCTGTGACTCCTTGCATGGTCGTTATGCTGAGATAGCTCCTAAAAAGGGTGTACCCTACTGTCAAACCATCCTGTCACTAGGGATTTCCAGGGCTATTATAGAGATCTACAAATGTGTGTGCGCCCAAACATCAAACCCATCTTACAATGACTATCATCACCTATTGACTTTATCATGTGATGGTAAATCCCGCCTGGATCCCAATAGTAATCTGGCCCTCGTGTCCCTATGGTAATCCATGGAATCTACTAAAATGTGGCCACAGATGTATCCAGCTTCCTAGCCTACTCCATGGGGTACCAGTTCAGTACCTATCACCATCCAACCTCGAGAAAAGAGTAAAATTCAAGAATCCCTACACATAGAATATTCCCTCCATCATGCGAGTGATACACCCTGTCGATGTATGCTTGAAGGGGGGTGCTCTGACACTCCAACGTGCCCTCTAACTACACCATTAGGGAATCCAACCATTCCCAAATGTGGACCAACTTTCCCGTTGACTTGGCACAAACCACTCTCATGCCCTCCAACTCCTCATTATGTCGTAGGATAGCCTCTCGTACTGATGTGGCATTGACCTTCAAAGCTAAAATTCAACCCAAAACTGATGGCACTGATGTGTACGACCATCATCCAATACCTCTATCTCCTAGCACCTCCTCAAGGGCTAGCCTAAATGATGGCTTCACACCGTCCTCCATAGATACTCCAATACGCAAGGCATGCTCACTAGTCAGTTGCATGTGATTGTCATCCAACAATTCTGCCATAAACCTAGAGGCCTTTGTACCTATCAGATCCTCAAAAATGGTGGAGTTGTCTCTTGACACCTCATCAACTTCTGATGCACTGCTATCATTAGAGAAATCTGTCACAACCCCATATACCCCATCAATGGATACCTCAACAATTAGTGGTGGCTCATCAATGATTGTATACTCAATTGTCTCCTCCCAATAATTTGTCATACTCTTTGATGACCCATCAAAAGTAGGTAGAAAAATTTTACCCATGGTACACTGCAAGTCATTGCCCTACATGTACCCTCTTCCTCTGTTGTAGCTGCGAGGTCTTTGGTTTTCCTTAATTTGTAAAAATTCCTGGAAATTCAGATGCTCTTTGAATATTTAAGACTGAGATTCATATTATATAAAATAATCACTGAGAGTCTCTTTCTCTTGATGTCCACCCGCTCATGTCTCCATTACTAAGAAAGTGGGCATGGTGGGAAGCTATGGGACTTGTGGCACCACTGGTTTCTCAGTCCAATGGTGAGAAGTACCCAAACTTTCTCCATTTTGAAACCCCCACAAGATTTCCCTTTGTTTTTATATTCTCATCTCCCTGATTTCTCTGGTGAGATCCTGCACTAATCTGAGGAGGATATTGCCAAACTCCTTCCCATAACCTTATTTCACCATTGGATACTCCCTTTATCTTGCTCCACTAGAACATAGTTTTCATTACTGGATGTGAACTATGAAATAATTTGAATTTGGTATTGCAATTGGAAGAATTTGAAAAATGGCCACCATAATAAATATAAGAAAATTATCTACAGAGAACCTTTTGTTTCTCTCAATCCAGACCGAATTTGGAGAAACTACTTGAAATCAAATAAAATTGGTCTGTTCTGCACAAAACCCATGTCTCAGATTTTTGAGATTCGTCTTCATTTTCCTGAAACATCCAATGAAAAACCGTCACTCTTTATCCCAATGAACTTTTGCATTTTATGTTTCTATATCTCTCAGAGCACCTAAATTTTATATCAATCCATACCGAATTTGGAAAAACTACTCTCTAGGAAACATAATTGGTTTGTCCTACATAAAACCCATGTCTCATATTTTTTAGATTCATCTTCATTTACCTGAAACATCTAACGCAAAACCATCGATTTTTATTCCGGTGAATTTCTGTGTTCTTTGTTTTTGTATCTCCTTGTTTGTTCTGTAATGTATTCTCTATATTTGGGTGTCATAGACCGATTGTTCCATAGGCTGAGCCAAGTCTATGAGCTCTGCTACCAATTTAATATTCCAAATAGGAAAATATAGTAATACAAAACACAATAAACTAGAAATACAACAATACGGAAATAAACTAAAAACACCACAAAAATATATAGAATAACTAAGCCATTCTATTAATTTGAAGGTCAAAACAATACAACATTGCTTCAAAATAGATAGCACTCAAGCCGAAAAAAATAGGTTGGAATGGCCTCAAGATCTCCCACTGAAGACATTACTCTCTGTTGCGCTGCTGGAGCTCTCCCTCTCCACTACCCTATTGGAAACGTTGTTGCTGGGTGAATAGGACTATGTAGATGAGGGTGCTCTAGTGCTTAGAAAAATCTAGGATTTAGAATCCGAACACTATGGAAAAAACCCACAATAACCCAAAAAGGATTTCTGGATTATCTAACCTCAGGAAATCACCCTAATAGGGTGTGTAATGCATAACTGTTGGGTATGTTAGACTATCTGCTGAACTGAAAGATAGAATAGCTGCTAGTACTCTGAAGGCCAACAATTGAAGGGATGATCCCTTCAATGGATTCCAATAGGAAATGTTATGGAATTTTGCCCTCTTCTGATGAACTCTGCTACTAGACTACGTAAGTCACTGAGTGACTGTGTAACACTAAAGGGTCTGCAAGTGGCCTAAATTCCGGATGATCAGATCAACTCACATAAACAACAAGAATCCTCTCCTGAGTAGGCACTCGATGTCCCCAGAGGATGAGGTTGGGATATCCACTCGAAGAAACCCTTGTGTTAAACAACACTATGGACTCAACTAAACATCTCAAGCATGCTCAAGGCGTGAACGACAAGAAAATAATAATAATCTAGAATGCTCTCTATGGCTGCCATCCCCTTCCTTATATGCTTGTGAGCCTCACCCTCTTTGCCCCACACAATAATAATGCTACACATATGGCCACTAAACTCCATTATGATTGCGTTGTCCTCCATTGTCTCCACTACCTCCATGACTGTGTTGTTGATTTGGCCAAATTGACCCCATCCACATGCATTGATCCACATTCGCACCAAGAAGTGGTTTATTCATCTTGATCCCATATAGATGCATTGATCCACATTCACATTAATAAGTTTTTTTATTCGTACTAAATGGATTTATGGGTCCCTCTACCCTCTTATTCATCTATTAATTAAGGAATAAAAAATTTAATATTCTAATTAGCTAAAACCTAAATTATGAATATTACAGGCTGCAAGGTAAAGGAGAAAGTCGCGTGAATAGTCAAGGGCACTAAAAACTGTGGTGAAAACAAGTGCCTATTTTAAGGCATCAAATGATCATTTAGCTTGATCATCCCATAGGTAATGTACCCCTTTCTTGAGTAAGTCCTAATTCCTTTCATCAATTTGACATAGTTTAAAATAAAACGATGTAAGAATTTTCCTTCCCTTGCAAACGTTGGAGTTGTAAGATAGATTGTGGTGCGGGAAATTCAATAATCACCTTTACCTTATCAAGATAAACCCTAGTACCATGCTCATAGACAATGAAGCAAAGAATTCATCTTGACTCGACAAAAAATAACATTTATGTGGATTCATACAAATGTTGTAGAACTTACACCTAGCGAATATTACTTGAAGATGAGAGAGGTGTTAGGCTTGTTTCTTGGAATGATAAAAAAGATCATCCAAGTAAGCTTGAAAAATATGTTTGATATCATGAAATGCATTCTCCATGGCCCTCTAAAATGTGGCTCCAACATTCTTGAGGTTGAATGGGAGTTTTCGATACGCAAAGGTTCCCGAAGGACAAATGAAGGTGGTTTTCTAATGGTAATCCGTCTTAATAGTGATCTGGTTATATACTGAGAATCCATCTTTAAAGGAAAAATATTAGCAAACGGTATAATCGTCGATTATCTGATATATAAATGGAGTCGGATAGTTGTATTTTGGACATGCAACATTCAGATCACGATAATCGACACTGACCTGGATGGTACCTTTCTTCTTATCTATGGGAATTGGATTGGACACCCATTCTGTTAAAGGAATGGGATAGATGAAACCAGCATGTAAACATTTTTCGACTTCCGTCTTGATGGTTGTAGCTTTGCGAGGGTGGAGAGGTTGGAGTCTTTGCCGAACAGGCTTGCATTTTCATATGTCTTGATCTCATGCTCAATGATAGAAGGATCTATGTTAGGAATTTCCTCATAAGACCAAGTGAAACCATCATGGAATTCCTTAAAAATGGATGTTAAGCATGAAATTTCCTCAGGATTACAATCTGCTCCAATCTATATATTTTCCACTATGCTTGTTTTGACTGAGATGTCTATGAGCATAGTCCTTGAAATATTGCCCAATTTTCCTTCCACATCGATAGTATGAATAGTCGTGTAAGTGGATGGAACGATCTCAAGTGGGTCAAAAGGCAGGATTTATATAGTTTCCATGTCCCAATCAAACATCAAAGCATGGTCATAAAAATATTCCCAAGTTCACTCTTCTACAGACATGATCTCTTGAATAGCTTCGTCCAAATGTAGGACTTCATTGAGGAGATCTTTAGAAGGTGTTGTGATGGGAGAGAGCGTGGTACTATCGGTTGAAACCAAAGCAGTAGAGGGATCAGATATAGTTTGGATGGCTTGATAAGACAACTCAGATGGTGAAAGCAGCATCTGTTCTCCATAGGAATCAATTTCTGAAGGGGCCAATAGGATCCAAGGATCGATAGAGCCATCTCAGATGGTGGATATCAATGAAACCATTTGTGGAACCTCAGGCAACGGGAGAGGGAAAAAACCCATAAGGGAAGATTCCTTCAGAAGACTAGTACCAATACTAACATAAGAGTTAGTAATTCCTCCTACTATGGGTATGGTGCTACTAGAAAACATGGAATAATCTGGGGTGCAGAAGGATATTTGGTCCACTGTAACTATTTTCCCATCCAGAGAAAAAAGGATGAGTCATAAAACTGAGGAGATAATGACAGTCATGGCGTAAGACCAAGTACAGCCCAAAAGAATTTTATAGTCAGATGACGATCTACAACTTCAATGTCCACTGTTATCGTTTCCCAATAAGAGTAATGAGGGAGATAGAAAGGTAGAATTTTGGGAGGAATTTGTAGCCGTCGAAAGTTTTCAGGGATTTTGATGGTGGAGATAGAGTGGGAGAACCCAAAGCGAGCCAGCATGCAACTGATATTACGTAGGTTGAAGCACCATCGTCAATAAAAGTGTGATGGATAGGCCTACCATTCGACACAACCTGCACTTGAAAGGTGAGTAAATGTGTAAGGTGAGGTTTTCATTTTTCCATGTAGAATATAGCTAGCATAGAATGCTGAGGGTCAATTCCACCAATGGCTGAAAGCACAACTTTCCTTTGCATTGGGCAGGTTTGTAACACTTCGAGAGATGACATACCTAATGGTTCTTGCACCAAGTCTTCAACAATGTTGTAGTTTTGGGTAGCATGTGCAGATGTATTATGAGTCATGCGATGAAGGGTCCCTTTGGGCGGATGAATGACAAGGTTAGTAGCAGGCCTTTCAATATGAAGATCATTGGGAGGTGGTGGATTTGATCCTGAGGAAGTGTCTTGAGAATTAGTGACAAGATGTTAATATTTCTTAGCTCATGTTTTGAGCTTAACAGTCTCCATGCCATAAATGGTGGATATTCCTTGACCAGAAGGATTAGAACCACCATTTCCCCCTTGTGGGGGTTATGGTTGGTTTGCAGCAAGATGTTTTTGTTGCTTTTGATAAGGAAATAGTTGTGCAGGATAGCATGGTTCCTCCCAGTATCCTTTTGTGTAGTAAAGTTTGTGCATTCCTGAATGTGAGGACATTTATATGTCAAGTTGTCCTCAACATAGATTTTTCAAGGGAATCTGGTAGTTGTGTCTTTCCCTTTGTTATTTTTAGCATAATTTCTCTTATTTGGATTATTCTGGGTATCAGGTTGTTGCTCATAAGGAGATGCATTTTTCTTGTTCTTCTTATTTTTACCACCACGTTTTTGTGTAGACTGCACAAATTTTACCACAGTGGTTGGAAGAGCAACCGATTAGGTAGTAGCGTTGGAAACTAAAGATGGCTAGGAAGCTTTCCCATTGAGTTGTTTTATAGTATCCCTAGAGGTTGTGCCAACGAGACCGTCGGTGTGCACTCCAGGTTGCTGAGTAGCACGAGCATTGGAGTTTCTAGGGCCATGGGGGATTAAATCATACAACGTGCTATATTGTGAATAGATCAGGTCTAGATGCTATGCACGATGGATGGATTGGTCTTACTTGATCGCACCAACTAAGGAAACATCCTTAGCAATGGGAGGAAGAAGCAAATTGCAGAACCAATCTGCCAATAGATGATCCGAAATCAAGGCCTTGACAAGTGCTATAGGGTAAAATTCTTGGGCTATTGGTTATTAAATATCCCTCTCAGGGCTTTCCAGTGCCTGAGACAGACAGTAAGATTAGCTGTATAGTTCACAAAGAAGATGCATATATTTTAATGTCAATTTAAACAACTTGATAAAATGAGATGGAAGATTCCTCTTTTTAGATCCTGAAGTCTTTGGAGAGCACTAAGCAGCGAAGCAGGGATCCTCCTTCACTAGCTCCAAATCCTAACCCTGTGATAAATCAAAGCACCCATGTAATCTCTCCCACAATATACTTCCTATCAATTAAGTTAACATATGATAAACATTAAGCATTGCACATATAAGCCATTCATCTCATGCTATGTAAGTAATTGAGAAATAATAACAATATTGATGCATTGAATGGACAAAACAGATACATTTCTATTGATTTATAAAAAGGAGGATTACAACTGTTGGTTGTACCAAGCCCTCCTCAGTCTTCCAATCTCTCTCTCTCTCTCTCTTTCTCTGAATGTGGTGTTGTCTTAATCAACAAGTTCTCAATGAACCTCTTTGATCTTTGACCTTCACACTACAACAACAAACGCTCTTCTTCACATGTATTCAAAAAACCTTCGACCTTGGACCAAGAGCCCACAACTCCATTTTATAGGAGATGGAGAGGGAAACCTTGCCTTTCTCCTTCCACTAGTTCTAAATAGAAAAAACCAAGATGTTTCCTCAACTTTCCATGCTTTTGCCTTTCTTGAGAGTCTAGTTGTTTTTGGTAAGACCTAATAAGAGGTTAGTGCCTTGAAGTTTCCATTTTGCATTGACTCTCTATGAGAAAAAGCTAGAGTTTCTAATCACTCTCCATGGGTTTTTCTTGTTTCAAACTCAAAACACGGGTAATTCTGCCCTCTAGGCTAAACAGAGCATTGCACTAGCCACTAACGTGACCTTTTCCTGGATCAGGAGAATTATAACGCACTCTGGTTGTTATAGGGGCATGTTACCTTGGCAGAAGTAGGTTTAGTTTAGGTCTCTTTATTCCTTCCATATTTATCTTCTCCTCTGAGATGATGAGGAGGTAATTTGACCTATAACAAATTCCCCCTAAATTTTGAGGTTAGAGATGAAGACGATGGCCGAAATAATTTATAATATGTGTAGTAGAGCTAAAGAGATTGGAGGACTAAGGAAAACCTGAAACAAAAACATATGTCAGAAAATATAGTATCTGTCTTGAGTCAGCCATTCCCATGATTAGTAGCTAATCAACATGATTTCTCTAGTACCTAGATATGAACAATATGTCCACAGATAAGAATAACGCGGAAGTGTCTAACATAACACGATTAGGCTGAAAAAGCTGTCTCCATAAACAATATTGCAAATTGGGGAAGGAAACACAGCTGAGATGGTGTAGCCTTCACCTCAAGGTCTTGGCCACCACTTCACTTAAACTACATATTTCTCGACATGTGAATGAAGGAGCTGTCGTCGAACATGTGAGAAATTGTCTGATTACCATTCGATAATGAAAACTGTTAACAGAGGCAAAGGTGGCCACCGACAATGATGATGGTCGCTAAGATGCACAGTACAATCTAGTGAGTGTGAATAAAAGGAGTTGAAGTCGAAAAATCATAGAATCATTCGATCAGGAGCCAATGATGAATACCTCCAATGAAACACAAGATCACTTGCCACTGATGTCTACAAGTATCTTGGTACTGATGAGTTTCTGGATCAACTTCCTAGATAAGATGTTGAAGTAGATAGGAAGAGATCTGTTGAAAGGTAGGCACTGAGGTGTCCTACATCAGTCAACACAAAATGGGAAAAATATGATTTTGTTCTTGATGGAAATAATGAAGAGAAAATGGGGATAACTAATGACAAATAATTTCTGGCATAATGATCGGTTTGGTTGATATGAGGAGCAGTAGATAGCAAGATCTGCTTGAACAATAAAAGGCACTCTAACAGGGTACTAGGAAGCTGAGGCTTAATGAACACCAAAGAGTATTTTAGGATTTTACCAGTGTAGGAACACTGGGAGATAAAGGCTAAACTCATAGATGGTAGGGTTCGACTAACTACGAAAGATTTTTCTGGGAAGTCCCATGTTCAAATTTTTTTTTGCCAAATCTACCTTTCTTAAATGTAACAGAGGTAGTATCCATTTTGTCCAAAATTTTCCCCATCTGATTAGGTTTAACGAGTCCAGATGAGTAAACTCGGTGATTTTTTCATATTTAGAGAGTCTGAAAAATGTCGTAAAATACAACTCCAAGGGGGTGCCTTTGTCATGTCTTCATAACCGATCACATCAAAGGGAGAATAGTAAGCCTAAAACAGTTCGTTTTCTGTGAGTTAGTCCATCGAAGCCGGAAAAGTGAGAAATCTATGTTCGATGGACGTCTACCTCATTTTTTTATGAGTACGAGGAGATGAAGTAAACTCAATATTCTTTGTGAAATTTTAACGAGTTCAACAGATAAAAACTCGATGCTCTCCATGAAATTTTAACGAGTCACGCGGAGAAAAACTTGGTCACTTTTTCTGTTTAAAGAGATTTGAAAAAGAGGAAAAGAATGGCTCTTGATTCTCTATCGTGGTAGTTTAACGAGCCCGACAAAGGAAACTCAGGGTTTTTTCAGTTTTATGAGCTAGAAAAAGTCCCTAAAAATAAAGCTTAGTGCTTCTTCATGTCAGTTTTAATGAGTCTGAAGAAGAGAACTCCATGTTTTTCGGATTAACGAGGAAGAAAAAGAACAAAAAAAGAATGCTCGAAATTGACTTCGTGTAAGTTTAACGAGTCTGAAGAAGAGAACTCAAGACTTTTTCGGATTAACGAGCAAGAAAAATACCATAAGAATAATGCTCGAATAAGGGTCGAACATGGTTATATCTACATATAGATCTTAATCACTCATCAGAACATCGGTAAGTAAACTCAATAGTTGTGACACATATGCAGCAAGAATTCATGACTTTTTGCAGACTAGTTGAGAGAGTCATGCCCTAGAAATGGCTATAAGAAGGTCATAAGACTTTCATTTTCACTGTTTTGAATGCTGTGAAGGAGGTCTAGGGTGAAAAAAGTGTGAAAACCTCAGCTGGCGATTGCGGTCAATCCGGGCGATGGTTCTTCTTCTCGCGAGATCTAGGTAAGAGCTGGAACCTCCTGCTATCTTTTTATAGATTTTTTATGATTTTTTGCTGGTCCAAAAAGTGGATTTTGGTAGGCCCTAAAAAAAATTTAGCGACTAACGCAGGCAAGCAGTGCTTGGCCCACATTAAACGCACATACCGTGAAGTAAGGGCGCATTAGCACACTCTGTTTTTCTCTATAGCCCGCGTTAGGTGAAAAACATGTTTTAAGCACCTCTTGTTTAACATTTTGAAGCACTCCAAGCAAATTCTAATCTGTTGAAAATGTTGTTCTGGTAGGTACTCATTTTTTTATCATGAGTATCTAGCGAGAAAGGGAACATGAGCAAGAAGAATGAGATATGGTCACCGATGTTGCAATTTGTTAGCTCTCCGCAGGTGTGGTTTGCTAAAATATGCACGATTGGAACTGATGAGGTGTCAAGAGGACCTACTGAGGTGGTTGATTCAACAGTGGGATGAGCGTTATCACGTCTTTCACATTGGGGGCAATGAGCTCTCTATTGAGAAGGATGATATCTAATTTTTGACCGACCTGTCATGTTGTGGACCAAGGCCCAACTTAACGGGGTCTAGAGCGGATCCTCGCTCTACTACTGATCTTAGTCGTGCTCATTGCATACATAACACAGAGGCAGTTAGTAACCGGGTGCCCATCTCTCTGGTGGCTTTGAGACCACTGAGGTATTTGCTATGGATGATCGTTCTCTTGGTAGGGTCCAAGAGTCAACATGTGGCCACTAAGGCCCAGATGTTGCTAGACTTAGACTGTGTGCAACCCCAGGTATTTGATTAGTGTGAAGGGGTTGCTCGTCGAGTTCGTGCAGAACTTACAACATGCAAGTCTCGTACCTAAAGAGAGTTTGGGTACGGTACATGATCGTATATTTCCTACTAGAGCGGGTGCCAGTGATGAGACCCAGGATGATTATAGATGCATTGGTCCCATGCGAGCCGAGACAGGCTCAATGGGAAGCTTTGATCCCGCAGACTGGAGAGGGTCCAGTCCGTCACTGCTTTGATGATGGGTTATTTGATTGTCTCAAATATCAAATCATTATGATTGAGGATTATCCCTATGCAGGGATGAACTTCACCGGAGATCTAGAGCTAGTGTTGCCCCCTGGCACCCAGTGGGTGCTAGATGGTAAGAAAGGAATGATCAGCGTACTTTGGAAGTATTTTTTGTCTTTTGAATGTTTATGCAATTTTTTTGTTTAAATAGGGTGAAAATATATTTTGACATGAAGCTTGTTTTCTTGACACAAATGTGGCACCTGTCTGCCCAGGTGGGGCCCCTCATTATGCATGGCGAGGACTGCAGCTACCAGGCGCTGGCACAACAGTGGAGGATGCAGAATCTGCTAGAGATGATGATACCCAGATCCTACATGAGCTTTCCAGAAACCTGGAGGGTTTGAGCATCGGTGTACCACCTCTTCCTATGCATGAGATTCCAGTTCATCTACAGTAGCATATCGTGGGTGTGCCAGAGAGATAACTGGTGCCTCTAAGGAGGATAGCCAGGGCAGCTGTATAAACATCATAGAGAGGCTTAGTGTAGCCAAATTTTTGTAAAACACCCAAGTTTTGAGAGATTTTTTGATGTAACTTTTATACTGGACACGACATATATATATATATATATATATATATACATACTTTTGGCGATTTTAGTCTTATGTGTTTTTTAATTTTTATGTATTTTCTATGGGGAAAAATATATACTCATATGTAAATGTTTTTATAACAAATGTGACAAATGCCAATCTAATACATAGTTTTCCAATGAATCAGCTAATGCAGTAAATTCTCTAGGGATGTGTTCAAATGAGATGGTTTGAAACTGACGTTCTAAAATTCGTACCCTTAAAAAATAACATAAAAAATACATGATAATGATTGTTCAACTGCATAACTACGAGTTGGGAATCTAACTTGACCACTAAATTGGAGATGTCGCGAGATGAACTCTCCGTGAGGAGTTGGATCACTGACATGTACTTAGCAATGTTATTGGTGGTGCTATCTAGGAAGATTCCCCCAGAACCAAGAATTTTTTACTCAGGTGTGTAGAGAACCCAAGCAGCTGAGGCAATGCATCTAGTGTGACGACTAGCACCATCCACGTATCCGACGTATGATAAGGAGGATGACGGCATCTGTGTGAAAGAAAAAGATTGTATATGAGAAAAAACACCTCAAAAACCCAAAAATATCTAGAGACATCAAAACAATAGGAAAAACTTATATACATAAAATTACAAAGCATATGCCTAGTGGGTAACTAGGAAAAATACTTCTTTAGATAGAGCGTGTTGTGAGGCTCCACGAGATGAATTCCATTGCAGTCCTAAAGTTCATAAGCTCCTTTTGAGAGGACTTTGGTGATGACATAAGGACCAAGCCATAATGGTTGAAGTGTTCCTACCCCCAAGAGGTTGTGTCTCTTATCGTAGAGTAGTACAATATCACCCTCTTGCAAAGAATAAGGCTTGACAGATTTGTCATATTAATCTTTGACTCGGTGTTTGTGGGCTTCAGGTGCTAGTGTGGCATCTAGACGAGTCTTGTCCAAGTGATCGAGCGAGAGAAAGTGCTCTTTTGTGGCGGTGGTGCCTGGTAGGAGTTCAACAGTGAGCTTGAGTGATGGAATCTCACACTCGATTGGAAGTATTACCTCCAGGCCGAATGCGAGTTGGAATGGCGTGAAGCCTATGGCAGTTTTGACTGAAGTACGGTATGCCCATAATGCAGAATATAACTTCTGATGCCTTGTGGTTTGATGATTTCCTACTAACCGACGAATCATTGTTTTGAGGATGCCATTTAGGGCTTCTACTTGGCCATTCGCTTGCGGATACTAGGATGAAGACTGATCTTGTTGAAATCCTAGCATGGAAGTTAATTCTGTCATCATATGGTTCTGAAAATGTGATCCATGATTAGTGACTATTGAAAGGGGTACTCTGAAATTACAGATAACCTGATTGAACATGAACAAAGTGACGGTTTCTCCATTGGCTCTGAAAGTGGGAATGGTTTTTTCCCATTTCGTAAAGTAATCGACCGCCATGACAATGTAATTGTGTCTGTCGACCGAAGTGGGGTTGCATGTAATGAAATATATTCCCCATTTAGCGAAAGGACCAATGGAGATAACCGGGTGGAGGGGGGTGGGGTGAGCATGCATTTTCTTTTTGAAAATTTGACATGGATGGCACTTCTAGACTGCTATGATGTAGTCTTTAAACAAAGTGGGCCAATAATAGCCTGCACGCAAGATTTTCTGAGCAATAGCTATGCCAGAAAGATGACCACCGCACGCCCCCACATGACAGTCATTTAAAACGTGTTTCGCTTCGTCAATAGTGAAACAACGCCAAAGAATAGTATCGACACCACGACGATATAGAGTATCGTTGAGTACAAGGTAGTGTTTCGCTTGGCGGTGAATACGACGGCGGTCGTCTGATGTGACATTTGGGCAGAAGTGTTGAGTTTGGAGATAGACCAAAATGTCTCCATACCAAGGATCAGAAGAATTGACTAAGAAGACAGATTCATCAGGAAATGGATCATGAGCTACATCTCCTGGGTCGATTGTAGGAAGATCTGACAGTAATTCGGTGAAGACTAGATATTTCTTTGCTTTGGAAGCAGTGAAAACCATGTTAAATTTTTGGAGGATCACTATCCATTTGGAATATTTTCCTCCGATAACTTGGAGAGACAAAATGTTTCACATGGGATTCTCTAAATCAATAACAGTAGTCTGACGTAGTAATATGTAGTGTCGAAGTTGAGTGGCAGCAAAGACCACTGTGAGGGAGAGTTTTTCCACATGTGAGTACCGTAGTTCAGGTTTGATGAGACCTTTTGACAAGTATTATATCACATGTTCATTATCATCATTGTGAACTTGAACCAAAACCATGCCCAGTGAGGATGGTGAGGCTGCCAGGTAGAGGAGAAAGTCGCGTGAGTAATTGGGGGCACTAAGAAGTGGGGCAAAAATGAGTGATCGTTTCAAGGCATCAAACGACTGTTGAGCTTGATCATCCTAGAAATATAGCATTCCCTTCTTTAATAATTGCATAAAGCCTTTCGTCATCTCGGCATAGTTCACGATGAAACGACATAAAAATTTTTCCTTCCCTTGCAAACGTTGGAGTTGCAGGATGGATTGTGGTGCAGGAAATTCAACGATTTCCTTAACTTTATCAGGATCAACCCTAATCCCGTGCTTGGAGACAATAAAACCTAGAAGACGTCCAGACTCGACAAAAAATATGCACTTATGTGGATTTAGACGTATATTGTAGAACCTACACAGGGCGAAGATTTGTTTTAGGTGTGCGAGGTGATGGGATCGATTCTTGGAGTGAGCCAGGATGTCATCCAAGTATGCTTGTACAATATTCCTAATGTCATGAAAAGCATAGTCCATAGCCCTTTGAAAAGTTTCTCCAGCATTCTTGAGACCGAATGGGAGTTTACGATATGCAAATGTGCCCCAAGGACATATGAAAGTAGTTTTATGTGGATCATATTTTTTAATCGCAATCTGGTTATACCCCAAGAAACCATCCATAAAATAAAAGGACTCACATCCGGCACAATCATCAAGGATTTGATCTATGAATGGCATAGGATAATTTTCTTTGGGACAAGCAGCATTCAAATTGCGATAATCAACACAAACTCAGATGGTGCCTTATTTTTTTGTCTACGGGGACCGGATCGGAAACCCATTCCATCAAAGGAATGGGATAGATGAAACTAGCATTCAAATTTTTTTCTACTTCAGTTTTGATGGCAGCCACTTTGCGTGGGTGGACAGGTCGAAATCGCTGTCGAATAGGTTTAGCATTGTCATAAAATTTTATTTCGTGCTCGACTATAGATGGATCTATGCCGGGCATTTCATTGTAAGACCAAGAAAACACATCACAGAATTCTTTAAAGAGGGATGTGAAGTGTGCAATTTCCTCGAGATTGTAATCTACTCCAATTTGAATTTTTTCCACGATACCTGTTTTGACAGAGATATCTATGAGCATTGTCTTAGAAAGATTTCCCATGTTCCCTTTCGAATCGATGGTTTGAACAGTCATGTAAATGGAAGGGACTATCTCAGGTGGGTCAAAATATGGGATTTAAGTAGTTATCACATCTGAATCAAACATCGAAGCGCGATGGTGGAATTCTCCCCAAGGTCGTTCTTCTAGAGACATGATTTCTCAAATAACTTCATCTGTAGGTAGGATTTCATCGAGGAGATATTTATAAGGAATTGTGATGGGTGGGGAGTTTGTACCATTGGTCGAAACCATAGCCATGGAGGGTTCAGATGTAATTTGGATGGTTTGGTAAACAAACTCGGCTACTAAGAGCAGCATCTGATCTCCATAGGAATCAATGTCTGAAGGTGCCAGTAGGATCCATGGGTCGATAGATCCATCCAATGTGGTGGATATCATTACTAATATATTTGGAGCCCCAGGCAGCGAGAGAGGAAAACAAACCATTAGGGAAGATGCCTTCAGAAGACTAGTACCAATACTGACATATGAGTCAGGAACGCCTCCTATTAGGGGTACAGTGCTACTTGGTAATGTGGCATAATCAGGGGTGCAAAAGGATAACTGATCCACTGTGACTATTTTCCCATCCAACAGAAATAGGATGAGTTGGAAAAAGGAAGAGACAATGGCAGTCATGGCATATGACCAACTGCGACCCAACAATAGATTATAGTCGAGATGATGATCTACATCTTCAAAATCCACCGTTATTGTTTTTCCACTAAGTTTAATGGGAAAGCTAGCAAGGTAGCCTTTTGGGAGGAAAGTGTGGCCATCGAAAGCTTTGAGGGAATTCAACGGTGGAGACAAAGTGGAAGAACCCTAAGTGAGCCAGCAAGTAGTTGACATAATGCAGGTCAAAGCACCTTCGTCAATGACAGTACGATGGATTTGTCTCCCTTTCGACACAACTTATATCTGGAATGCAAGTTGGTGTGAGAGGCGAGGTTTAAATTTCTCCATGTCAAAAATGGCTAGTGTAGAATCCTGGGGGTCAATCCCACCAATGGCCAAAAGTAATGCTTTCCTTTGTGCTGGACAAGTTTGCAATACTTCGAGAGCATACATGGTTGATGGTGCCTGCGCCAAATCTTCTACCATGTTGTAGTTTTTGGCGACACATGCAGAGGTGTTATGAGTCATGCGTCGAAGTGTCCCTTTAGGGGGATGAATCGCGGGGTTGGAAGTAGGCCGTTCGATATGAAAATCCTTGGGCAAAGGTGGATTTGAACTGGTACCAGGTTCCTGAGTATAGTATCTATGACAGGATTTCCATAAAGTTTGGCTCGTGTCTGGAGTTCAACACTTTCTATGCCATAAATGGCGGATGGTCCTTCGCCGAAAGGATGTGAACCACCATTTCCCCTTTGCAAGGGTTGTGGCGGGTTTTTAACCATGTGATGATGTTGCTACTGTGGATTAGGGAAGGGATTATGTAGGATGGTAGGTTTCCTCCCAGAGTCCTTTTTTGTGATAAAATCTGTGCATTCCTACATCCGAGGGAATTTGTATGTCAAGTGGTTCTCCGCACAGATTTTGTAATGAAATTTCATGGGTTTTTCCTTCCCTTTGTCATTTTTAGTAGTGCTTTTCTGATTGGGATTATTCTGATGGTCCGATTGCTCTTCTGAAGAAGATGTCCTTTTCTTTTTCTTATTATTCTTTCCACTGGGTTTTTGTGATGTTTTCACAGAATTTACCTCAGCGGTAGGAAGAGTAGTCGATTGGTTAAGGGCAGTGGCAGCCAAAGATGGCTGGGAGGTTTTCCCCTGAGACTTTTTTTTGGCTACGCCAGAGATTGTGCTGACGAGACCATCGGCGTGGACTCTGGGTTTCTGAGTAGTTGGAGAATTTGGATTACCAGGGGCGTGGGGGAGTAAATCATATAGCATGCCAGATTGTGAATAGATTAAATCTAAATGTTGGGCACGACGAATGGATTGATCTCCTGTGACCACACTAGATAGGCCAATGTCTTTAGCTAGGGTTGGTAAGAGAGCTTTACAAAACCAATTAGCTAGGAGATGATCTGGGATTGGTGCTTCTGATAGGTAATTTAAATTTTTTTAGAAATTCCGTAGCTAAGGTGCCAAAAGTGTTGATGGCGGCGCGTGGTAATTCAATATACCACTTGGTAGCATTGCCAGTGAGAGTGCAGGGGAACAACCAAAGATGGATACTATCATCCACCATGGAATTAGATACAGACCATAGATGAAAGGTGGTGATGTGTGAAGCCGAATCCTCCCCTTGTTTCCCATCAAATTTTGGGATGTTAGACGGAATCTTGTGCAAAAATGGAGGCTAGAGTGGGTTGTGACTGATGGGATCATTAGTCATTTTATAGATGTCGGGGATGTCTAGAGCTGCTAAAAATGACAATTGTGTGCTTTCCCCCTGATCTATCCAAGGAAGTATTGGCTGACTATTTGGACCATAGGGTCTGCCCATCAACGTGTTACCAGTAGGATAAGTAGGACTTTGTTGATAAAAATTTCCTATGGGTGGAGGTGTAGGGATATATGGTTGTTATCCGTAGGGTATATTGTATTGTGAGGCGAATGGTTGGTTGTCCCTAGGATAAAAGTACCCCCTTTGTCCAGATGGATGTTGGGGTAGATTGGCCCATATGGATGCAATAGAGTCGGCCGGAGGCATGCCGCTATGTGCATAATTAAGCAACGGCATGGATCCTACACCGAGATTTAGACCACTTAATGGAATAGTGTTAACAATAGGTTTTCTGATTTGTCCTAACGATTGTAGGGGTAGCGAAATGTTCCCTGTTATTTGCGTGATGGTGACACTTCCCCCTAGCATGGAGGCCAAGGGGTTTGAAATCAACAAAGGATTCCAACTGAAAGGGTTGCTAAAAGGAACCTAAGTAGTCCCACTCGTGGGAGGGGGAACCATGGGTCCCGTTGTGGTCACCATAGGAGTAGATCCCGAAGGACTCAAGGATCCACTGACAGTTGTGATGACTGTAGGGTTGGGACCAGGTAGAGGTTGACTACTGGGGTTATCGATTATTGGTATAGAACTTACTATCGGTGGGGAGCGTGGTGGCGAAGCTGGGTTGGTTTCCATGGGTACCGACCCCATAGGTGCCATTTGTGAAATGGACATTGATGTGGCTGAAGACATTTCTTGCAGTTGAACTATCACAGAGGCCAACAGATTAGTGAGTGGAGGATTGTAAGGAGGTACGATGCCTTCTATAAAAGGGTCCTCTGGAAATTCCATGTGATACGGGGCTATGTGAAAATCAAGGTTTTTCAATGGAGAGTGCTCTTCCATGGAAGGCACGGGTTCACCAAGAGTCAGTTCTTCCTCCGGTGTCAAAGGAGGGAGACCTTGTTGTCGTTGAGACAGATGGCGATGGTCAGAAGACACCACGGTGACCTATTTATTTTAGGCAAATTTTAATAATTTGTGATATATTATAAATTCTCAGTGACAGTAACCACACATCTAAAAAAGAAAAAAGAAACAAGGACTCTCTAAAGATCAATCAACAAGCATCCAGAATAGGGTGCCCTGTCTGAGTACTAACGTTTGCTGGAGATGAAACCCAGTATCACAATAGCATACAGAGAGGGTTGGTCGTAAGTACAGTTATGGTTACTCTAGAGCTTCACCCGTACCTCAGATGATAGGTGTAAGTACTCTCACGAAGACAAGTACCCTCCTAAAGACCGAAGACATAGTAGGTTTGTCTATTTTAGGTACTAGGACAGCCTATCCCAGTCACCTTCTATAAGTCCCTAAAAATTTTGGCCACTAAGGATACCTCAAAGCATAGACATCATTAGGGGGGTCACGGTCGTAGACAACACGCTATATGGGAAGAACACCTAGATCCCAGATCTAGTTTCGACATCCCTGAAGGGAACCCCAATATATAGAATGCCCACTAAATGCACTTGAAGGCAGGCTACCTTTTCATGCACCCGAGTGTTGTCTCGTGCTTAGCTCCAGTAATGGAGTGGTCCTGATAATATGAGTGCAGTAGGATTTCACTCATTAATGGCTCTAGTCTCAAGTTTTGAGATCTTGGGTGATTTTCTCACTTTTCCTAACCCAAGATCCTAGCCTGAACTACTATTGGTGTGAGCTCAGAAAATGTTATATGATTTATTTTATTATCGCTTGATTCTTAGTGTACTTGATTATTAGTCTTGCAGAGGGGGAGTGGACATATGAAATGTAATGAGACTCTGAGTCAGAAAACCATGCAAAAATATGCTCTAAATATTCAATTCGATGAAGATTATTTCTACCAGGACAATTTTTCTTTCAACATCCATGCACCAAGCATTCAAATAACACAGTTCAACTTTAAATATTCAGACATCAATTTATCTCTTTTTCACAGTCTTTTAACCAAAATTTTCAGAATTAATCCATCTAGATGTAGAAAAACTAAAAAAAAAAATTCCTTTCTCTAAAAAGCAGATGTATTTGACACTAAATTTTCAAATAAGAACAAACAAACAGCAATGCCAGCTAGTAGACAAGCACAAGGATTCATCAAAGGAGTGGTTCTGATGGCTAAAAAACTCTGAAACCAAAAAGGGGACACAAAAGGGGTGAATAGCAAATTTTGGCTAAGTAACGCACTGGTTCTAAGAAAAGGTCATGTTAATGCAGGGACTAAAGCACTGTAATCAAGTAGAGACTACACTATAATGCCCTGGAACACTAGTAAAGGCAGCGTTAGCCAGGGTAAAATTCTTCAGATGGCCAAAAAGGGTCTGAATTGAACTCTGTGAGCTTTTGAAATGTCTACTATGAATAAAAACTGGTCAGAAGGATATGTGAACAGAGGAAAGAAGGAGGAATGAAAGAAATAGTCTAGAAACTTGGGGTTTTATCCCCAGCGGAGTTGCCAATTCTGCTATAGGGTAAAATTCTTGGGTTGTTGGTTATCGAATATCCCTCTCAGGGCTTTCCGGTGCCCGAGGCAGACAGTAAGATTAACTATATAGTTCAAAAAGAAGATGCATATATGTTCATGTCAACTTAAACAACTTGATAAAATGAGATGGAAGATTACCTCTTTTTAGATCCCAAAGTCTTTGAAGAGCACTAAGCAATGAAGCAAGGATCCTCCTTCACTAGCTCCAAATCCCGACCCTGTGATCAATCAAAGCACCCGCGTAATCTCTACCAAAATATACTTCCTATCAATTAAGTTAACATATGATAAACATTAAGCAATGCACATATAAGCCATTCATATCATGCTATGTAAGTAATTGAGAAAAAATAACAATATTGACGCATTGAATGGACAAAACATATACAGTTCTATTGATTTATAAAAAGGAGGATTACAATCGTCGGTTGTACCAATCCCTCCTCTGTCTTCCAATCTCTCTCTCTCTCTCTTTATCTGAATGTGGTGATGTCTTAATCAACAAGTTCTCAATGAACCTATATTATCTTTGACCTTCACACTACAACAACAAACACTCTGCTTCACATGTATTAAAAAAACCTTCGACCTTGGACCAAGAGCCCACAGCTCCATTTTATAGGAGATGGAGAGGGAAAACCTTGCCTTTCTCCTTCCACCAGTTCTGAATAAAAAAAACCAAGATGTCTCCTCAACTTTCCATGCTTTTTCCTTTCTTGAGAGTCTAGTTGTTTTTCGTAAGACCTAATAAGAGGTTAGTGCCTTGCAGTTTCCATTTTGCATTGATTCTTTATGAGAAAAAGCTGGAGTTTCTAATCATTCTCAGCGGGTTTTTCTTGTTTCAAACTCAAAACACGGGTAACGCTGCCCTATAGGCTAAACAGAGCGTTTCCCTAGCCACTAACACGACCTTTTTATCGATAAGGAGCTTTATAATGCACTCTGGCTATTATAGGAGCGTGTTACCTTGGTAGAAGTAGGTTTAGTTTAGGTCTCTTTCTTCCTTCCATATTTATCTTCTCCTCTGAGCTAATGAGGAGGTCATTTGACCTGTAACAACAAGCCTCTACGTACATCTCCATTCATGGATCTGATCAAAGATGTGGGTGGCAGTGTCTTGGTGCAACGTGGTTAACAGTTCCATTCTAGTTTTGTAGTGGATAGGGAGCTGAAATTGTTTGAGAAATTCCAATTCTAAGGCACTAAATTTGTTAACTTCTACACGTTAGTAACTCAATGTACCATTTAGTAGCGTTACTTGTGAGGGTGTGGGGGAGAGTCTGAGCCGGATACTATCATCCACCATGGAATTAGAGATATACCATAGAAGATAGGTCGTGACTTGTGTGACCTGTTCATCCCCTTGTTTCCCATCAAACATAGGGAAAAATCCATGATGTTTACATGCTTTTCTTGATTTTTCCCTTTATGGATGCCTTAGTTGGGTTTAGCAATGTCCAATTAAGGGAATGAACTGCAAGTTGGCAGTTTTTTAGACTGAATCTTTGAGAAAAATCTGGAACCTGGGTAATGTGACCCTTGAGGAAAAAAAGGGCATTAACCTAGGCATTAACCATCCTTATGGGAAGAATGGAAGCATTATAACTTACCGTGGTAGTTTTCTGTGGTGCGTTACCATGGAAAAATAGCTCTCTGTCTTAGACAATTTCTTCTATTAATGTGTCCTTCTCCTTTGAGCTAATGAGGAGGTCATTTTAAGTATAAAAAAAACTCAAATGGTGAAAATATTTTAATTTTTGGAATTTTATAGCCATTTTGGGCTAATTAAAATATTATTTTATGCCTTTGACCTTTGAAAATTCAAAATTTTAATGTTTTTATTATATTTTTGATCAATTATGATGATTTTTTTAGTTTAATGTTTATAACACTGGTTTAATCATAAAAATGAATCATTTTTGCAATGATAATTTTTTTTTCACTTTTTTGGGCTCTTTAAAATTACGAAAAAGTGAAATACTAGAGTTCTCTTTTAAGCCCTTTTCAAACTCTCTAAACATGAAAATATGGTTGAGTAGTTGATTATTAGAACTTGAAAAAGTAAATGAACAATCATCTATTGAATATAAGTTTACCCCTTTTCTGGAATGAACTAGACTATTTACAAAAAATGTATATGTTGACTAATCATGGTCAATAGAGTTCTTTGCTACATCATTTTACCCTTTTTCAGGCTTGATAGATTCAATTTAAAAAAAATAACATCGTGGCATTTACTTATGTTTTTCTCCTCTCTCCCTAAAAATGAAAAGCATCGAGTTTTACTTTCTCTGGCCTCATTAAAATTTAATTTGAAAGAACTGAATGCATTTTCTTTTCTTGTCTTTTCAAACTCTTTAAACATGAAAATGACATCAATTTATCCCTTCACTAGACTCGTAAAAAAAAATAGTGTAGGAATCATCCATCATGATGAGAATGAACCACTCCTTCCTAGGGTTTGTTAAAAATACTCTGAACAACTCATCTGAAGGATGAGATTATAGGACAATAATATGTTATCCTCCTTAAGTTTGTACAAAAATAAAGAGGTACTTACCAGTAATGGTGGGGTGAAATTTGGAAGAAACATTCATTTTTGTATTTCATAAAAGTAGTATGTCACTCTTGAATATGACACTCTGTCACCTTTGTGTCTGGGTTGGGAAATCCATTTTCCTCACAACTATTCAAACATCATTGAAATTATTCAGTTGGTTTTGGGTATTATTTTTGAGTCAAATGTTGCCAAGTGAAAATGTTGTGTCGTCGATATGTTCAAGAGAATTCCAAACTTTGTCAAAATTACCTTGAAATTTGTACCCTTCAATCACGTCGTCCATCCTTGATTCAGTCTTAGATCACTCCAAATTTTTTCTTCAAAACATGACATGACTTTTGCGTTGTAGGCCCTCCTACGACGGGTTGCTTCCTATCAACTTTAGATCCCTCTCTAGGAATTTCATCTAGAAACTCTCTTTAGTACCTTGAAGCCCGCATGCCCTAATGAAAATTTTCTTGTCTTTGACGAAATTTTCTCATCATTTACCTTCCATTGAATGATTCTATGAAAGTTCAACCTCAAGGAATATTTTGAAACTGCAAATATTGTATTGGAGGTACCCTGAGGACCATTTTCATTATTGGTGGTTTCTATGGAACTTGTCAACGAGTCACATCACTGACCGGTAATCAAGTGGTTTATACCATGTTCAACTTCTATAAATTCACTTGCATGGTTAGAATCATACAATAGATTGATAAAGATGGAGATCAAGACCCTCGATCTAGTTTCATTTATCTAGTTTGTGTGGAGTTTTTTATTAATGATTGTGTACATAGATCCATTTTTTATGGCTGTGTCCATACTGTGTCTATTGTTCACATGTATCTTTGTATATTTCCCCAATATTTCATCGAGTTATTTTTACTCTGAGTATGGGAATTCCTACCTCAGTGATGAGTATATATGGCATTGTAATGCTTGAATGATTGTTTCAGGTCTCCAACTATGATCTATGATCTGAACTTTGGCATGATAAAGCACTTTAGCCCTGAAACATCATTTATGACTTTTCACTTTAGGGGGAAATCTGTTACACATCATTTTTTCACCATGGAAAATGGTCGTCAGAATAGATCTTTCCCTACCCATCAATGTGTTCCAAAGTATTCCCCTGCAAGTATAAAAGTTAAAAATCTTAAAGTAAATGAGAATTATGGTTTATAAGGTCCAAAAACCTAATTTTAGTCACCTAAACATTTCCTTAGAAAAATTTTGTGCATACGCATCTTTGACTATTAAAGCCAACATAGAAGTGTTCTTTATCTTCCACTATAAATTGCGCATATGACTCAACAAAAGTGAAAATAAAAAGTGAAATCTAGGAGCTTTTTTGGGTGAATATTTCCCAACTAAAATGTTTAAGTTGTTTCTTATTCAAGCTTGATCCCTCTATTCACGGATCTAATTCCCATTCTTTAAGGAACCCTAATCCCACCTTTTAAGGATTTCATTGTTGATATGAGGATCTTAAACTCCTCCTCTTGGCCTATAAATTAAACACAGGCAATAGAGTTTGGGGGGGTTACTGAAGGTAAAATAATGCTTCTAAAATAAGGTTGGAAGGCTTCTCATCCAAGGAGAATATTGAAGATCATTGGGAGGATCCACACTTCATCAAGGCCAAGGTTGTGTAACTCCTTTATTTTTTAGATTAATACAAATGATTTTTTCTTCCCACGGTATTGTTCAATGGAGTTTATGTATGTTGTATTTTACTTCCATTTCTCCATTGGAATGATATTAGGTTCTAGTTTCCTTGATCACTAGTATGAGTTATATTGAATAATTTATTCTTCATATTCCTTTAATCTTTTGTTATTTATTTGTTTTCAGACCTAGTTTATAAGAATTGAGGAGTTTCATCAAGCCATAACAAGAATATTTATCAGGATTTCCTTTTGAAAGGTATGGATTCCATCTCTTACCATTATTATTTATGATTTAATATAGATAAACTCAGGGAAACATTTGCTTGATTGTATGTTTGTTACTAGAATTAATCAGTGAATCTATAGAGATTTCTTATGTCTGCATTAGAAATTAGTCCGCAATAACATTCCTACTCATCAAATGTATCGTCGCAGGCCCCAAGTTAAAGTAACATCATGATGTGCACTTCCTATTAATAAAATTTCCATCCTAGTCAACATTACTATATCCATGCAGTCTCATATTAATGTATCTATGTAGTCTCACATCTATGATAGTATATATTAAACCAATATTTTTCATCCCATGAAAATATCTCAATACATGCTTGGAATCTCAATACCTTTTTTATTGCATGAAGGGGCCCAGTCATAAAGTGAATCAAGTTTTTTATTGAAAAACACATGTTTGGTCGAGTGTTCACAAGGAAAATCAATACCCCAATCAACCGTTGAAACTTATAAGGGTTCGCCAAGTTAGGTCCATTAACATCTCCACATAAATTCTTGAAGTCCATCCCGATTGGTGTGGCTAGGGAATTGCATTCTAGCATTCCAAATATTTCCAACAACTTCACAACATATTTTACTTGGGAAAGAAAAATCTGATAGGGTATTCACCACATCTCTAGTCCCATGAAGTAATGCATTAAAACATGATCCTTCATCTTGAACTTGGAGGTCAAATCCCTCTTATACTCTAGCATCAGAGGCTCACTGCATGTAAAGAATACATCGTCAACATATAAAACCAAATAAACAACATAACTTGCACCACATTCAAGTAGAGGTTCAGGTCAACATTGCTTCTTTTGAATCCAAGCTTCAACAAGTAACTATTAATGTGGCCATACCAAGCTCTAGGGGCTTGCTTCAAGACATATAGAGTAATTTTCAAGTTGGAAACATTATACTTCTTGCTCTTCAATTCAAATCATTGATTTTTCTCAACATATACTTCTTCATGTAGTATGCCATGAAGAACCATAGTCTTCACATCCATTTGTGAAGAGTCCACCCTTGACTAGTAACAAGAGAATCAATCGATATTATCGTGGTGTAGTGGGAAACAGGTGCAAATATGTCAACATAATCTTCTCCCTCTATTTTGGATAAACCTAAATCGATGAACATTTATTTTATACCTCTCAATTCTTCCATCAGCTCCATGTTTGGTCTTGTATAACCACTTTTAAGTTACAACATACTTTCCTTTAGGTCTTAGAAAAACATGTCATACATCATTATTCATAATAGATTCGTATTCTTCAGCCATGACACCCTTCCAAACATATTGTCTAAAAAATTATTCAAAAGTGGGAGAATCAACTTGTATGATGGAGCTCATAGCTACAAAGTATCCTTGGTACCAACATGGCTTCATTCTTTCTATAAAGGTCCCTTTGATACGAACTTGTCTCTCAGCATCTTGTAATGTATCATGAAGCCACAATGGTCTCTTCCTGGCTGGTTGTTCACTTGGAGGAGCATCCAAGGGACCCATAGGCTCCATGGGATCATCAACAATATCCTTCTAAGATTCTGGTTGTAACAACCCCTATTTTTTTTTCTATCAAAAAAAAATAAGACCAAGGTCATGGGACACATATTACAAGTTGAATTCTTTGAAAAACACTTTAGTGGGCATCACATGTGATTAATAATGACTATGGAAATTAAAAAAGGAAAAGAGGAAACAATTGGAATTTTATTTATGAAATAAAGGAAAATATGAGAAAAGGAAGGTAAAGAGACACAAATTTTGTAATATTCTAGAAATTTAGCCTTAAGCTAATTGGAATATTATAGCTTGTTTTATCACTAGGTAGGTGAATAAATGGGTAGGAAGGCCCATAAGTCTCCTTAGCAGCAATAAAAAAATTTCAATTGTGAAAGGAGACCCTCTTAGTAGCTAAATAAAACACCTCCAAGTGTGAACATGGGTTGGGTCATGTTGATTCAGTCAACTTTGACCAAGTCAACAACGATGTTATGGAGGAGTGGATATTGATTAAGGAATAATGCAATTTCTGAGGGATATGGATCTCATGAAGGAAATGACCTAACTGAGTGGGGCCAAGGGCTAGTAAGCTCACATTCTATTTAAGGAAGATGATGGTAGCCATATGGGGTTATGTTTTAGATTATGATTTTGATATTGTTCTGCTTAGACTATTTATTCCTCTTGTTGTTTAGCAGGGATGATGTGTTGTTTAGCATCGGGTGTTCCCGAGTAGGAATCCAACCTCTTTCCTTGAGAGGCCTCTTGGAAGGGTATTGTATTCATTTCCACATTCAAGTTTTTAGGCCAAGCTACAAATTTCTTCATCAACATAGTTTCTGCAGGTTATTGTGCTGTGTTGCAGGGTGCAGCAGTGGAGGGGTTAGAATCCCACTTTCTGAGCTAGTTTCTCATAGGAGGAAGGTTTCCTTCTCTTGAGAGATATGTTCGGAAAGTTCTTGATAACATTTCAGATCCTTGGAATTAGGCCATATATTTCCCATCATTTCCAATGTTGTTCCAGCTAGGGAATGCATTATTTTTGAAGGCATCTTCAGTGGAAGATCTTGTGGTTCCTTTGTAGTGTTTTCTTGTCATTGAGGGGTTCATCCTTTCATGGGAGGAGACCTTTGAGAGGTTCTACATCAGATCTATTATATTTCAGCCTTCTACACATTTTTTCTTCATTTTGCAGTGAATCTTCAACCATTGGGCTTTAGATCCCATCTTGTATAGAGTGTATTTCTGAAAACCCTTTCCAGGTTCTTTGTAGGAGTTTGTATTGATCCTAGATCTATATTGGGCATATATTTTGAGGCATATAATAGCCTTGCATATTTTGTACATTATTTTTCTGTAGCAATGTGATTATAACTACATTGTAGCAGTCTTCCGACATTTTGTATTGTAGCAGCAGTTCATATTTAGGAGTGATTGTTTATGGGAGGATTTTTTCCTCATTGTATCTGATTCATGCCTCACTATTATATATGTATTTTCTGATATAATACATGATGATATGTCTCCATAATTTTCTCCAATGTTAATGAGTTGATTTACACTGCTATTTCCAGTTTCTGTTTATGTATTGCTGCATCCCCATTTTGGGATATTACAGTGGTATCAGAGCACAACCTTGGCTCAGCCTGTGGATCTCAGCCACTATTCTATCAAGAGAAGAAGGAGAAGAAGAGATGTACAGAAAGGGAAAAGAGAAGACTCTATTATTTGGAGGAATAAGAGAAGAGAAGCTCTCAAAGCTTCTTTCTAAATCTATACAGAGCATTGAAGGAGATCACAAGAAAATGAGAAGGGAGATGGAATCTCCAGAGGAGTTTGGATCTAGAGCCAAATCTAGATTTTCACATGATAGGTGTGAGCATGCAGCTACACCCTATTATGCAGAGCTTAGTCAAATGCCCAGATCTACCATGAGAGAATTGGAAGGCGAGGAAATGCCAAGGAGGGAAACTCTTAGTAATTTTTTTTAAGAGTATGAATCACAAACTGAGAAGTTTAGAGATCATATCACTTTCCAAGAGTTTTACAAGATCAAGGTGGAAAGGAGAAAGCAACATGAGATGGATATATTTTCTCTATCTGCTTTTGATGGATCACCAACATGTTCAGCCAAAGCTTGGGTGGAGGAGCTACACACCTATTTGTAGCAGCACCAAGTTTCTGAAGATGAAGCCATCACAGTTACAGTGCTGCATTTTGAAGGTAAGGCCTATGCTTGGTGGATATTTGAGTCATTTTCATTAAGAAATGAAAATACTTCTTCTTATGCAAGGTTCACTAAGAGATTAGTGGAAAGGTTTGATGGAAAACATTTTGAAACATAACTGGTGGAACTAAAAAAACCAAAACCAACAAACCCTTTGCATGTGTTGGAAGAACCTATAAACTCAAATCCACTTCAAAAAACTATTGAAAAATCTCACATCTTGCATAATACCTTGCTAGAGGTAAGATCTTTATCTCATATCTTTGGACAAGAGGGCATGGAGGTTCCTTTTTCAAAAGAGGATCCTCTTATTGAGCAAGTGACTCCCATTCATACTGAAGAGGAAGAGAAGCATGGGGGAAACAGCGTTGTCACATCTAGACCATATATAGTCCCTCATGCGGAGGAAGGAGGAGAACATGCTCCAACATGATGAATTCTTGTATCATTGCAAGAAATTCCCCAGGATCTCACATATGAAGGACAAAGCACAATCAATGAGAAATATGGTTGTCAGACATTTCAGATGGAAGGAGAAGGTAGGGAGGAAGGTCAGAATCACTTGATAAGGAACACACACCCCTATCTATTTCAGAGAGCTAATGCAAATAAGAGGTAGACTGATTTGTGCTGTGAGGGCAAGGGCAAAGTTACCCATCCATATGTACAGTCTACTCTTGACATTTATGTCTCATTACATGGAGGCATTCTACTCGAGAGGCCACCAGATCCGGAGTTGGTAAGAGAAATCTCGCCATTTGGTTCACCACTCTTAGATTCTAGAGAGGTGAAGACGTTGGAGGAGTCTTGTACAGTGCAGAGATTTTGGGATAGAATCAAGGAAGAAGGAGACACTCTCCCATTTTCAGCATTACCCACTCTCACTACATATACTGCGCTGACAGAAGTTGTTGCAGTGATGAAGGATGGAACCTTCATGGTGCAAGAGAGCTACTCCATGGATTTGGAGAAATAGAGGGTACTTCCTTTGAAGAAGGAATCCTCCATACATTAGAGTAGATGGAGGCCACTCATGCTTACATTGGCCAAGATCAGAAGATTCTTTTTGGATGGGAGCTTCTCGTGGGAGGCCAACTTCCAAAGATCACTACTCCTATTTGAGCATGAGCAACTCCATGATGGGCATGGAAACATTTTGGAGGATGAATTTGGAATGGGGGATGTCAAAGGAGAAGACAACAACATGTGAGGAGCTTCACATTTTAGATCATCCATGATGTCTCTTAGGAGGATTGATCCATATTGGAGGTCTCAACTCTTGGTAGAGTACTCCAAGGATATTGGTGCTTGTAGGATACTGGATGACCCAGAGGGAGATGATAGATACATGGTGATTGGTGAGGTCATCTATTCTTTTGGTAGAATCTTCTTGACTAGAGTTTCTAAGCTCAAGGGGAAGCTACTTCATGCAGCACATGTAGACTTTCTTTCCATGCACTTATATGCATTAAATACTTTTATGGAGGAGTTCACTTGGGAGGGAATCCAACAGGATATATATCCGCACGTGGAGAGATGCATATCCCGGATGGTGATTGAGAGGATGTCACAGCCACTTCCCTACTCTTTGGAGGTGAGGGAGAATTTCCGGTTTAGCCATTTCAACTCAAGGTCCCAAGTACATGGTGGAGAAGGTACAATTTCACATTATGTTTTGTACTCCTTTACTTTATATGAGCAGCATGTTGTACCAAGGAGGATTATTCCTTCTTGCATATTATATGATGATGTGCTTGAAGTCACTTGCAGCATTGATATTGGCTATTTTATTGGTGGTTTGTGGGGGAAGCCACATGATTCTTGGTGTGCACCATTGACACCACATTGTACCTTCATGATTCTATCTTATAGAATGATTGTGGCAGCAAACAAGTGGTTGGGAGAGCACTTTTTATTCTTTTATTTGAAGCAAGAAGTGGGTTCACTACACTAGTTCCATGTGAGGAACTATGATCCAATCTCCGGTTTCCATATGGCAGCTTGTTTTCATTGGTTTTTTCTTCCATGTATTGCTGATATTCTTATGTTCATGGGGAGCTTTGTTTGGAGAGTGCTAGATGAGTTAGAGATGCCCATTGGGAGTATGATCCTACCTACTTTACATGTTGTATGTTTCAGGAGAAACCATGGGAAAACCATTATTTCCACATCACACCTCTTGTATTGATATGGGAAGAGCCATTTGAAGAACTTGAGTTCTTGGAGAAGGCACTTCATGATTGATTTATTTTATGGGGTAACTTGGGGCATTCTTGGAGGCCATGAAATTTCAGCCCAAGATCAGCAACAGCCCCATACTTACCATAAATGGAGAGAGAAACAACTTGGATGGAAAAATATGATCTCTCCATGCAGCCCCAATACATTGCATAAACTGGGGGTTGATGATTTATTTGATGAGCTACCTAGAATGGCTCATTTCATTTGGATGATAGCATGGGTGTGGGAGTCACTCATTGGGACTAAGATTCCCCATGTTTGTCATCACTCCTACCTTGAGAATTCCATTGAACAACAAGGAGGTTTCCACTTACACCTTCCACCTTTTTATGATGTGAGCCATGTGGTTTTGCATACTTGGGAGGAAACATTGGAGGGCAGATTTATTGTAGATTATTTTGAGCAATGGTGGGGGCTATTGATGAGAAGGCCACAAGAGGAGGAGGGGAGGAAATTTTATCTCCTTATATAGTTGCTTTAGGACAAGCAACATTTTTAAGGGGAGGACTGTAATATTCTAAAAATCTAGCCTTAAGATAATTGGAATATTATAGTTTGTTTTATCACTAGGTAGGTGAATAAATGGGTAGGAAGGCCCATAAGTCTCCTTAGCAGCAATAAAAACACTTAAAGTGTGAAAGGAGACCCTATTGGAAGCTAAATAAAGCACCTCCAAGTGTGAACAAGGGTTGGGTCATGTTAATTCAGTCAAGTTTGACCAAGTCCACAGTGTTGTTAGGGATGAGTGGAGATTGATTAAGGAATAACGCAGTTTTGGAGGGAGATGGATCTCATGAAGGAAATGACCTAATTGAGTGGGGCCAAGGGTAAGCAAGCTCACATTATATTTAAGGAAGAGGATGGCATCCATATGGGGTTATGTTTTAGAGTATCATTTTGATATTGTTCTTCTTAGACTATTGCTTCCTCTTGCTGTTTAGTAGGGTTGCTGTGCAGTTTAGAACCTGGTGTTCCAGAGCGAGAATCCTAGCTCTTTCCTTGAGAGGACTCTTGGAAGAGTATTGTATTCATTTCCATATTCAAGTTTTCATACCAAGCTACATCCTTCTTCATCAGTGCAGTTTCTACAGGTTATTGTGCTGTGTTGCAGGGTGTAGCAGTGGAGGGGTTAGAATCTGACTTTCTGAGCTGGTTTCTCATAGGAGGAAGGTTTCCTTCTCTTGGGAGATCTGTTTGGAGATTTCTTGAGCACATTTCAGATCCTTGGAATTAAGCCATATATTTCCCATCATTTCCAGCATTGTTCTAGCTAGGGAATGCATTATTTTTGAAGGCAGCTTCAGTGGAAGATCTCGTGGTTCCTTTGTAGTGTTTTCTTGTCATTGAGGGGTTCATCCTTTCATGGGAGGGGACCTTTGAGAGGTTCTACATAATATTTGTTATATTTCAGCCTTATACACTCTTTTTCTTCAATTTCCATTTAATCTTCAGCCATTGGGATTTAGATCCCATCTTGTATGGAGTGTATTTTCGAAAACCCTTTCCAAGTTCTTTGTAGGAGTTTGTGTTGAGCCTAGATCTGTATTGGGCATATCGTTTGTGGCATATAATAGCCCTACATATTTTGTACATTATTTTTCTGTAGCAGTGTGTTTATAACTGCATTGTAGCAATCTTCCAACATTTTTTATTGTAGCAGCAGTTCAGATATATGAGTGATTGTTTATGGGAGGCTTGTTTCCTCATTGTATATGATTCATGCTTCACTATTATGTATTGATTTGATGATATAATACATGATGAGATGTATCCATAATGGTCTCCAATGTTAATGAGTTTATTTACATTGCTATTTCCGGTTTTGTGTTCATGTATTGCTGCATCCCCATTTTGGGATATTACAAATTTTCATGTAAGGGAAATTAGATGGAAAATGAAGAAAATAGAGGCATCAATGATAAAAAGGCATCAGATAAAAAATTGCTAGCTTTTGTTTGTTTATCTTTTGAACAATTTTACAAATTTTTGATAGTTTTTTTGGTGGAGCTCTAGTACATTCCCTCACGCTCTCGTTCTCTCATACTCTTGCACACTTAGAGCATTCTTGGAGCACTCTAATATTCACTTGGATTTGGAGAAATAAAGCAAAGGAAAGTAGGGAAATGAAAGGTGGCAGTTGGATCAGTCACTACAACTAGATTTCTTTATAGGTCACTAGTTTCATGTGTGATTTTCTTATTTATTTCTGGATGCATGGTATATGCATGTGATTCTCTGGTTATGTGTTATCATGTGGATGGACATTCTCCTTTTTTGAAAGTGGTTTCAGCCTTGCATTTCCATTTCCTACATAGCCATGGTGTTGTGGGTTTTCCAATTTTTTTTTGGTTGGTGCTTAGGCTCCCTATGGTTTTGGGTTGGAACAATTTCTCTGGAAGCCTTGGAACATTTTGGGTTGAGTTGCTAGTTCCTGGCGCCATAGGTTGGGAAAAACGGTCTAGAGCCCTTGGTGGTTTGAGTTACTAGTCCTTGGAGCCATGGTTGGAACAAAAACTTTATATCCCTAGAAGGTTGTAGTTTTATTTACTAGTTCTTGGAGCCTTGGATAACTTGGGTAGAGACCAATATGGTTGATTTTAGTGATTTCCAAACCATAGAGGTGGAATCACTATGGTTGGGGGTTGAGGTGGTTTGGCCTCTAGAGGCACTGGTTGGTTATGTTTTGGATTATTCCATGAAATCCCACATTCATGCTTGGAATATGGCATGAGGGTGATTGGTTGAAAGAGAGATTTGGTTCAACCCAATCTATGGTTAGGCGGTATGTGGAAGTCCCTAAATTGGTTGGAATTTTCATATGTTAATAAGATCCATTTCCTATTTTGATTCATGAGCACATGTATTGGTTATCATGTTGACATTATGGTTGATTTGAAATGGTTTATATTATGGTTATATGTTGGTTAAATGATGTATTCTAGATATGGCTCTTGACATATTTTTATAAGTTACTGAATGGTTGATGAATGCATGGACTAAAAATTGCTACTGAAACTAGCTAGATAGAGCTTAGAGCCTTCTTGGTGATTCTCAAATGAAGACTATCAATTTATAATAAAATATGCATTCATGACTTGTATATTACATGTTTCTCATATATTTTACGGGATGTATATTATGGAATAGGCATATTTGGGTCAAGTTCTTATTTGAGTTTGAATGGTTAGCATTTTTATCATTTTCTCTTTGATTCTGAAAAGTTACTAGTTATAGGAAGCGGTCTCGAGGCTAGCCTGAAAAAGTGGCTTAGATCCTGGAACTACATGCACAAAGTTGGAGGAATTAGGTCACAACTGCATGGAAGCAAATTTTTTAGTGTGGTTTTAAGCTTCCAACCACATTTATGCAATGCCAAGGATTTGGTTATGGATCTAGGTAAAAGAAAAAGGGTGCCAACTCAAGGGTTGACCATTTGGGGTGGTTTTCAGCCTCCTAAGTGGTTTGTGGTCTCTGATGGATTTCATTTTGTGGTTGGATTTTAGGCCTCACTTTCATTATTGGAACTTGAAGGTCGGGTCATGTCATTGTGACCCTTGTCTCATGTTTACCCTGACAAGATTATGAATTTTGGTAAATGTGGGAGGAGGCATTACAGGGTGGTATTAGAGCTTCCAGGTTCAAACACTTGGATTTGATGGGAGAAAGTGACTATTATGTATGAATTTTATTTATCGATGTGATTTTTTGCATGTATTGTGATTTTTATGGTTATCGTGCATGGTAGGTTAGACATGCAATGTGATAGTCATTATTTTAGTTTGTATCATCATGATGATGTTGGTGTCATGGTATATATATATATATATATATATAGATGGTCTAGATGAGATAGCTTCCCTTGAACCTTAGACTTAGGTATGATTTTAATTATGTCTATATTTGGTTTATCTAACATGACATGTTTACAGGAGATAGAATATTACATAGGATGAGAAAAAGGGTGGATTAAAGTTCAAATACCCCTCATGATAGATCATTTGAGAAGCAAGGAGATGAGAACTAACTTGATATAGTAGATACATTGATAAGCATGAAGGCAGAAATTGGAATTTGAAAGGTAGATAATGAAAGGATAATTCAGTCACAAGAAAGGTTTTCCATAGCTCGGGAAAAGAAAGTGGAGGTTAATATAGTGATCCTTCTGAGCTTATCAGATTTTTAGAGAAAGGTAAAACCAAGAATCAGTTATGGACAGGAGGAAAGGACTAACGGGGCATATGGTATCAAGTCTCATAGAGGACATAGGTTGGGTAGGGATGACATAGTCATAAGTGGAAGATGGTTGGATACACCTGACAGGAGAGGTAGTGCTCATGGGTTCTACTCTAGTTTTGGTTTAGAGATACATCATGGTAAGCATTGGCTTGGTTTGGGTTGACCCAAGTTCAAAATATACTATGCACCAACAAAACCCTTGATCACTGGCACTTTAAGAAGCCACCTGCAAGCATATCATAGTCTCACTTGAAGGAAATATAGGAGGATTTAGAACCAGGTTTCTGCAGCCTTGAGGGACTAGGAGATGTGGTATTATTATATTATCTTATACTATCAACTTATAAATCACTTCGTCACATTCAATTAATCAATTAAACATTTCATTAAAACCATAAACCATCACTACATTTAAGTAAATTGCAACATGAATAAATAATACTCTACAACAAATAATAAGGAAATAAACACATCAATCACACAAGAACACCAAAATATTGTCCACATAAATTGTGATTATTATAATGAATCTTTGAATACAACTTTTTCTTGACCTGTGCACTAAGCTACAAGATTTCTGCACACTCAGCTACAAACTCTTCACTCGGCCTCTGCGCACTCAGCTGCTGAGACTCTCTTTTGCTACAGCTACAAATCACAACATTCTTATTTATGAAAAACTAACTTGATTTGATGACTCTCTTCCTATATATACTATTACATTGTTTGGTTACATCATCAAAAAATACCACTAAAATAAGCAACTATGGTGCCAAAAATATTGATCCCTTACAAAATCTCACACTTTTACCAAAAGGAGGGTCTTCGACCCACCCTGAGGCCCTTACAACAACACGTGATAATTTAGTTTCTTATAATACTCTCCATTGCGTGCTCCACTATCCACTCTACTCTACAAAATGCATGATTTTTTTCAAAATCTAGGCCAAGTTAGGTTGCACTCAATAAGCCCCCAACACTCACATGTGAATCTTCCTGAGTCACTCAGCTGATTTTCCTCTGATCATCGGTCCAATTCTAGTGTAGGTTATGTTGAATTACTGTAGAATGTCTATGACCTACTTATATGCATTGCGCACTTCCTCCAACAATTATTCTGTTGTCGATCCCGTAGCCTTCTGCATCACTACCTCCCTTTATGTCAAAGCTCTTGAATCTTCTCATCCACTACTTGAGACAGTTATAGTACCTCATCCTGTCATGGATGAGTTCTCTCTGTGAGAGTCTTCTCTTCCTTCCTCGGCTCCTTTATCTTCTTCTGGAGGGAATTTCCATCATTGATCTTTGCAATATTATGTAATATTGGTAAGGTTATTACAATTTCCTATATCTCCTCCAACTGATGTTTCTTCTATTGAATATATTCTTGTAGCTTCTACACATTTGCATCTTCCTGCAGTGAAGTCCAAATCTATAAACTCTCATCCAAAAGCTTCCCACAATTTTCCACTGTTGCGAAGATGATGGCTACTACATATTTGAGCTTGAAATCCATCTGCGCTTGCACTTCTTGTGGTGTGGTTGGTTGTAGTTTCATGCGTATCTCAATACTATTTATCTCATATTGAAATTATAAATCCACGATGTTACCCTTGTATCCTTTTATTGCAAGGTCAAGCTTCGCGACCTTGTCCTCCACTGGTTCCTCTTCTCGGACATCAATGTTTGGAACGCAGCAGCATGTTGCTTCAACCACTTCCTTTAGCTTATATTGTTTTTGTATTACCTGATCCCTCTCCTAGATTTCCTGGTCAAGCTTCTGCTTCAAGAAAGCTCACTCTCTCTCTACCTGAATGTTAAAATTTCAAGTGAGTTGCTTGCGTTGCTTTAGCTCATCTATGATCTCTTGATGAAGCTCATGTAATCTTTGAAGTGGCACTGCTCCGATGTTCATGTTCGCATACTTCCATTATTTATCCTAATTTTGTACCTCGTCAGAGTCAAACTGTAAGGCTTTGACTGGGATATGTGCTATCCACGCCCTAAGTGTGGGCTCTACTACTCTTTCTTCTCGAATATTTTCCTTTGTCTATAATTTTTGTTTGGCTGTCTGTGCCAATGTATTTAGTTCTCCAATATGCTCCTCAGCACCTATTAGAAGTGTGTCGTATCGATCCTTTAACTTGTTCCATGATTCTATCATTCCTTCCTAAACTCTGTCCCCAATTTGATCCAAGTCCCCATCAGTGAAGACCAATGGTATTATTTCCTTTTTCTTTTCTGTCTTTGGCTTATTTTTCTTCTTTTGGCATATTTTGTGTGTGCTTTCCTCTTCTCTGTGAAAAATGGGTTTGCATCTATCTTTTTGGACTCTTTGTTATGCTCATCACCTCCAAGAGGATCCTAGTGACCCTCATCATGTTGCTTCTCTTATTTTATGTCTTTCTCATCCTTGTCCTTCCCACTCACTTCCCCATGCTGCATTGTGTCCTTCTATGTCAAAGTATTCTTCGTCTCTATCTCCAGCAGAGTGATCCACTCATCCAGCCACTATTGTATCTCTGCTAGGAGATAGTATTTTGTCACTAAATATGGCAGGGATTACATGTCTTCGTTGTGTCCCTACGAGCCTGCATATAAATATTGTGGAAGTCAGCCTTAAACTTCGCGACAGACTTATACTGCTTGTATAGGCTTGGTGAAAGGTGAGGGTGTTGGTTCATGAACATGTGTAAGTCCATGTGATACATAACAAAAAAAAATCTTTTATCCTCTGTGTACACTAGTTTAGTGGTATACCACAACAATGCATACCTTTTTGCTCCACAAAAATCTAAGGCTATCGAAGGGAACTGAAAATCTTCCTGCTATTTCCATGAAAGCATCGCAATAATAAAAATTAACCATGCATAGTGAAACAAATTACCTTTCTCATGATCCTTGCAGCATTCGTCCAGAAACTCTTTGCATAGGTATGCGGCCTAGTTGTACTAAACCCCATTAGCACACTGCATAGCTAATGAAACCACTGGTCTAGGGACTTCATTAGCCCGACACTTCCTCATGAATTTTCCAAGAAATATATGTGTTGTGAAGAAAAATACCTGGCCATTGATTGAACTGATATCATAAACTCACTTCCCTTTCATCTTTCCAAACTTGTTCTTCATGTTTTCTGTTATGGCCCTGTAATGATTTTTTCTAGAAAACTTCTTTGTGGGGTTCAACCCTTTATAAGGTAGTCTTGTGATTCTCCATATCAAAATTGGGTCAATAGGGATCCTCTTCCCCATTGACAAGCATCCATCTTGTATCAACACGAGCAGTTGTCTCACACAAGTTGTACTTCCTGGACTTCTGCTGAAGTGCATAACATTCAACATGTTCAACAAACCTGACTGCGCCAACCCAGCTCCCCACTGTTGTAGTTCTAACCTCGTCACACCATTATCATGGTAGTTCACTTATTTTAACTATCGATCTAGTGGGAGCTATGGATATTTATTTTTACCATTGAAATCATTGTCCACGAACTTCAACTGTAGAATCTTTCCAAGGTCTTCTCCAATAAATCACATTGATTTTGGCAGTAAAGATGTGAATGTGCCATAATTTTTTTCCTTAAATTATATCAATGGTTTTTAATATACTTTCCATGGTGGGATATATGGTGGGAGAAGTGACAGAAACATTGTGCCATCCATTTCCATTTTGTAATATCCCAAAATTGGGATTTTCTACAACAAATGGAATATCTTAAGATATTCCAAAGTTGGAGCTTCAAAAAATCATGAGCATGGAAATTTATATTGGCTCATTAGATGTAAAATAACATCTCACTAGTAGATGTAAGAACCTTAGCAATAATATGGCCTATATCCTCCTTCCCGAGTGGGGAAATGCAGCTATATAGGGCATAAAACATTTTTCTTCAGAAAATAACGCAATAACAGTGGGGACTAGGACTTGGATCCATTATTTTAGAAATTATATAACCCACTTGCATAATTGGAGGTGAAACAAATAAAACTAGCTACACTAAACAAATCTCCCCAGCTCAAGATAGCTCAAAAACACCCCAATCCCATGACTTCTCAACAACAGAATTTATGAAGACTGTGAGAGCATAATTACCATAATTATTTCTATAGAAAATGATGAAATAATACTCATCTAGATATTTTATCAATAAAGTAGAAAATAAATGGCGGTTTAACCTCTTTTACACAAGAAATAAGACACCCGACAAGGGTTTCCGGCATTACACATGTATAAAAAGGAGCACTGCAGAAAATAATGCAGTTTAATACAAATATGTATTTTACATGATTGAATACAACATAAATAACTGATCAATATAGAAAAATGGCCAAAGGCCCTCCTTATTAGACCTACCGGAGGGAAACAAACACCTCCTCAAACACTAGCACAAAATCCAGGGGTACAACCCTGCTACTGCTACACCTACATAAAAGACGTATTTTCTGAAGGTAAATACACTGTAGATGTTAATGGATGTTTGGCCCTAAGCCAGATGATGGAATTGAAGCTCAGAACCCTCCTTTAGATCCCTTAAGCAAGTCAATCCAAAGAATAGGTTGGAATTCCCGCATGAGAATTCTTTGCACTAAGCAGTGTTGCAACCACAGCTAAAAAAATGAAGCATGAAAGTAGTCAAAAGACCTAAGATATCTGAATAATAAATGATCTACATGTTGCTATTCTCTTCTTTTTATCCTTGGTGAGCCTCCTCACCCTGGACCCCACACATTGTTGAGGTGACTTCCTAGTGAAGATTCCTCCTTCAAAACTATGTTGTCCTTGTTTGCTTCCCTCACCTTGTAGCAGCATTTTTGACTTGGTCAAATGGAACTAATTCACCTAAAATTCCTCTTTTCACACTAAGGGGTCTTCAATCCAATTCTCATATGTGTGTCTAGGTTGATCCTTGTTCACATTGAGCTAGTTTACTTGGGTGATCCATTCCTCCTCAAGAATGCATGTTGACTTAGTCAAACTTGACTCTGTCCACATCTATTTTTCCCTTGTTCACACCTAAAAGTGTAAAATCTAGCTTCTAAGGCGACCCTTCCTTATCAGGGTGGAAATTATTCATATTTTATTGTTCATGGGCCTCCTTACCCCTTTATTCCTCTTCTAGGTGAAAGCAACAAAAATCTAATATTCCAAATTGCTGTGTGCAAATTTTGGAATATTACAGTCCTCCCCTCTCAAATGTTGCTTGTTCCTAAGCAACTGAAAATATAGGATTGAAGAACCTCTTCTTCCCCTATAGCACCCCCATATGATATTATTCCCCATAGATCAAGGTGTTGTTCCATAAACACATCTCCAAGCTACCCCTCCCAAGGGTGTCCGTTGTCCTTTGGTGAACATCCCAAATAGCTGACATCATGTGATACATCCATGGAGGAAAAAATAGATTGTTTGAAGGTCCTCTTGAGGCATGAGGGCTGATGTAGATTTGGATTCATCATCCCCTTTTGAATCTCCCATCCCCAAGCTATCAACCAAACAAAACGAGTTACCCTCTAATATGGAAACTCATGAAGAATCTCCTCCACCTTTGGCTCCTGAAGTGTAGGTGGGATGAATAGATTAAAATGATAGGCAAGAAGGCCTACCCCATGCTATCCTCCTCTCCACTTATGATAAGTGTAGAGGGCATGCTAATCTTGGGATGCAACATGATTTCCCTCCAATGTCAAGAAGAATATTGAGTCTCCAAGGACCCTTCCTCCAAATTCATGAGCCATGCAAACCCAAACAATTCCATACAAGATGAATGGCACATCATCACCATATGGCATCCAAATCAGAAAATGGCTGAATGTTATGTGCAATTTTGGATGATACACATGGTTTCTCTGGTGGATACAGCGCAGTATTTTCAACTGTTGATTCAGAGCATCAAGTGACAAGTGGTCCTCCAAAAATTTTTTAGCTATGCATGTTAGCTCATCTACTATGAAGTAGTAAGCAACAATACATATCAACTATGTACAATCAAAACAATACAACACTTTCCCACAGTAATGTAGATATGGGTTATCAACATTACAAAATTTGTCCCTAAAGTGACCATGAAACCCATAAATAATCTTGCTCTCTTGTGGAGAAATGCACTGTTTACATATGGTGAGTAGATACAAATACTCAATAGAGTAATAAACAAGCATATAAATGTATTTCTTACCATGCATCATGTGTGAGCTGAAGGTGAGGTCCATGAGTGAGTCCTCCCATGAGAATATTCCCATAAAAATCTGCAAAAAGAGAGGGTGCATACTCCCTTTGGAACACTCCATCACTAGAAACATGCTCTCAAGTGAAAACACTGTAGGCCTTAGTAACAAGGCTCTTGTCACTCCATGACTTCTTCTATTGAAATTACACATGCCAAAGCCATCCACCATCGTGATGCTATGTGAGAAGATCTTCTTCCTACATGGAAGCCTCTCATAATCCTCTAATGCTAAAGGGTAGCCTCCTTGCACCATGAATGTGCCTTCCTCTTCTCTGGAAATATCATGGAAAGTAAGGGAAAATTTCTGCCCATACTCTCCCAAGTGTATCCACAGCAACAAAAACTCTTGTTTCTCCCTCATCTCTCCCTCATACAAGTCATAGAGTAAGATCATGATGGTTGTCTTGTATGATGCCCCATACAAACATGTTCTCTGCTATTCTATCCTATGGGTGCCACACCATGCCTCCATCCACCTTATACCGTTTGATAAAGAGTATGATCCAAGATGACCAAAGTCTCTCAAGAGTAGCCAGCACAACTTTGCTTCTTTTTTCCCTATGTCATAGATATGCAAGTGGCTCACCAACCTCTTGCCCTCCATCCACCTCCATTCATCCAAATGTGGATGCCTCCAATGATTTTTTTCCTTGGTATCCTCCCAATGAAGACTACCAATTTCCCAAAGAAATTCTTCCTCCTTACACCTCATGGGAAGTTGAGATGTAACCCCTTGGAGATCTCCTAGAGAAGACCTCTCATCAATAATCCTCTAGGATTCAAAATAATCCAAGTGTGTTGAAGGTAAAACATCACCAGAAAGTGGCACAACACTCAACATGCCCTCCACAATCTTGCACCCTAACACCTCATGCTACATGCAACTCCAAAGAGGTCCAATAGAATGAATGTTGATTCCTCCTTTGTTTAAAACAAGGTCACATAGCACAGTGCAAGCTTTTTGCTCCGCCTCCGCAATGTGTTTTGATTCTTGACCGTGTGAGGACAAATTTCCAAAGTTTGCCATAAAATTTTCTGAAATGATAGGAAATGGAAACACATGCATACCTTGGTGAGTCTTGGGAACCTCTTGTATGGTTGCAAGAGTTCCTCTTTTCATTGTGTTGGCCGATCCAACTACTGCTACATATGGCTACCCCTCCATGATTGTGACAATGCTGGTACAAGGCTCCTCAAGTGGAGAAGAGGACCCCTCCTCCCATGATCTTCCTCTACCAAATCTCTTAATTATCTAATGAGTGAAATCAGAAAAATTAAATATTCTTGCATGAATTACATGGCTGAACCACCAAGAGCTTGCCTTTCCCTCCAAGTGTAGCGCTGAGATCTCCATAGCCTCTTTTTCCACTACTGGGTGTAGTAGGAAAAATGCTTCTAGTTTGATCACCCAAGTCTCTGCTGCACACTTGAGTGATCCATCAAATGTAGACAATAGGAATATGTTGCCTCTTATCATTCTCTTACCGCATGGTATTATTTCTTCCCTCAGTTGAATAAACTGAGGAAAATCTAGGGTCTCTTTGGGAGCCTTAGGTTGGCACTTGTATTCTGCCAAATACCCACTCAGTATCTCATGTTCCAAGTGGTCTCCTTTCTCTCCACTTCCTCTACGAGAACAGGAAGTGCATGCATCTTATTCTTCCTCTTGAAACCTTCTAGATGTCTCACTGCAACTTTCTCCTCCTTGAAACCCTCTTGGAGTTTCAATGCATTTCTCTTCTTTCTTCTTAGATCTTGTTAGCACCCTGTAATTAGCAAGATTGGAAAAATTCCAACTATAGGGAGAACATCATTTCAACCACTTTGGGATTCTAGGATCTAGCCCTCCTGAATCCGTAGAGGGATCTCTCCAATAAGTGCAAAGATGGATTTGTCTTTGAAGTTTTGGGTAATGATATTAGGCTAGTTATGAAGGATGAGGGTTTGGTTTTGTTTTTGGATGGTTGAGCATGATTATTGTTTAAGGTGGAAAGTTCTAAGTGAAAAGAGTTTCAAAGGTGTGAAGTTGCAAGCAAATAGAACAAGCTTTTCCAGAAAGATAGATAATTGCAGGTTTTAGACCATTGAGCTATGGAATCATAATAGGGTTTAATTGAAACAACAAGTTTCAAGAGTGGTCCATGGGGCAAGTCATCTGTGTCTAAGGATCTCTTTTAAAGTTTGATTTACGGAATGAAATGAGACAAAAAGGAAGGGGAATTAAACAAATGAAGAACAAAGAGTAGCCTAGGATCTTGTAAGTACTTTGAAACTAGCCAGCCTTTGACAAACACTTAAGAAAGACATAAAAGAAATCCAAGATCTGGTATGTACTTCGAAACTAACCAGCCTTTGATCCACTTTCGATAGAAAACATTTTTAAAACAAAGGGAAACTTGAAGGCAACCTTTGGAGAAGAAACTAGCGGACCGGGCTCACCACAAATCCTCTCCTAGCTCTGCTCTACTTGGTAACTTTCAAGACAAACACAAAGATAACAAAGAATGGCCTAAGATCTAGTAAGTACTTTCAAACTAGCAAACTTTTAACACATTCCAAGGGAAACTTTCAGATAGCCTTTTGGGATAAAACTAGGACCAAGGCACACCATATATTACTTAGTTCAACTCTACTTAACATATACTAAAAATAACATTTAAGAATAACAACTAGCTCAGAAAGTAGGACGAGGGAATGCCAGCATTCCTATGATTGAACTAAATTAGATCATTCCTAAATAACAAAAATTGGAAGAAAACATGTAGATAAATATTTTCAGTTAGAGAAGGGTACTAATATATAGTAGGTCCTAACTCTATGCATGTTGTTCTTTATAAGATAATATGAACACAGTGAAAACGAAAAAAAAATAACAATTTACAATAAGAAATAACATCACCGTCGACATAGACCAGGATCCCATAAATCAGCTTGTATTGATGCTCCAAACCAGTTATAGCTTTAAGTCCAATGCTCTAGCTTAACAATCATCTGCACTTCCTAGACTAACTTATTTGTCACAAGCAGAGCTTAAAGAGCCAGTGAACACTATTTACAGGTAGAAGTCTCAAGCTCAATTACATTTCAAAGTTCAGCAACCAAAATTTTCTCATCTTCTACAGAAGTATTTATATAAGGAATGAGGAGGTGAGATCTAATGAAAGATCTCCCAAGATAATTAATACAGTCTTAATGACTTCTCAGCCTTTGAGGGGCTTGATGAAGAAGTTTACATATGTTTCTAACTGTATCAATTTTTTTCATTTAAAATTAAGCCCAATGGGAGCTCTTATTGACTTTTGAGGCTCTCTGTTATGTGAAAGTAACTCCGCTGAAATTTTGTCATTAAGTTTATTTGCAGAATTAACTCTCTGGTTGTGCTGAGGCAAATATCTGATCTTGATCAATAAATCCGGCCTCTGCTTGAATGCTTTGAGGCACAGGTGGCACTGTGGTATCTAGGAGGAATCAATTTGCCTCAGATGTGGCGATAGAGGCCTTATGTCTGATAAAACACTTTGATTTCCTTTTAACTGTCTTAATTTGGAGGATTAGGCTTTTGATAATAAATGTTAGCCATAATCCTCATAAATTTGTCTTCAATCTTCCATTCTGGTGCTTTCTGTCTTTGACACTGATACTCTTTGATTTCCGATTCATTTACTGTGTTCTGTTGTTGTACAGTGCTGTGTAGGGCTCGTGAGGCATCAATTCCTTTGAGGTATTTGACGAGGCGCGAAAATTTGAACCCATGGATGGCTTCCCTTTAAAGAATCAAAGGTGTGAGAGTTAAACCCCAGCCTTAGGCTTTCTTTTTCAACACAATAGAAAAATCATTTAATCACCCTTACCAAATAATATATCCGGACTTCAAAATTTTTGATAAAACCAAGTTGTATAACCATTTCGGGTCACAAAAGGGACTTGCTGACGTCAGGGTGTTTGTGACCCGAAATTTTATAAAGTCCACCCTATAAAGTTCCCCAGGTCCGTTTTGGGGCCTGCTGATGTCAACCCAATTGTGACCCGAAATATTTATGAAATCCGCCCTATAAGCGTATCGGGTCTAGGTTTCATGACTATGCGAGCAATCAAACAAGACCTGCTCCAATCGATTGCTGTCGCGTGTGTGCTGACATGTATGCTGACTAGGCATTGGGACCACTGGCTCCGGGGGACTGCTGACTACTGTCGTGGTTGTCGGGACGAGGGCGACTGATTGTGGTCCATGAGTCGCGCCATGCCTTAGTTTATCCCTGAGCTTCTTTTGAGCGCGATCACCGTCTGATGAGCCAGCCTCAGATCAGACGACATATGCCAATATCGCGCTGAGCTCACAGTCAATTTTTAATGCCCAGGGAGGGCGGTATCTCCAAACCACTCAAGGCCACATGTCAGCCTGTGGCATTGATCGCGTTCAAACAGGGAATATAGATTTCATGTCAAAGGCGGTGCAATCAAAATTGCTCCAGTTTTGTACAATGATTGACCGTGGGGTTAACCCGGGGTTAATGCAATTCATTGTATTCGCTCTGGCCCATAAAAATCTAAGTTCAAAACTCAGAACTATGGCTTCATTAACTCATTCCCGATTTATTTCTACTATAAGCGGGTTTATTCCTTTGGACAAGGTTCGCAGCTCCTACGGGAAACACCATTAAACACCTGCACAATACAAAACAACATTATAAAATCCTGCGTTATTTGGTTTTACTGCTTCAGAGGGCGTGGGGAGGAGCATGGCCGTTGGATGGAATCAACCAATGGTGGGGTGGTAAAATATGATTGTCATGAATGGAAGAAGGGGAATCATGAAAATAGAGGATTTTTATGGAGGAAAAGCGGAACAAAATGTAGGTTAGATTTTCAAGTGAGGAAAGGGAAAAAAAGGTGATTTTGCAGCAGTTTCTTCTCATGAAATTAGCAGAATTCCAGAGTGTAAAATGGGCACAGTAGGGAATATTTTAGACAGAGGCATGAGGCTTTCAAGAGTCTTCAAGAGATAACACATTTTTTGCAATAAAATTTGTTCCTTGAAGGCTCCAAAAAATGATTTAACCACCTTTTGGTATAACAAATTTCATAGGTGGCTAACAGTGGCTCCACTTAGGGATGGTGCCTTCTTGAAGGCATCAAGAGCTTCAGACTTGCTTTCTCTGGGAGGTTGCCCTATGCCTCATCCATTGGGCTGCTCTTCCTTTGCTGGGATGATCTTACTCTGAAAACATATTAGTAGCCATAAAATCAATGGCTCTTTCATCAACAAGCTTTCTACCTACCCAATCCTACAGATCTAATATTTTTTCTTCTTTAGAGTGCACTTGGATTGGCAAACTCTTTTACAACAATTTTTTTTTTTTGAAAGCAAGAAATCTAATCTATTTCTACTCCTTCTTTCTCCATGGACTCAGATTTAACAGTTGAGCCCATATGATTCTCTACCTAATCTACTATCTGTTGGGATTAAACTGTCCAACATATTTTATTCACTAATTTCTAAAGCAAAAATTCAAAAGCATACAAGTCAGGATTGAGCAGTCTAACTTGTTGCTGATCTATGGCATAAAAAAAAGTCGCACATAGATCTTATTTTGCAGAAAATTAAATCAAAATGGAAGGCTTAGGGTCTAAAAGTTCAAGCACTCCCTTCATCTTTTACAACTCTGTTTTGACTTTTGTTCGAGTTGTCTTTACTTGTCCTCTGGTTCAAATTTTGAGCTAATTGGAACCAGATTTACATCTTTTTTGAATCAGAATTTGAAATAGATTTGAGTCATTTTCTTTGGAAACTGAGGTTCAAATTTTGAGCATGTTTGATCCTTTAATTTCTATCCTAATCTACCTACTGATAAGCCAAGATTAAACAGTTTGGGAAAATCGAATTCACTAATCCTATCAGCATTAAATTTAAAACTAATTAGTCAAGATTAGGTTGTTTGAATAACTAGAAGTGTGTTCTTTAGGAGTGTCATTTGAGCTTGCACACTTTCAGATTTGTTTTTCTTTTAGGTATGGGGATGTACCTTTCTTGTTTTCACAATCCGCCCTCTTTTCTTTCTTCTATTGTTTTTGTATTTTGATTTTTTCTAACTTTGAATGCAATGGTGGATTAAATATTCATAATGGAAAAAAAGATAAAAAGGCTTCAAAACATGACATGGATTAAAATAAGTAATGCTTGAGCATCCTGCCATTGACAGGACCCCCAAACAATTCTGCTCCATTCAACTCTTGCAAAAAATAGGCATTATTACCGGCAGCTGAATGGATAGAGTAAGGGCCAAGCCATAAGTTGTCAAATTTTCCATGCTTGCCCTTGTATTCCCTCCTTGAGTCCCACTTCAAAAATTTGTCCCCAATATTGAAATTGCTGGCCTTAGTTCTTCTGTCAAAAATCTTTTTAATGTTGTCCTGCTCCTGCAATGCTTTGTTGTAAACCTCCTCTCTGGTTTGCAGAAGATGAATGGTCTGATTTATTCTTCTAATCATGTCATTATCTTCATTTTGCATCTCTTGAATCAACTTCATCACTGTTACACCAAGGCTGGTTGGAAAAATTTCATCAGTACCATACAGAAGCTGGAAAGGTGGAATACCAATAGATTTCTTCAAATTCAATCTGTCAGCCCAAAGTGCATGAACTAGCTTTGTGTGCAAAGACTTTTTGTTGTCCTCTAACAGTTTCTTGATTATGTTCACTAAAATCTTGTTTGAGGATTATGCAAGTCCATTACCTTGAGGGTAATAGGCCGTGGAATGCCCCAATGTTATATGATATCTGTGACAGAATTCAACCATCTTCTTTGATCCAAATGCTGTTGCATTATCAGTTATGATCTTGGTAGGATAGCCAAATCTGGAGAGAATGTTAGTCTCCATGAATTCTATAATAACAGAATCATTGGCCTGCCTACAAGGTATGGCTTCTATCCAGTTAGTGAAATAGTCTGTGGCAATGAGAATCCATCTATGTTGAGTAGAAGATGGTGGATGGATTTCTCCTATGAAGTCAAGTCCCCACTATTCAAAAGGAGCTTCAACAGTGATTGGATGCAGAGGTAGGGGTAGAAGTTTTCTTTTGCCTTCAAAAAGTTGACATTTATGACAGGCAATTATCATCTTGTGTATATCAGGAAAGAGAGTGGGCCAATAGAAACCAACCCTCAAAATTTTGTTGGTTGTTGTCTTCCAGTACAAATGACCTCCACACTCTCCTTCACGAAGCTCGTTCTTAACCTTCTCTTCATCACACTCAGGAAAACATTTAAGCAATACACTACTTGCATTTTTCCAATAAAGACATCTATCTATAATGCAATAGTTTACGGCTTTTAACTTTAGGAACCTTGCCTTTGTTTTTGTCAAACCAGGAGGTGTATTTAAATTAAGCAAAACATAAATAATATCAGCATACCAAGAGGAATTCATGAAATGGTCTTCAACAATGGGAGTTGAGATTTCCTCTTGATCATCTAAAGCATTAATCAGCCATTAATCTAGCTAGACCTTGGCCTTTGATGATTTTAGTGGGTTTTATCTCTAAATCATATTCAAGAATAACAAAAATCCACTTACCTCTCTTACCATCTGGGTCCTGTGTTAGAATGTCTTTCACAACTGAATTTGGGACAAAGGCAATGATGTGTGAGTGAAGGATGTATACTCTGAAGTCTTTCAAAGCATTAACCAAAGCAAAAGCTTGCTTCTCCATAATGTTATACTTCAGAGGGGCATCCCTCAATGCCTTGCTAAAGAATGCAATAGGCTACTCTTGTCCTTGTGGATTTTTCTGTAAAAGGATAGCAGCTATGGTATGTTCTGATGCAAACGAAAAAATATAAAAATATTTTGAAAAATCAGGACTTATTAGAACCAGTGTTTTGGTTAACGCTTGTTTCACTAGCTCAAAGGAATTCTTTGCTTGCAAGGTCCACTTTACCACTTGCTCCTTCTTCAACATGTTTGTTATATTCCTAAGGAGCTCAACTAAGTTGGGTATGAACCTTCTCAAAAAGTTAATATTTCCAATGAAAGATTGCAACTCCTTGATGTTTCGAGGATGAGAAATTTGCACTATGGCCTCAATCCTCTTTGGATCTATCTTAATACCCTCTTATGAAATAATGTGCCCAAGAAGTTTACCTTCTTGGAGCCCAAATAGTGTTTTCTTAGGGTTTAAAGATATCCCAAACTTTCTGCATCTCTGGAAGAGTGTTCTTAAATGTGCTAAGTGCTCTTCATCTGTTTTTGAAAACATAGTAACATCATCAAGGTAGTTCCTCTGAGAATGCTATGTCCATGGCTTTCTGAAAAGTTGCTCTAGCATTCATTAGACCAAAGGGCATTTTCACATACATGAAAGTGCCCCATGGTGTAGTAAAGGCTATCTTTAACTGTTCAGCAGGGTGAACTAAGATCTAATTGTACCCTTAGTAGCCATCAAGCAAAGAAATTCTTCTAGACCCTACCACCCTTTGTAAAATATGATCCATCTTAGGTAAAGGGTAGTTTTCCTTTAATGAAGCTTTGTTTAAGTCTCTAAAGCTTATACAAAGCCTGATCTCTCCAGTTTTCTTCCTAACTGACACCAGATTAGACACCCACTCAGAATATCTAATAGGGACAATAATACCAGCTTCATACATTTTCCTGATTTCCTTCTCAACCAGAGGTAGTTGAACAGGGTTTATTCTGCACAATTTCTATTTGAATGGTTTTTGGTTTTCTTTGAGAGGAATTTTGTGCTGTATTATTTCAGTGTCATAGGATTTTAGATCTTCGTAACTCCACGCAAAAACATCAGAAAATTCTTTAAACATCTCTGTATTTGAGTTTAATGTGAGGTGGTAACATTTTAGATAGTTTAATCATTTTAGGTTTAAGTTCACTGCCTATATTGCACTCTTCTACTTCAGTCTCTATAGGTTCCAGTTTTGGCTTCCTGGACACATCGTTAAAATCAAACAACTCTTCTAAAGGTGCCAGACCCTTAGGCAAACTTTAATCTTTGGACTGCAGGGTTTCTAACTCTTCTGTTCCTGATTCTGCAGTCAGTTTTGTTTTGTTTTGAAGTTTGCTTGATAGTAGATTAATATTAACCAATTCAGGCGACAATTCTTCTTCACCAAGAAAAATTTCTTCACTGCAGTTTGTATCATAATATGAGTCCAAACTGTGTAGTTCGAATTCATTTCTGAATTGCATGAAGTCTTCTATTTGTTTGTCCCCATCGAACGCTTGCGAGTATTTTTCTTTATCAGGTATAGATGCTATGAATTTTATTTGAGTTGTGTATTCTTTGGTTTCATATGGCGTTAAGAATTTTCTATCTGCAAAGGCTAAATTGTGGGCCGCAATATTTCTTTTCCTTGCGACAAAAATTATCTGGTATTCCTCAAAAGTTTTTAAAAGGTCCATGACATCGTTTCAATAGGCCCTAAGTCTTGGGTGATTTGCACTGTATTCTCCATTGACTTACCTAATGAATAACTCTAAATCCCCATAGACATTGATTCTCTTGGCTCCTAACTTTTCCAACAAACGCAAGCCTAGAAGCAGGGATTCATATTCCACTATGTTATTGGAACACTGGCAGTTTTTTGCAGGAAATGCTTTCTGTGTGGTTGTTTTCAGTGTTGCATATCCAGACACCTGCACCAGCGTTGGTCTTAGTGCAAGACCCATCGAAGTGCATACTCCATAGAGGAATAGTATTGAGTTTATCATTTGGGTTACTATGCTCTTCAATAAGTGTGCTATCGAATTGTTCTTGGAGGTCAGCACATTGTTGAACTTGTTTTAACTTAGATTTTTTATTGGGTCGAGGACTGATTTCTTGACTCCCAATGTTTAAAAGCAATGGACACATGATTTGTAGCTCAAGACCTATGTTTTGTTTGCTATAGTTTACAGGTTCATCAAATTGTTCTGACACTCCTACATTATCTTCTTCCTCCTCTCTATCTGTCATTAAATCAGACAAGGTCACTTGTTCGTTGAAAGTTTCATCATTGAAAAGGATAAATGAATCCAGGCCTGTGTTTACAGAGTATAAAGGAGATTTTTGCAGTCTGTCTTGACTTGTAACTGTGTATTGCATATGAGATTCCCTGTAAAATCTTCTAATCTTATTGAAAATAGGGATAGTCGCATAGGTCATGTCCATCTGCATGGTTCCTTGTAACTTAGCTCCCCAAGACCTAGATAATAGCATTCCATACTTTGGGGGAAAATCAGCCACAACAATATCCATGACTAAACATTTGGCTAGAATTTGAGGTAAGTTGACATAGAGGTCCTTAATTAATCCTAAACATTTTACTCTGCTTGAGTCAAAGGAGTAAAGGTCTTTGTAAGGTCTGGTGATTTCAAGGCCTAGGATCTCCATGACAGCTTTGGGCATTAAATTATGAGAGGCGCCCGAATCATGCATAACGTTATGTAAAATCTTGTCATGAACATTTAAACTTACATAAAAGGGAGGAACATGTCCCTCTTGATACTTACCTTCAATATTAGGACCAAAAATAAGCTCTGGTTGGTCATCATTAAGATTGATTGTGTCATTATTATCCTCAATATTCAAAGCCTTCAAAATTTGGGTCCTATATATATTCTGGGCAGCTAACTCAGTCAGGGGAACAGAGATTTTGATCTTTGAAATTTCCTACTCTAGGCTGAAAGGAATTTGGTTCTTTGAAAACATGTTTCAGCCTTACTAGCTGCTAGTCTATCGGCAACATTAGCTTGCTGATTCGTTCTATTTACATTTGAAAAAATGGTTTTAATAGGAGTATTATCTGAAGTGTTAGCACTACTAATGTCCGCACTTTGTTTTTCATTGTTTTTAGTGCCTTTCTCTCTACCTTTATCAGAATTCATAGCTACTGTTTTGTCCTTCTATTTGACAACTTTAGGCTTGGTTGCAGTGTTGTTTTGTGAATATTTTTCAGAGGTTTTGGTGTTGGGAGTTTTTTGACTGGTTTTTCTTCTAAGGTCATATTCTCTTTGAGACTCTATAATGACATTTTCCACGTCTTGACAATAACTTTCATCATTATCTCTTTTGTCATCATAAGGTGTATAAAGACCTTGTTTTCTATCTTAATGAACCTCAAAGTCATCATTATCTACCCCCAGCATGTTGATATCATCTTCCTTTGTTATCTCATTTGTTTCCTCAACCTCACTTACATAGTTTTGATGAAAGGGAGGAGAGATCTATTGTGTTGGAAATATGATGCAGGATGTTGTCCTTGATGGCAACCCACTAAATGAAGATGAAGACATGCGACTGTTGACATGTGTTGTCCTTGATGGAAATCCACCTTATGAAGTTATGCTTGACTTGATGGACTTGGCAAATGATGTATATCTGATATGATATGATGTTTGTTGACAATATGATGCGGAGTGTTGTCCTTTAATGACAACTTACTTGATGAAGTTGTGCTAGAGAGAATATGTTCTTGATGAAGAAAACATGATGTATTTACAGTGTGTACAGAAGGCAATGAAGAAAAGAATTCAGAATGTGCTCAAAGTATGATGAAAAGAGTATGTCTCTATGTATACGCGGATCTATCTAAGGGAAGTCGCGTATGCACGCGGAAAAGAACGTTCCAAGTCGCGTATGGGAAAAAGCGCTCAAAAAGTGCAAAACCAGGGGTAACCACCATGGTATTGACCCATTGTATTGAGTAATGATCCGCCTAATTGACCCCGTCCAGGTAGTTTTGGGCTCATGGTATTGCTTTGGCCCATGGTATTGAAAAAGGGGCTCATGGTATTGTAAAAGGGTAAACCTATATAAGGAGAAGAAATTCATTGTGCAAAATATGAGTGAGGGTGCAAGATGTCTGAGCTTGAATGAATACTTCTCTGTGAAGTATATCTGTATGAAAGGGTAAAGGTTTGATGATAGATCTGAATCTATGATGCACTTATGAAGAAATGATGAAGCGGGATTTCTAGATCTGAAATGTACTTGTATCTACTAGATCTGCTTATGGAAGGATTAGATCTGTGATGAGGCGAACTTCTAGGCGAACATGCGCGAGTAAAGGGTAAATGGGGCCCAAGATATCTGATGCGATGAAGTGTCTTCACTGTGTGTTGAAGGTCTATACTGATTGCTCGCGAGAGGAGCGCGTGTGCGCGGCCCGCGGAGAGAAAGCGCGTATGCGCAATAAAATATACACTGAGTTATACGCTGGTTTGTATGGACGGAAGCGCGTATACACGCGACATCGATAGTAAAAGCGCGTGTAAGCTAGGGTTTGCACAAACAAGGAGTATGAAATATCCCCAGAGTACGCCTGTTTGTGTTTACGCACTATACGGTACGTGTTGTTAAGTATCTGTTCGTGATGTATGTTTGTGCTTAAAAGTTTGGAAAGGGTCCAGTCTGGAAATATGATGAAATGTGGCCTGCAAGTGGTGTTCTATTGAAGTTGTTGGATCCGGTGTGAAAATTGATGAAACGTGGTCCAAGGTGGTGCTGAAGGTTGTAGCCTTCAGTCAGGGGGTTGTAGCTCCCTTCCAGGTGAGGCTGGTAAACGAGATCGGGGGGTCGTGGCTCCCTTCCAGGAGAGGCTGGTAAACGAGTCAGGGGGTTGGAGCTCCCTTCCAGGAGAGGCTGGTAAACGAGCGCAGGTGGGTGCCTGCGTGCTGGTCAAGTCTGCGCCAGCACATATGTTGTAAGATGTTTTCTCTATAATAAAATATTGAAGGCTGAGCAACTGCAGCGGTGGTTTTCTCCCGATTTTGGTTTCCACCTAAAAATCCTGGTGTTCATGTGTGATGCTTTGTGTGATGGTTTATTCTGTTCTTACTGCACCTGTTTACTGCTTATTGAATATCTGAAGAATAAATGATGGAATGGTTTAAGTGAAGATTTAATGTCATATATAAATCTCTGTGTATACGCTAGTTTCATAAAGGAGATCCGCGTATATACGCTAGTTTACTGAAGTAAAGTAGCGTATGGGTTTTAAGGAATGAAAAAGTAAAAAGATTTGATTATGCAGTAAATACTGATTCACCCCCCCCCCCCCCTCTCAGTATTTTTCCCAACATATTGATCATCTTCCCTAAGTCTGTTTGGAGGTTGGTTCCTTCTAAAATTCTGATTCTGGTTCTGGTTTTTGTTTTGAGGAGCAGTTTGGTTTTGACTGGCTTGTGCTCTCTCAAGGATGCTCATTTTCTTCATCATCTCCTCCATCATCCTCTCCATATTTGAGTTGGAAGTAGAGGGTGTAGATTTCTCTCTAAAGGACACTCTCTTTTCATTTTTCATTCTTTCTCTCTTCTCCATCAAGTTTACTTCCACAGAAAGAGCACCTTTTTGCATCTCTTCAAGAGTTACAGGATCTCTCTCTCTCAGCTGATAGGACATCTCAGGGTCAAACCCTTCAGGAAATTTGTTTAAATTTTAGCCTTGTGGAGGTTTTAGATATGGGGAAAGTGCATTATATACGCTATTAAATCCGGTACAATAAGCTTGTACACTTTCCTCGATGTTTATATGGAGGTTCTTGTAATAAAAAATGACTTGGAGAGGATTTTTATTTACCTCCCATTTGTTTAAGAATGTCTGATGGAAGGCTTGGAGATCATTGATACTATGGGGGGTTAATCTTTTAAACCATTTTATGACTTCCCCTCCTAAGCTTTGAGCAAATAATCTAAGCTTGATATAATTATCATCAATCTCATTTATGTCAAAGTAGTCATTCATCTTATCCACATGTTGTGATGCAGTTGTAGCATTTCTAGCATCATATAATGGAATTTTGGACTGATAGTCCTGTGGAAGATTGACTAATGGTACAAGAAGGACTAAGGGAGCATACCACGCAGCCATGGTAGGAGGTGGATGTGGATTAAAAAGAGGGAAAATGGGCTAGAATGGAGTGGTTTGAACAGTGGATGTAGGGTGAGTAGAAGTGGATGGACCAGGAGTGGATTGCTGAGTTGATCTTGGATGAGAGACACCTAAGTTGTGAAGGAAATGTAAATCAGGAGGTGTTGCTTCTCTTCTACCAGGATGTTCACTTGTTTCAGGAGATGAAAGTGAAGACTCAAAATCTAACTGATCTAAATCATCAAGAGACCTAGTCCTGAAGGGGTTTACTAAGTCAACTTGTGATTGTTGTAGAGCTGAAAGATTTTCAGGAACTGAATTAGCTCTCAAGGGTAATCTGAAAACAATTGATAATTTAATCCTAGGAGACTTCCTAAGGATACTTTCTGGGTTATCAACTATCTCAGGTGTATCAGGGTTAGGATAGGCTCTAGTGTTAATCTTTCTAGGAGCCACTATGCTGTGTTTTTTCAGACCCAAATAAACAAGAAAATTTCAACCAGGTATGACAGTGTTTAAAAGGTCAACTAATCTGTTTACACAAATTTTAATCCTACAGTCCTCTAACTGAGTTTGAATGATGTTACAATGATAAGGGTTCTTCCCAGTGGAGTCTTAAGGTCTGTTCAGGATTTTGGAGTCACCAAGTGGAAGTTTTTAGCTCCTAAGGAGGTAAAAGGTTTTATGGTCCACCACCATGTTTATTGGATACCAATCTGCAATATTTTTGGGTTTTTTGAGTTATTTTTCAGTTGTGTGGTTTCTAAGAATTTCCTAACTCTGTTTCAAAACTTAGCTACGGTTATGAGATAAAGACAGTCTACTCTTATGGCTAAGCTGGCTGATTTTTCAAGGTTAGACAAACTCTTATGAGAATCCTAGGTTTTGCCTAGTTTGTCACTGATTCAAACAAGTTTCATCATGATTACCATTTCTTGGTAGTGCTTGTAAAGGTTGCTTCTTACACAGTAAACAATGTTTGTATGAAATTTTAAGGGGAACCAGAGATTCTGGGTTTGATCCTGAGTGGATTCGCCAGAAATGTTAGCACCCTGTAAATAGCAAGATTGGCAAAAGTCCAATTGCAGGGAGAACATCATTCAACCACTTTGGGATTCTAGGATCTAGCTCTCCTAAATCCGGAGAGGTATCTCTCCAATAAGTCCAAAGATGGATTTGTCTTTGAAGTTTTGGGTAATGATATTAGGCTAGTTATGAAGGCCGAGGGTTTGGTTTTGTTTTTGGATGGTTAAGCATGATTATTGTTTGAGGTGGAAAGTTATAAGGGCAAAGAGTTTCAAACGTGTGAAGTTGAAAGAAAATAGAACAAGCTTTTCCAGAAAGATAGATAATTGCAGGTTTTAGACCATTGGGCTATGGAGTCATAATAGGGTTTAATTGAAACAGCAAGGTTCAAGAGTGGTCCATGGGGCAAGTCATCTGTGTCTAAGTATCTCTTTTAAAGTTTGATTTACGGAATGAAATGAGACAAAAAAGAAAGGGAATTAAACAAATGAAGAACAAAGAGTAGCCTAGGATCTAGTAAGTACTTTGAAACTAGCCAGCCTTTGAAAAACACTTAAGAAATACATAAAAGAAATCCAGGATCTGGTAAGTACTCGAAACTAGCCAGCCTTTGATCCACTTTTGATAGAAAACATTTTTAAAACAAAGGGAAACATGAAGGCAACCTTTGGAGAAGAAACTAGCGGGTCGGGCTCACCACAAATCCTCTCCTAGCTCTGCTCTACTTGGTAACTTTCAAGACAAACACAAAGATAACAAAGAATGGCCTAAGATCTGGTAAGTACTTTCAAACTAGCCAGCTTTTAACACATTCCAAGGGAAAATTTTAAACAGTCTTTTGGGATAAAAATAGGACCAAGGCACACCATATCTTCCTTAGTTCAACTCTATTTAACATATACTAAAAATGACATTTAAGAATAACAACTAGCTCAGATAGTAGGATGAGGGAATGCTAGAATTCCTATGCTTGAACTAAATTAGATCATTCCTAAATAACACAAATTGGAAGAAAACATGTAGATAAAGATTTTCAGTCAGAGAAGGGTACTGATATACAATAGGTCCTAACTCTATGCATGTTGTTCTTTATAAGAGAATATGAACACAGTGAAAATAGAAACAAAATAACAATTTACAATAAGAAATAACATCACTGTCAACATAGACCAGGATCCCATAAATCAACTTGTATTGATGCTCCAAACCAGTTACAGCTTTAAGTCCAATGGTCTAGCTTAACAATCATCTACACTTCGCAGACTAACTTATCTGTCACAAGAAGAGCTTCAAGGGCCAATGAAAACTATTTACAAGTAGAAGTCTCAAGCTCAATTACATTTCAAAGTTCAGCAACCAACATTTTCTCATCTTCTATAGAAGTATTTATAGAAGGAATGAGGAGGTGAGATCTGATGAAATATCTCCAAAGATAATTAATACATTCTTAATGAATTCACAGCCTTTGAGGGGCTCGATGAAGAATTTTACATATGTTTCTGAATGTATTAATGTTTTTAATTTAAGATTAAGCCCAGTGGGAGCTCTTATTGACTTTTGAGGCTCTCTATTATGTGAAAGTAACTTCGCTGATATTTTGTCATTAAGTTTATTTGTAGAATTAACTCTCTGGCTGCGCTGAGGCAAATATTTGATCTTGATCAATAACTTCGGCCTCTGTTTGAATGCTTTGAGGCACAGGTGGCACCGTGGTAGCTGGGAGGAATCAATTTGCCTCAGATGTAGTGGTACAGGCCTTCTATCTTATCAAACACTTTGATTTCCTTTTAATTGTGTCTTAATTGGGAGGATTAGGCTTTTGATAATCAATCTTAGCCGTAATCCTCATAAATTTGTCTTCAATATTCCATTCTGGTGCGTTCTGTCTTCGACAATGATACTCTTCGATTTCCGATTCATTTACTGTGTTCTGTTGGTGTGCAGTGTTGTGCAGGGCTCATGAGGCATCAATTCCTTTGAGGTATTTGACGAGGCACGGAAATTTGAACCCATGGATGGCTTCCCTTTAAAGAATAGAAGGCATGAGAGTTAAACCCCAGCCTTCGGCTTTTTTCTTCGACATAATAGAAAAACCATTTAATCACCCTTACCAAATAATATGTCCAGACTTCAAAACTTTTGATAAAACCAAGTTGTATAACCATTTCGGGTCACAAAAGGGACTTGCTGGCATCAGGGTGTTTGTGACCTGAAATTTTATGAAGTTCGCCCTATAAAGTTCCCCAGCTCCGTTTTGGGGCCTGTTGATGTCAGCCCAAGTGTGACCCGAAATATTTATGAAATCTACCCTATAAGCATATCGGGTCCGGGTTTCACGACTATGCGAGCAATCAAACGAGACCCGCTCCAATCGGTTGTTGCCGCGTGTGTGCTGACATGTATGTTGACTAGGTGCTGAGACCATTGGCTCCAGGGGACTGCTGACTGCTGTCGTGGCTGTGGGGACCAGGGCGACTGATTGTGGGCCATGGGTCGCACCATACCTTATTTTATCCCCCAAGCTGCTTTTGAGCGTGATCACCGTCTGATGAGCCAGCCTCAGATCGGACGGTGTATGCCAATATCGCGCTGAGCTCACAGTCGATTTTTAACACCCGGGGAGGGTAGTATCTCCAAACCACTCAAGGCCATGTGTCAGCCTGTGGAATTGATCACGTTCAAATGGGGAATACAGCTTTCCTGTCAAAGGTGGTGCGATAAAAAATGCTCCAGTTTTGTACAGTGATTGACCATGGGGTTAACTCGGGGTTAACGCAATTCGTTGTATTCACTCCGACCCATAAAACTCTAGGTTCAAAACTCGGAAGTGTGGCTTCATTAACTCATTCCTAATTTATTTCTACTATAAGCGGGTTTCTTCCTTTGGACAAGGTTCACAGCTCCTACGGGAAACGCCATTAAACACCTGCACAATACAAAACAACATTATAAAATCCTGCGTTATTTGGTTTTACTGCTTCAGAGGGTGTGGGGAGGAGCGTGGCTGTTGGATGGAATAAACCAATGGTGGGGTGGTAAAAGATGATTGTCATGAATGGAAGAAGGGGAATCATGAAAATAGAGGAGTTTTATGGAGGAAAAGGGGAGAAAAATGTAGGTTATCTTTTCAAGTGAGGAAAGGGGAAAAAGGTGATTTTGCAGCAGTTTCTTCTCATGAAATTAGCAGAATTCCAGAGTGTAAAATGGGCATAGTAGGAAAATTTTGGACAAATGCATGAGGCCTTCAAGAGTCTTCAAGAGATAACACATTTTTTGCAATAAAATTTGTTCCTTGAAGGCTCCAAAAAATGATTTAGCCACCTTTTGGTATAACAAATTTCATAGGTGGCTAACAGATCTGAAAATAGATGAGAGTAATCTCATTATCTCCATAATTTTTTTCTTGTCTTCTTCTTATCTTCTGATTTGATCTAAAATCCACAGGTTGAGCCAAGGTAGCAGCTTTGATACCACTGTAATATCCCAAAATTGGGATTTTCTACAACAAATGGAATATCTTAAGATATTCCAAAGTTGGAGCTTCATAAAATCATGAGCATGGACATTTAGATCAGCTAATTATATGTAAAATAAAATCTCACCAGTATATGTAATAACCTCGGCAAGAATATGGCCTATATCCTTCTTCCCGAGTGGGGAAATGCAGCTATATAGGGCATAGAACAAATGTCTTCAGAAAATAACACAATAAAAGTGGGGACTGGGACTTGGATACCTTATCTTAGGCAATATACAACCCACTTTCAGAATTGGAGGTGAAACAAATAAATCTAGATACACTAAACAGATGTCCCCAACTCGAGATGGATCAAAAACACCCCAATCCCATGACTTCTCAACAACAGAAATTCTGAAGATTGTGAGAGCATAATTCCCATGAGGTTTTCTATAGAAAATGATGAAATAAGAATTATCTGGAGATTTTATTAATCAAGTAGCAAATAAATGGAGGTTTGACCTCTTTTACACAAGAAATAAGACACCCGGTAAGGGCTTCCAGCATTACACATGTATAAAAAGAAGCACTACAGAGAATAATGTAGTTTACTAAAACTCTGTATTTTACATGACTAAATGCAACATAAATAACTAATAAATATAGAAAAATGGCCAAAGGCCCTCCTTATAAGACCTACTAGAGGTAAACAAACACCTCCTCCTCAAACAGTAGCACAAAATGCAGGGGTACAACCCTGCTGCTGCTGCACCTGCATAAAAGACGCAATTTCTGAAGGTAACTATGCTGTAGATTTTAATGGTTGTTTGGACCTAAGCCAGATGATGGAATTGAAGCTCAGAACCCTCCTTTATATCCCTTAAGCAAGTTGATCCAAAGAATAGGTTGTAATTCCCGCATGAGAATTCTTTGCACTAAGCAGTGCTGCAACCACAGCTAAATAATTGAATCATGCAAGTAGTCAAAAGACCAAAGATATTTGAATAATCAATGATATTAGTGCTACTATGTCCTTATTTTTATCCTTGGTGAGCCTCCTCACCCTGGACCCCACACATTGCTGAGGTGACTTCCTAGTGAAGATTCCTCCTTCAAAACTATGTTGTCCTTGTTGGCTTCCCTCCCCTTGTAGCAGTGTTGTTGACTTGGTCAACTGGAAATAATTCACCTGAAATGCCTCTTTTCACACTAATGGGTCTTCAATCCATTTCTCATATGTGTGTCTAGGTTGATCCTTGTTCACATTGAGCTAGTTTACTTGGGTGATCCATTCCTCCTCAAGAATGCATGTTGACTTAGTCAAACTTGACTCTGTCCACATCTATTTTGCCCTTGTTCACACCTGAAAGTGTAAAATCCAGCTCCTTAGGTGATTCTATTCCTTATTAGGGTGGAAATTATTCATATTTTATTGTTCATGGACCTCCTTACCCCTTTACTCCTCTTCTAGGTGAAAGGAGCAAAAATCTAATATTCCAATTTGCTGTGTGCAAATTTTGGAATATTACAGTCCTCCCCTCTCAAATGTTGCTTGTCCCCAAGCAAATGAAAACATAGGACTGAAGAACCTCCTCTTATTCCCCTGTAGCACCCCTATCTGATATGATTCCCCAAAGATCAAGGTGATGTCCCATCAACACATCTCCAAGCTGCTCCTCCCAAGTGTGTCCGTTGTCCTTTCGTGAACATCTCAAATAGCTGACATGATGTGATAGTGAAACATCCATGGAGGAAACAATGGGTTTTTTGAAGGTCCTCTTGAGGCATGAGGGCTGATGTAGATTGGGATTCATCATCCCCTTTTGAATCTCCCATCCCCAAGCTATCAACCAAACAAAATGAGTTACCCTCCAATATGAAAACTCATGAAGAATCTCCTCCACCTTTCGCTCCTGAAGTGTAGGTGGGATGAATAGATGAACACGATAGGAAAGAAGGCCTACCCCACACTGTCCTCATCTCCAATTATGATAAGTGTAGAGGGCATGTTGATCTTGGGCTGCAACATGATTTCCCTCCAATGTGAAGAAGAAGATTGAATCTCCAAGGACCCTTCCTCCAAAGTCATGAGCTATGCCAACCCAAACCATTCCATACAAGATGAATGGGACATCATCACCATATGTAATCCAAACTAGAAAATGGTTGAACGTTATGTGCAAGTTTGGATGATACACATATTTTCTCTGGTGGATACAATGCAGTCTTTTCAACTTTTGATTCAGAGACAAGTGGTCCTCCAAAGAATTTTCAGCTATTCATTTTAGCTCATCTACTATGAAGTAGTAAGCAGCAATACATATTAGCTGTGTAGAATCAAAACAATACAACACTTTCCCACAGTCATGTAGATATGGGTTATCAACATTACAAAATTTGGCCCTAAAGTGACCATGAAGCCCATAAATAATCTTTCTCTCTTGTGGAGAAATGCATTGTTTACATATGGTGAGAAGATACAAATACTCAATAGAGTAATCAAAAAGCATATAAATTTATTTCTTACCATGCATCATGTGTGAGCTGAAGGTGAGGTCCATGAGTGAGTCCTACCATGAGAATCTTCTCATAAAAATCTGCAAAAAGAGAGGCTGCATACTCCCTTTGGAACACTCCATCACTAGAAACATGCTCTCAAGTGACAGTGTTGTAGGCCTTAGTAACAAGGCTCTTGTCACTCCATGAATTCTTCTCTTGAAATTCCACATGCCAAAGCCATCCACCATTGTGCTTCTATGTCAGAAGATCTTCTTCCTACATGGAAGCCTCTCATAATCCTCCAATGCTGAAGGGTAGCCTCCTTGCACCATGAATGTGCCTTCCTCTTCTCTAGAAATATCATGGAAAGTAAGGGAAAATTTCTGCCCATACTCTCCCAAGTGTATCCACAGCAACAAAAACTCTTGCTGCTCCCTCATCTCTCCCTCATACAAGTCATAGAGTAAGATCATGATGGTTGTCTTGTATTATGCCCCATACAAACATGTTCTCTGCTGTTCTATCCTATGGGTGCCATGCCATGCCTCCATCCACCTTATACCCTTTGATAAAGAGTATGATCCAAGATGGCCAAAATCTCTCAAGAGTAGCCAGCACAACTTTGCTTCTTGCTTCCCTGTGTCATAGATCTACAAGTGGCTCACCAACCTCTTGCCCTCCATCCACCTGCATTCATCCAAATGTGGATGACTCCAATCATTTTTTTCCTTGGTATCCTCCTAATGAACACTACCAATTTCCCAAAGCAATTCTTCCTCCTTACACTTCATGGGAAGTTGAGATGTAACCCCTTGGAGATCTCCTAGAGAAGACCTCTCATCAATAATCCTTTGGGATTCAAAAGAATCCAATTATGTTGAAGGTAAAACATCATCATAAAGTGGCACAACACTCAACATGCCCTCCACAATCTTGCACCCTAACACCTCATGCTGCATGCAACTCCAAAGAGGTGCAATAGAATGAATGTTCATTCCTCCTTTGTTTAAACCAAGGTCACACAGCGCAGTGCAAGCTTGTTGCTCCACCTCCACAATGTGTTTTGATTCTTGACCATGTGAGGACAGATTTCCAAAGTTTCCCATAAAATTTTCTGAAATGATAGGAAATGGAAATACATGCATACCTTGGTGAGTCTTGGGAACCTCTTGTATGGATGCAAGAGTTCCTCTTTTCATTGGGTTGGTTGATCCAACTACTTCTACATATGGCTGCCCCCCCATGATTGTGACAATGCTGGTACAAGGCTCCTCAAGTGGAGAAGAGGGCCCCTCCTCCCCTGATATTCCACTGCCAAATATCCTGATTATCTGATGAGTGAAATCAGCAAAAGTAAATACTCTTGCATGAATTACATGGCTGAACCACCAAGAGCTTGTCTTGCCCTCCAAGTGCAGTGCTGAGATCTCCATAGCCTCTTTTTCCACTACTAGGTGTAGTAGGAAAAATTCTTTTAATTTCATCACCCAAGTCTCTGCTGCACACTTGAGTGATCCATCAAATGTAGACAACAAGAATCTATTGCCTCTTATCATTCTCTTACTGCATGGTCTTCTTTCTTCTCTCAGATGAATAAACTGAGGAAAATCCAGGGTCTCTTTGGGAGCCCTAGGTTGGCACTTGTATTATGCCAAATACCCACTCAGGATCTCATGTTCCAAGTGGTATCCTTTCTCTCCACTTCCTCTATGAGAACAGGGAGTGCATGCATCATCTTCTTCCTCTTGAAACCTTCTAGAGGTCTCACTGCAACTTTCTCCTCCTTGAAACCCTCTTGGAGTTTCAATGCATTTCTCTTCTTTCTTCTTAGATCTGAAAATAGATGAGAGTAATCTCATTCTCTCCATCATTTTTTTCTTCACTTCTTATTATCTTCTAATTTTATTTGAAATCCACAGGCTGAGCCAAGATAGCAACTTTGATACCACTGTAATATCCGAAAATTGGGATTTTCTACAACAAATGGAATATCTTAAGATATTCCAAAGTTGGAGCTTCAGAAAATCATGAGCATGGAAATGTATATCAGCTCATTATATGTAAAATAAAATCTCACTAGAATATGTAATAACCTTAGAAAGAATATGGCCTATATCCTCCTTCCCGAGTGGGGAAATGCAGCTATATAGAGCATAAAATAGCTATCTTCAGAAAATAATGCAATAACAGTGGGGAATGGGACTTGGATCCCTTATTTTAGACAATATAAAACCCACTTGCAGAATTAGAGGTGAAACAAATAAATCTAGCTACACTAAACAAATCTCCCCAGCTCAAGATAGATCAAAAACACCCCAATCCCATGACTTCTCAACAACATAAATTCTGAAGACTGTGAGAGAATAATTCCCATGAAGGTTTCTACAGAAAATAATGAAATAAGACTGATCTAGAGATTTTTTTAATCAAGTAGAAAACAAATGGAGGTTTAACCTCTTTTACACAATAAATAAGACACCCGACAAGGGTTTCCAACATTACACATTTATAAAAAGCAACACTGCAGAAAATAATGCATTTTACTGCAAATATATATTTGAAATGAATGAATACAACATAAATAACTGATCAATATAGAAAAATGGCCAAATTCCCTCCTTATTAGACTTACTGGAGGTAAACAAACACCTCCTCCTCAAACACTAGCACAAAATACAGGGGTACAACCCTGCTGCTGCTGCACCTACATAAAAGACACAGTTTTTGAAGGTAACTGCACTATAGATTTTAATGGATATTTGGCCATAAGACAGATGATGGAATTTAAGCTCGGAACCCTCCTTTATATCCCTTAAGCAAGCTGATCCAAAGAATAGGTTGGAATTCCCGCATGAGATTTCTTTGCACTAAGCAGTGCTGCAACCACAACTAAATAGATGAAGCATGCAAGTAGTCAAAAGAAAAAAGATATCTGAATACTCAATAATCTCCTTGCTGATATTCCCTTCTTTTTATCCTTGGTGATCCTCCTCACCCTGTACCCCACACATTGTTGAGGTGACTTCCTAGTGAAGATTCCTCCTTCAAAACTTTGTTGTCCTTGTTGGCTTCCCTCCCCTTTTAGCAATGCTATTGACTTGGTCAACTGGAACTAATTCACCTGCAATGCCTCTTCTCACACTAAGGGGTCTTCAATCCAGTTCTCATATGTGTGTCTAGGTTGATCCTTGTTCACATTGAGCTAGTTTACTTGGGTGATCCATTCCTACTCAAGAATGTATGTTGACTTAGTCAAAATTGACTCTGTCCACATCTATTTTTCCCTTGTTCACACCTAAAAGTGTAAAATCCAACTCCTAAGGTGATACCCTTCCTTATTAAGGTGGAAGTTATTCATATTTTATTGTTCATGGGCCTCCTTACCCCTTTATTCCTCTTCTAGGTGAAAGCAACAAAAATATAATATTCCAAATTGCTGTGTTAAAATTTTGGAATATTATACATTTGTTCTTGCTCTGCTTCTTCCTCACTATCTGTCACCTACTCGATTTCTTGTTGAGGTTAAACATGTTTCTTTTCTTGTTTCTTCTTTGTTCTCTACTCTTTGTTCATTTTCTTCTATGAGGATCTCCACTATGTGTGCGATGATGTTACTGCGGGTGGTGATGCTACTACGGTCATCTCAGATGATGTTGTAGGTATATCAGATGCTACTACAGACGCTTCCATGATTTCGATTTATCCCTTCTAATTGAATATATGAATAAAATCCTTAGGATTCATAAAACGATGCAAATTTCTACAACTTCTCCACAATAGGAATTCTCGAATTCTAAGGACATTAAAGTGCCAAATCTAGGCAAGATGTGGCCTTTTATAACAAATCTAGATTTCCAACCCCATCATTAGTTCATATTGTGTTGATTAATTTCATATCTATCACTAGATTCGGTTGATTTTTCATCATAAATGCATCTTTCTATGTATTTCAATGGAAAATTTCCCTTTTTAACTGTCATATTTTTCCGACAAACTTCGACATATCCCATATTGTAGAGAAACAACCCTTCTTGTGAACTTCGACATAATCCAGATTGTAGCGAAGTAACTTCATACCTCAAAGCTCTCTCCACAACATATTTTATAGTCTAGTGCCCACTTTACACTGTAGGTGGCACTAATAATTTTCTTCTTTCTTCAGAGCAAAGTTGTAGGGGCAGGGTTGTCCCCATACAAATTCAACTTGCTTCCATTTACTCTTCCTTGAACCAATTATCCATTTAAATTTTCTAGTTGAACTTCTCCTCTATCAGTAATATGCTTGATAATATGTGGGCCCAACCAATGCATTTTTAATTTTCCTGGAAACTTTACAAACTTACTTTCATAAAGGAGAACAAGGTCTCATACCTAGAACTTCTTCTTCTTAATATATCTATCATGTAGGGATTTTTATATTGCTTTATGTACATGCTAATGGAATCCTTCTATAAATGTATCTTCCTCCAAGGAAAGCAACTGCGACATTCTTTCCTCCATTACATCAGGTTCTACCATATCTATAAAAGTTGCAATCCTGAAGCTAAGAAAGATTTACTCCATGGGAATCACAACTTATTGCCCATAAAATAACATGAAGGGTGTATGACCTGTGAACTTCTTACATGTGGTCCTATAAGCTCATAACACTGCTGGAATTCTAGGGTCTCAATCATCTCTATTCAAATTGCATACCTTAGTAAGTGCATTCTCCAAAATATTATTAAATGCTTCTACTGTTCCATTGGCTTGAGGGTGATAAGGGGTACTCTTTTGATGATAAATTTGGAACTCCTCAATCAATGCTTAAATAGTCTTATTTAGGGAGTTTGAACCTTGGTCACTCATCAAAATCACTGGACATCTAAATCTAGACAATATATACTCAAAAATAAAATTTGCAGTAGTCTATGTGCTGCAGTCCCTTACTATTTGTGCTTCATCCCATCTTGTAAAGTAATTAGTCGTTGTAATTATGTACCTTGCACCAATCTTCTTTCCAGGTGGGTTGATGGGTCCAACAAAATCAATGGGCCCCTTATCAAAGGCCTATATTGTAACATGTGGTACTAATGGAATCTCGTCTCTTATGGAAGGCTTCCCTTTTCTTTGACACATATCACATGTTCAACAGTACTCCCTTTCATCTTTATGTAGTGTAGGCCACCACAATCTTTCTCTCAAAATATTTTGTGTAGTAGCTTTTCCTGCATAGTGTCCACCAGTTGTGCCCCCATGAGCCTATGCTAGAATCATCTTTCGTTCATGTTCATGAACATATATTTTAGTAATCAATAATTTTTTCCTTCGTAGATGACTAAATGCTTATCCTAGATTTATAGAAACAAAAATCATGAATATTGTGAGTTCTAGAAATATCACTGCCTTCATTATCCCTAGGATAAATTTTTCACTATTTTTGTTATCCCATCATGTCATGCTCAGCTCACCACTCCCATGAGACCCATCATAGGCTCATACAACTAATTTTTTCTATGTTTTTTCACCCTTGACCTTAGCACCCTGTCTTGGCTTGCCTATTTTCCTCCACCTGACACCTAGGATTACTAACCAACCTACTCACTCTTGTGTTTCCTAGATACATCAAGCGTTGATGGTCTCAAAACTATCTCTCTAGGCTCTTTAGATAAATCAAGTACATTGGATTTTGGATCTTCAATACATCAAAATATCAAAAACCCTATTTTTATACTTAAAGACCCATAACCAAGTTTTCAGTCAAAGGCTAAGTCCAAAAGGCTTCCCCCTAGCTCATTTAGGTTTTCATAGTTATATGATTTTTTGGTATTCTAAATCTTTATTTTTCTTGTGCCAAGAGGCTGCATTCAAAGAGGAAGAAGGTCAAGTAACTTTGTGCAAATATGATCAAAATCCTTCAAGGAAGACCTCCTTGGTCAAGAAAAAATTCTGCAAGGGACAGCTGCCCTTGTTCACATTTCTGCAAGAATGATTGAGATGGCCATCAACATAAAATTAGGTAAAGTAAGAGGCTAAGTAATCACTAAGGAAAGCCACAACAAAGAAGAGGCGGTGAGCCTATGTACAAAGAGAATCAGGGTTTTTGGGATTGATTGGAAAAAAAACAGTGTTGCCAAGAAAGGATCCAGTGAAAATACCACAAGGACAAAGCCACAACAACACAGGTAGGCACACATTGAGGATTTTTAGAAATTATGAATTAAGAAGGGAAAAATATGAGGTGAATTGAATAGGAATAAATGAACTTGAAAGGGCTATAGAGAACTTAGAAGACAACACTACTTATTCTTCTCTAACAACCATAAAAGCTAAAAGTTTGGAAAGATAGACAAAATAGGTCAAATGAAGAGGATAAGTCCTCCTTCATAACAGAAAAATGTCTCCAAAGGATTTTTCAATGTGGTTTCTAGGTTTTTTCAAAGATAACAATACTTCACTACACCAAAAGGAGAAAGTACAAAGAGTATCGGTGATGGAGATCAAGTTTTCAAGTGCAGTTAAGTGCCCTCAAATGATCAAAGGAAAGAAATCATAAGGTTAAGTGTCAAAATAATAAATCGTGTTGAACATGAGTTTACTGTCAGTAAATGAGTTGTCAAAATCCAAAAATGACTAAGGGGACCAAAAATTGTGTCATGGCACCTACAACACATCAAAAGTGGCCGAAGGGAGATAAGGAAAAAAATGATTGAAAAGACTGGGGACACTGTGCAAGACATATTTATTATACCTCTGGAAAAATAGTGAGAAGGGAAGAGAACCTGTTTTAAGATCATCTACACTTAGGGATATCAAAGAGGGATAAAACATGCTTTTATCAGTCTCCAAAAAGGGGAGATTGAAGACATGAGAAAGGCTAAAACACAGTGAACCATACAATTTGAACAGTCATCAGCAAAACAAGTCCTAATAGCCCAAAGAGAGCCGAAACTCATCATATTGGCTACCTAAAAGTCAGAAAAGAGGAATGGTTGAGAGGAAAGTATCATTTTTTGTGTTTTTAGTCACCTCCTGCAAAGGGTAAAAGGGATATCAGTAAAAATTACAAGGTGACACAAAAACAGAAAATGAACTTAGAAAAAGTAGGTTTATAAGTTTAATTTGTTTTCTCAAAGGGTATAAAGTCCCTCCAGTTATCATTTCAAAAACCACTTATCACTTGGCATAAGAGAATAATCCCTCAAGAGAAAAATCAAAGCTTTCTGACTGTTTATGGGCATTTTATCCTCGGTGCTACACAAATAAGTGGTGTTGCACTAATCCGGGCTGGCGTTATGCTAATCGACATTTCTCCCATGCATATTAACATTGTGTTGCGCTAATCTGGGGTAGCGCTGTGCAAATATGGGACGTTGCGCTCAGACCCAACCAACACACATAGGACCCAACCGGTAGGTCTGCACATGCTCAGCGCTGCACTAATCCCTGGGCATGACTACCCGATGTTGCGCTAATCCATGGGCACCATTGTGCTAATGCAAAAACCCTCAAAGAAAAAAAAAGTTGATATAAGGCTTAAGGTTACTTTCTAAATTCGCTTCCAAGGACTGAAAAAGAGCTAAGATGCAATGAGGAATCAAAATAAAATAAGGATAAAAGTGATAGTAAGTCAGTCCACAGTAAAGATGAATATGGTGATAAGATTGAGGACCAATAGGACCATGATGAGGAAAATTACCTGGAGACAAAAGACGATGAAGCAAGGCAACATGGATATAGGTGAAACAAGTGACCAAAGTGCAGAATATGGTGAGGGGAGCATGAGTAAAAAAAGAGAAAACATTCATGACAGTCATGACAATAGTCATGACAATCATAAGCACATTAAAAACAGTGACCCCCATAATGACCATGGTGATGAGTAGAATGATGAAAAGGCAGAAAAATAAAATGAAGCAAATGAAGACCAAGGTAGACAGTGCTGAGGAAAGTGAAGTAAGGATCTCCAACCCCCTCCTCCAAGAAAAAAATGCACAACTCAAAGACTTAGAAGCTGAGTTAGAAAGTTCAAAGAATTTCATTCATTTCTATTAGATGGAAACAAGCAAATGAGTGCCCAATAGGCCATCTATGAATGATAAAACACTCGAAGCCCGGAGAAAGCCCTCATTAAAGTCCAAACCATAAAAGATGCAAAGGGTAATGAAAACCTTGGAATTTTGGCTTCAACTTCTCAACAGGTCTCCCAAACTCCTTGAAGGAAGCTTCCACCAATTTTGAAGGAATTTGGGCAACTTTTTGTTTTTTGTGATTTTGAAGGCCTATTAGCGCAGTGCCACTGGCGCTATGTTAATCCCTAGAGCATCATCAAAGGGGAAACTTGACATTTTTGGACTTCTCACGACTATTATACTTTTATCACAAACTTTTAGAGGAATTGGAGCAGTTTTGAACCCTCAAAAGGTCAAAATAGACCTAAATTTTCACCATTCTGCCTCTATTTCAGGCCTGGCGCTGCGCTAATAGCAGTGCTGGGATTTTGGAATTTTGAACTAGCTATAGGAGTTGGATCAAAAAAATACAATAATTTATGTAAATTAGACTCATCAGGCTTTCCAATGAGCCATCACGGAGCAGAATCTGACATCGCGAAGGGGTCCAAAACTTGGTTGCAAAAGTACCTATTTTCTGCCGAAGGTGGCACTCTGTAAATGGACTGTGTAGTGTGTTTTTGGCCAAAAGTCAACAAAACACACTCATTTATTGTAAAATCATATTTTAGTGTTTTTTAAGGCAAATCACTCTAGAATTAGGTGCTAGAATTTATTTTGGAATTTATTCCATGGGATATTTTGTGCCTTGTGCTTTGCATGGTCTCTTGGGCATTTATGACATTTATGAGTGATTTTGACATTTTCCAACCCTATCTAGGGTTTTTTTCCCTCCTTTACTGAGTTAAATAGAGCATGAGGGATTCATTGTAAATGTTGGGATTTGACGAGTTTTGAGAGCAATACATGGTTTTTTGAGGTTGAAGAGCAATTTGGTGTTGTGGAGCTTGTGGATGATTTGCTTTGATTGATGATGATGAAGCTTGCTTGCAGGATCCCTAAGCTTGGTTAATGGTGATGTGTCTCTAATTTGATCATGTTTTCTTGTTTATCATTATGTTTCATCCTTATATATGTAGTAGAACATAAATTATAGGCTAGGAAATTTTGTTTGAGGCACCTTACTCCTTCCTGCCTTCTATTGCCTTAATGTTTTCCTCTGCTGGGTGTGTTTAAGGAATTCTTAGCTGATCCTTAGGACTGCCTAAGATTTTATATTTCATCAATGGAATAATATGCTAGTTTCCAAATATGTTTTATGGCAAGTCCTGCTTATTTGATGTTATCTAAACTCTATTTTGAAATCTCTCTTTGAAGTATTACTTGTTAGGTTAAGCCAAGGAGGTATTGTTCTAATCTTGCCCTTTTTCCATGCCTATCAGTTTACCTCAAAGTTCTTTATAGCTTGATAAAAAAAATTTAGGAGCTCCCTCTTTGATTGATTAAAGTTATTTTGTTATCTTAAATGTTTTCTAAATCTTTAAGGTGAAATCACTAGAATTTAAATGAGTTTCTCGCCTTCTATATTTCATTGGAATGTTTGTCTTGAATGTATATTTGTTTAAAGTATTGTCATTGAGTTAATAGTTTTCCCTATCTCATGATTATTATCTTTTGCTTATCAATATTTGAGACCTTCTTGTAAATGAGTTTCTTGCCTTCTATATTTCATTAGAATGTTTGTCTTGAATGTATATTTGTTTAAAGTATTGTCATTGAGTAAATATTTTTCCCTATCTCATGATTATTATCTTTTTCTTATCAATATTTGAGACCTTCTTGTTTATGGGTATTTGACAAAGGATTCTTAACTTCCCTTTGCTCTACCTTGTTTCCCCGACTTAATGTCCATTTCACTTCACACATAACCTTAAGGATCCATTGACCACAGTAGATTTGACCTGTGATGCACTCTGACTCACTGTTGAGATATCCATGACTTTCATAGACTCCATAGCCCAATGATTTGATGATCTCTCACTCCACCTATTCTACCTATTTCTTCTTACCCAACCAAAACAAACAACCAACCCTACACCTAACAACTAGCCTAAAATCAACCATATAAAGAAAACAAATTCATATCCTTTGAAAACTGAGATAGCCCTCTCTGAGTCCAGGAAGCCTAGGTCCTAGGACTTCAAAGATTGGTTTCATGTTACCCTGTGCATTTGGTCTACCAATATGCTAAATCATGGGACACTAACAATATGTACGCAGTATCTCATCTTCTCCCATCTTATATAACTATCCTGCTATTAATGAAAATTCAGCTACCTTAACCACTAATTATTTCTTTAGCTGCATAGTATACTTTGAAGGAGCCATTCTTGTGGTAAAAAACTGAATGATATATGTTAAATGGTCATCTACCACTCCGATTTCAAATAACTATGCATTAGGGATATTATCCTCTATGTTGATTGGTTCTTACCCTATTTCTAGTCTTGCTAAATGTTCGGGTCCTGCTTTTAGTATCCCTAGTTTAACAATGATATCAAAGTCCTATTCCTAAAATAAAAATAACCATATACAAATATTTCCTCCTAAGACATACTTATTAACTAAATACTTTAGTGCATAATGATATGTGAAAATTTTAAAGTGTGAACCCAACAAATAGTGTCTAAACTTCTACAAAACATACACCATGCCCATCCCTTCCCTTTCTGTGGTAGTGTAATTATTTTCTACTTTAGATAACTTTATACTTGCAAAGGCTATATGATGATCAATCTCTCCTCTGCCAGGTTGTGTCATTAACTCTCCCAAAGCTATACAAGAATCATCCACATGGACATGTAATTCCTTATTCCAATCATGGAACATTAGTATAGGTACAACTACCATTTTTCTTTCAATATGTTGAGGATCTCCTGAAATTCTTCATTCCACTGAAAAGTCACAACCTTATTCAACAATTTCTCAATAGGAAGAGTGATCTTAGCATATCCCTTGATGAACTTCCTATAATACAATACGTGTCCCAATGTATTGCAAAGTTTTCTTACTGTCTTAGGCGGAGGAAAGTTCATAATGATAGAAATATTAGCAGGGTCCACCATTAGTCCTTTCTTACAGACAATATGTACTAACAATATGGCGAAAGGTACACAAAATATGCACTTCTTTAGGTTCAAAAAATTTGATATTATCTACATATGTCAAGCATTAGTCTTAAAATTCCAATATGTTTGCTCAACTATCCAAATATTGTCCAATCATTAAAATATACCTCCAAAAACTTGTGGATGTATTCCTTAAAAGCTGCGTCCACCACACTAGAAAATATAGTAGCAGAATTTTTTAAACCAATAGGCATTACTGTGTATTGATATGAGCCCCATTATAGCAAACGTTGTCTTATGCCGATCTTCTTTAGGTGAAATACTAATTTGATGATAATCTAAGAATCCATTTGTAAATGAGTAAGTTTCTTGACCTCCTATATTGTCTATAATTCGATCTGTGAAAGGGTTAGGGAAGGGATCATGTAAACATGCATCATTCAACTTTCTCAGATCAACACGTATCCTGATTTCTCCTTAAGTATTCTTCTCTTGAACCACCATAGGATTCACCCATTCAGATTCTTCTATAGGCTCAAAAATTCTTGCTGCTATCATCTTATCAAGCTCTATCTTCACTTTTTCCTTATAATTCGGGTCTAGTGTGTAAGATTTTTGTTTGAATGGCTTCTCATCAAGTTTAAGGGGAATCTTCATGACTCCTATATATCCTAGTATACCCTTTATCTCTAAAAAATTGGTGGGGAATAGTTCTTCATATTCATGAAGTAGCTATGTAACTTTACTGACTCTCTCCTCATCCCAGTAATTTCCTATTGTTGTAAACTTAGCTTCCTTCTCTGATCATATGTTTACCTTCTTGGTCTTCAGTGGCTTTGTTATGTCTGGTGTATCTAGCTCAGGTTTAGTTACTTTGTGGTATCCTTCTGACTTTGTTATGTCAATTTTGTGAGGATCTTATTCTTTATCTATGGTAAGGTTATAGCACTCCAGTGCATTTTATTCATGCACAGCCCAATCAGGTTGTTTCCATGCTAGTGGGGTGACATTATTGAAGATACTTTTCTTGAGTATCTGAAGGGCCAAATATATGTATGGTCAATTGTCCTCAAATTTGAATGTTAATATGAAGCCATCAACCATGTTTTCCCAATTCTTAGTACCATGTCGAAGCTCTATTTCTAGGTACCAGTTCTTAGGGATTATCTCTAATGTATGAACGAATCAATGTACCAATTCTTATTGTGGAATCTCCTTCCATGTTGTTGTGCATAGCTGGATATTATTCCTAGGATTAGTTTCACCATAATTTTTTATATCTATATTTGTATCTATCTATCCAAACCTTATCCACATCAATATTTGACATTCCTTCCAACCTCCTATATTATTCTTGTGTGCATTCCACCATCTAGCGGGGGTATATTTCATAGCTATATTGTATTATACCTAGGGGAGATAATATGGGGTATGGAGGGAGGTACTGAAGGGAATAATATGATGTAATAATGTAAGAATGATAAATGAATGGGTCATATATAATAAATAAATAAAGAGAAAATATTCCCAAGAGATAAAAATATAGATGATATAACATCATATCTTTATTAATATCAAACCCTTGAGGTAGGGGAACACCATAAAATCACTCCTTAAGGAAGGAGAACACTCCACAAGAAATATTCTTGTCAATTCAAAAAAATCGCTGACATGTTTCAATGGAGAGTCTGTAGCCTTTATATAGGCTTCATACATAGTAAATTACCACAGGTCTCCTAATACCATGCATCCAATACAATGAGATTATCACTTTATTAACTAAATACTTATGGTCCTATGAATAATGTGGGTTAACCACTTTATTTATTATCTATGACCCATTTATTTATCATCTTACATTATTACATCATATTATTTCCTTGGGTACCTCCCTCTTTACCCCATATTATCCCCCCTAGGTATACTACATTAAACCCCCCTTAAACATCTTTAGTCCTCGAAACATGAGAAGAATGCAAATAATAATATCTAATCAAAAGAGTATTCCACTGGTACCATGCATGCGAATCTAGCCATCCCAGAGAAAGGTGAACACTCGATCTAGCCGATGCCTTGCTCACTTGAGATGGAAGCTAGTCTTGGTGGTTACTCTGTGTTGATGTGTCATGGGTGGATCGTCGCACCTCTCTATGTTTAGTCCAGGGGTTTTTTTCCTTGTTTCTAATTTTTTCCCACCTTTTTCATTGTTGTATTATTGGGTGATGTGGGTGGTGATATGCTGGAGATTTAACTGATGGACTATATTTCATTAATTCCTCCACTATTGGTTCATGAGTGGTGTCTGGTGCTTTTTTTTGTACCTGCTTTGATGTTTGTGTTTGGTTATCTATCATCAAAGGCTCATGAGCTGATGTTTCAATGTCATTAGAGCTTTGTGTTTCTTCCTCCCTAGTCTCTTCTTGGTTCCTAATGCAAATATCCCGCAATGTAATTTTTTTCTTTTTATACCAGAGCTTCATGAATTTCTTCTACACATTAATATTGAAAGTACCAATGGAGACCATCCAAGGGTGTTCCAAAACAAAATCCATAACAACCATATATGAAGTATAAAAATCAGAATGCAAGACATACTTATCCATAGAAATCTTCAAATATTTATAAATTTTCACCTCCTCATAATCAACTTGTGTGTGCTCCATTTCTTTTCCTGGGACTTGCAATATTTTAGTCAAATGAACATTAATAAAATTATGTATGCAACTAGGATTGATAGACACAATGATCATCTCTTTTTGAATACAACCATGAACTTGTAATAAGGATATACTAGCAGAAAATAGGCCCTGATTTTTCTTATTGTCCTTCTTTCGAGTAATAGACGAATTTTCCAAAAGGATTTTTTCAAGTTCTTCACTAGAAAGTAGCATCACTGACTTGTCAAGTGGGTACCACCATTTAGCAGCCTCATCTTTCATGTCAAGTCCTAGGTTGATTGTAAAAAATATTGAGATAGAGACTTCTCATATTGTATAAATTTTCAATATTCAGGCCATCATCTTTTCTTGTAAAATATATATTTTTAAAACCCATGAAATAGAGTGAGGGTTTTTATAAATTACTTACTATTATGCGAAAATTAAAAATGAGCATAACTTGGTCAATATAGCTCAGAATATTTATTATAACTGGTTTTTAGAAATGGAATGACCATTATGCAGCTTCTGATATATCTGAAATCCCTATTTTAGAATTCTGGAAACTCATATTCCTGCTACAACTGTCTCATCGTCACACAAATTTCTTAAAAAGGAGTCGTTTTTAAAGCAACAATATCTCTCTTGTTCGACCTCTGATTTGAATGATTTTTTTTTTGAAATTGGGAAAATTTTCAAGAGGATCTCATATATATAATCGTTTTTTGGAATTATGCATAAAAAATACAAAAATTATAGGAGAGTCGTTGTCCATGAACTGTCGTCAAAAAAAATTCTAAAACAAAATTTAATTTAGATCAGTGATAGCTCCCTTATTCAAACTCCGATTCGAGTGATTGATTTTTTGAAATTGGGTATCTTTGCACAAGGAATAAAGATATGCTATTTATTTCTAGAAAAATTGCACCAAAATTTTCATATCTACTCTGCAAGCTCACCGCCCAAAAAATTCTTGCAAATAATGAAAAAAAAAATCTCCCCAACTCTCCCCAAGAAAGTGCTCTGATTCCACTTGTAGAGAATTTGATCTCCAAATATATTTGAAATCAAAAATATATTTTTATATCAATTTATTTATAGAATTTTTTCCATATCCATTGGATGAGGTAGCTTATAACATCTAAATATACATCTCCTGTGAGGGAAGATTAAGTGTACTGTATGGTTACCACTTTAAGCTATTGCATGAGCTCAAATACAAAGAAATATTTTCGTCTTGACTAGAAATTAAATGTACCTTACATCCTCCTCTATTCCATCAGGTCCATGAGCCAGAAAGTCAGATAAGGAAAACATCAACACTTAAACCATCATGGCCTCATTAAGCTGATAGTGGAGGATTCCCTAAAAAAATTAAGAATTTTTGTCCCATGGTACCGGTTCAGAGACATGGACAGAGAGGCAGTAATAGGAACTTAGAGAATTAATCCTAGGGAAACCCATGTATCCAACATTGGAGGTAGATATATCAAATCATAGGAAGAAGAGACAAAGAGGATGGTAGAATAAGTGGATATGGAAACAGATGAAGAGAAAGCAGAGGAGGCAAAGGAAAAAGAAAGATATGATGAGGAATAAAAGGAAGAAAGGTTAGAAGAGGAGGTCCTAAGTCTTAAACAGGCAACTAAACCAAAGAAAATTGAGATATCCCCTCAACAAAATAGTATGTCACCAGGGAACACTAAGGATGGGGTGGATGCCACTTTAGCTACCTTAGGCAATCATGTGAAATCCATGAAGAAAATTCCAAGACAAACCCCTATTTACTTTTAAATAGGGAAAAGAACTATAGTGACATAAGGAAGACCCCAGACTCCCATAAAAATTCCAATTACCATTGAGGGGTCCCCAAGTAAGAAAGAAGAGGTAGGGCTAGATGAGGGAAAGATTGAGGATTTAACCTCTCCAAAGCCAATACCTAAGACTCCCATAGCCTATATAAGGAGGTACACCACCATAGAATCACCCTTCGAGCCACTAGAAGCACCCACTGACATCCAAAAAGAAGAAAATGGACTTCTACGGGAGAAATAGAGCATGATACGGGAAAAACAGAGCATGCTACATGAAACAAAAAATATTCTATAGGAGGAGAAGGATGTACAGAAAGAAGAACATAAAGAAAAAATTAAGGGATAGAGTGCACAAATGGAATTATGAGATGTGAAAGAGGGGGTAAAATTTGAACAAAAACTACAAGAGACAGTAGCCTCCCCACAGACCTTTGAAAAGAAAATTGTTGAATTTGAAGAACCTACCCCACAACCTAATTTGGGATCCTATTACGAGTTCATTAAGGGAGGGACACTAATACCTGAGAAATTCATAATCCCCCTCCGACATGAGCTGGAGATAGAAAGAGGGTGCACCCACACATGGATGCAGACAACCAAATCAAAGAATGTTGAGAATGTGGGGTTTATGGAAGAAAGGCTCCTTGAAATTAGGAAAGAGTGGGTTGATGTATGGCTCAGAGAATGGTGGAGGCAGAGAAATTGCAAGCCAGATGAACAAGATGTTCTTTCTTCACAGCTCACTCATTCTTTGTACATTATTCCTAATCCACAGGCACAATCAATGAAATTAGTTAATTACTTAGGATGAATATCATGACTAACTTGCTATGTTTTTATGATTTTGTCATTGTAGTACTTTTTGAACTAGATCTGGCTACAGAATGCAGACATTCTGTAGCTAGTTGCCGATTCTGCAGCTGTCTTCATGTCTACGCAGGTTCCAGGTGTCATCTTGGAGAAAAACACATATGGGCGTATTCCACATCATTCCCTCATCATTTGTTGCTCTCCACGAAGTTTGAACGGAATTCTGTAGGCAGTTATGTATGTGGGAACTCAAACTAGGAGAGAGACTCCTAATAGGACAAGGACAGTCCAGATGTCCTTAATTCTATTACGTGACCACCATCAGAGTCCTAGTTTGGTTTTTATTTGGAAAGACAATTATCCCTAGGATATCTCAAGACAGTTATGTAATTTTTTATTATAAATATGGCTTGGGAAACCGAGGGACAAGGTTAGATTTTGTGATTGATTGCTAGATTTCAGAAGTCCGAAAACACTCTGTTTTGAAGTAATTTCTCTCTAATGCAAGAAGTATCACTTTATTGAAAGCACTGAGTCAATATTGAAGTAGATTTTGTGTGCTACTCCGGTGGTAGAGGGCCCCTGCCTCCTGAGCAGCCTTGTTTATACGGTTTAGATAAGTATTTTAGTCTCGTTTTTCATTTCTAGCTTAAGCACGTTTCTGAAGTTTATGTTTCATGCTTGTTTACATTGATCATCATAGCTAGACTTACTCTTATAAACTCTTCCAAAATATCATCACGATGAATAAGGCATAGCTGTGGTGTTGTAGGTTTTAGTTGCATTTCCTTTCGTTAATTATCACAGCTGGGCTTACTCTTATAAACTCTTCCAAAATATCATCACGATGAATAAGGCATAGCTGTGGTATTGTAGGTTTTAGTTGCTTGTTTACACTAAGTGTCACAGCCGGTCTTACTCTTACAAACTCTTCCAAAACATCATTAACAACGAATAAGAAATAGCTGTGGTGTCTTAGATTCTAGTTGTATTTGTTTTCAGTCTTATGTTTATGTTCAACTGCATTGAATAATACAACCATACTTGTTTTACAAACTCTTCCAAAATATCATTCCTATTGAACGAGATGGACTGTAGAATTCCATAGACTAGTTGCATGTTAATTTAGTTATAGCACTCCGGAGGTAGAATGCATTTAGTTCAGCTCTGTCATTTCATTTCAAGTTTGATAATGGCTTTTTAGTTTAACACTGTTCACTGTACTTCAAGTAGACTAGTAACACTCTAGTTTAGTCTTAGCTCACTGTATTAACATTCCAAGTTTAGTTGCTATCCATTGCATTTTAAATTGTATTAGTTGTTAAATTTAAATACTACAGTCTTCATTATTTACAAAACTTCTTTTGTTCCAAACTCATATTAATATATAATCGTCTGGATAGAATCTAGTATCAGTCTAAGGCCTGGAGTATTTTGCAACCTTTTTACCATTTCACAAATAAGCCTTTTCTCAAAGACTATTCTAAACAGAAATCTATAACTTTTGAGTGAGGCCTAGTGGTGCTAAATTGAGTTGCAGAACAGAATTAGAAGCTAGTTTAGAGTAGAAATCTTACTATGCTACAAATGTTCTTTTCCAAATATGTTCCAATAAACCTTTAACCATGGATGAGATGTTGTAACATTGTAAGTTGACTATTTGATTGTTTATTTAGGAGAACTTCATTTACACTTAACTTGTCCATTTCTCAAGCTCTTCCAACACATCTTTAATGAATGAATTGGATAAGTTTAGGTTCATGTTGTGATTTATTCCCTTGCAATAAAGTCATTATCAAGCTTTGCATTTGTTGTTTGCCATTTATAGTTTAGGCTTTGTTATGTTTTAACACAACCAATAGCTTCTTTTCACCAACACTTAGTTCTTTCCCTTTTCAACATAAAACCATAAAACCAAAAACATCATAAAACACTAAACACAACGTAGTGAGAAACAAATACCTAGGCATATATAGTGCACCACACTTCAGTAGTTTACTAGCCCTGATTGACAATTAATGAACTCAATTTAGGAACACTAGGTTGAACACAAAAATTTTGGCGCTGTTGCCGGGGAAGTGTAGCTAGGTAGCCTTGTTTCTTAACTCCCAAAAAAAATGATATGCGTAGAGAGAGAGACTCAAGGGGTAGATTCATAAGCAGTAGAAGCATAAGTTTGATTCCTAGAACACTAGAACACCACTTGTTTCATCAAGACCTAGAACCAGCACACCTCCAACTCAGACCCACATTCAATCCTTTACTGATCCTAGACTTCCAGAAGACTTAAGATCATATATTCCATTAGAAATACCTTCCACTTCATCCATTGAACCTGTCTTAGAAGAAGATTCAAGGACCCTTGCTAGAGACACAAAGTTTTCCACTTCCACAGAAGAATCAACTATGGCAGAAGAAGGGGGAGGAGGAGTCTTTAATGGAGAACACACATTATTTGGAGGGGGTAGATGTAGAGGTAGAGGAGAAGGAGGTAGAGGTGTAGATGTTGAAGGAGGTAGAGGAAGAGGTAGAAGAGAAATGGGAAGCACGTTTGGGTTTCGTATAGTAGATGAAGAAACCAATACAACTATGAAAAACATTTCACCCTCTGTCCTTCCAAACTTTTATAGACTTAAAACTGAAGATCCTGAAACCTTCCTATTTGAATTTGAAGTCCTATGCAGAACTTATGACTACTTACAAGATGCTCAAAAACTTAAACTATTTCCTTCAACATTGAAAGGAGCAGCATTGAAGTGGTTTATGAGTTTGATCAACAGTACTATTAGGACATGGGAAGACATGAAACAAGCATTTCTAGAGAGGTATTTGGATTATTGTATGCCAATCAATCATAAGGAGGAAGTGTTTAAGATGTTACAAAAATAATATGAAAACCTGGAAGATTTGTTGGAGAGATTTCATTACAACATCAAAAGAGAAAAAATGGAGAACTTAGATCAAGACACTTTAAAATCTCTCTTGTTGAAGAAAATTAGGGATGAATGGTTGGATATCCTTAACATGATGGGAAAAGGGGATATATCTTAGCTCACATTACCTGAAATATCTGAGTTATGTATTAACCTTTCAAGAGGGAAATCCAAAACTGTAAAAGGCCCAAGAGACCCTGCTCTTGCAAGGGCAAGTAAGTCTGCTTCTGGGACAGTAAGTAGGGCAGAAATCGGAAATATGCTTGATGATTTCAAATATGACATCTTAGGGAGTCTTAGTGAACAGATAGACACCCTTAAGTTACAAAACAAGCAGAAAGCTGAATCTGATGCTTTAGCAACCTTCTATCCCAAATGTAGAAAGAAGCATGCCTTGAGAGAATGTCCTTTGGATGCAAAAGTTGTAGAGACCTGTGTAATTTGTTCAGAAAAACATGAGACCAAGAGTTGTCCTTCACTTCCTGGTCTTAAAGCTGTCTTTCAATAAGATACTCCTACAATTTCCACATAATCTCTCAATTTTGTCTGTAGAAGGCCTTGGCAAGGACCTCAAACACAAGGATTTCATGATCAAATGTATAATCAACCCCCACCAAACTGGAATTCTTGGCAGCAACCTTGGCCCCAATTTAAAAATCAATCTCAAGCTTGGGCACAAGGAGCACAAAATACCTATGGAAGATACTCCCAGTACTATCAATATCCACCATCCTATCCACCATACCCTCATTTTTCTCCTCAAAACCCTCAACAAAATCCTCAAAATCCACAACATCAAAATCAACCACTCCCCTTACCATTTCCTCAGAAATCAAATCAGTTTCCTGCTCAACCCATACCAAACCCCAACAATAAAAATCCTCAGAACACATACACGATAGAAGGCCAACAGTTTCCAACTTATTTAATTACTCCTCTAGACCTTAGTGATGTTCAACTTAGGTCTGGAAGAATACTTGAAAAGAGGAAACCTTCTGTGATCATACAAGAACAAGATAACTCTGAGGAAGATTCTCTACGGTAAAATAAAAGTCTTGAAGAAGACACATCTTTTCAGGACCCAAACATTGAAAAATCAAAACAAAAAGAACCAATAATTTCAACTCCTGTATTAGAGCAACCATCAACATCCACTCCTACACCTCCCTTTCCAGAAAGATTACAAATTGATAGAGGTGTAGAAAAAAAAATTATGGTGCCTAATTATGATTTCCTAAATGAGCTAAGAAATGTCTATATTAAGATTCCATTATTACAAGCTATCAAAGAAATTCCAATTTTAGCGAAGAAAATAAAGGAGTTGAGCATGAAGAAAACAAGAAAAAGAATAAGAGAGACAAAGAAAATTCAACTGGTAGGAAAAATAGCAGATATCATGATGGGTAAGATTGTTATTCCAAAGTATCTAGACCCAGGAAATCCAGTTGTTAAAATTCACATCAATGGAATTAAGATCCAGAACACACTCATTGATTTAGGAGCAGCAATCAATATCATGAGTAGACAAATCATGGATAAACTGAAACTTCCTAATCTTCTTTTTACACCCACATTATTAAAATTAACAGATAAATCTGTGATCAAACCTGATGGGGTAATAGAAGACATTCCAGTGTCCCTAGATTATTGGGAGTACCCTGTGGATTTCATGATCCTAAATCCTAAGAATAATCTAGGAGGGCATCCAATTATATTAGGAAGACGTTGGTTAGCTACAGCTGATGCTTTCATTAGTTGTAGATCCGGTGATATGTACATCTCTGATGGTAGTTCAACTAAGAAATTAACTTTGTATCCTCCAACAAGGACAATTACAGATTTAGATGATACTCAATGGATAGAGGATGAAGAAGATTTACAACCTCTCTTCACAATTTCAGAAATTAGTGAAGATAGTCAAATTCTAAATACTTTAGAAAATTTTGAATCCTATTCAGAACATAAACATGAACAATTTCAAGAAGAATCCAGCATTGAGTTTTTGTCATCAAGGCAAATGTCTCTCTATTCCATGGATAAATTTGGCAGCTCTACAATTGAGATATTTCCAGGCAAAAATTTAAACATAAACAAGAACCTAGAAAAATCTCAACAAGAAGAGCTAGTAAAAAATTTACAGAGACATTTTTCTGCATATGCATGGGAGTACACTGATATGAAAGGTATAAGACCCAATAATTGCACTCATCACATCTACATAGAGGAAAATTGTAAACCAATCAGATAACCTCAAAGACTGATGAATCCAAATCTTAGGGAGATTGTTAAAGAAGAATTGCAGAAATTGTTGAATGTCAACTTTATCTATCCTATTTCAGATAGTCAGTGGGTTTCTCCTTTGGTAATTGTGCCAAAGGAAAATGGTAAATGGAGGGTATGTATTGACTACCGAGAATTAAACAAAGGTACTCTTAAATACCATTTTCCCTTACCTTTCATAGATCAAGTGTTAGATACATTAGTTGGCAAAAAGTACTTCTCATTTCTAGATGGGTTTAGTGGTTATAATCAAATTCAAGTAGCACTTGAGGACCAAGACAAAACCACATTTACCTGTCCTTGGGGTACCTATGCTTACCAAGTATTGCCATTTGGATTATGCAATGCACCTGCAACATTTCAAAGGGTAGTATTAGGAATTTTTTCAGATCTAATACATGATTGTGTAGAGGTATATATGGATGATTTCACAGTTTATGGAAACACATTTGAAGAAGCCTTAGTAAACTTGGAAAAATTCTTAAAAAGATGTAAAGAAGCAAATCTTTCACTTAGTCATGAGAAGTGTTTTATGATGTTTACTGAAGGAATTGTTTTAGGACATCACATTTCAGGGGATGGGATTAGAGTTGATGAGTCAAAAGTTGAAGTCATCTCTAACTTATCTATCCCAATTTGTCAAAAATATGTTAGGAGTTTTCTAGGATTTACAGGATATTATTGAAGATTTATAGAAAACTTCACCAAGATAGCATCTCCACTCTTCAAATTACTTACCAAAGACTGTGAATTCAAATGGAATTCTGATTGCCAGTTAGCCTTTGAGACCCTGAAAACAAAAATTTATGAAGCACCTATTTTAAGGGGACCTAACTGGAAGTTACCTTTTCATATTTCAACAGATGCCTCAGATACAGCTCTAGGAGCAGTATTGGGACAAAAAGACCTGATTCCTTATGCCATCTACTATACTAGTAAAAATTTGACTCCTGCAGAGTTAAACTATACTGTAACTGAAAAAGAGTTTTTAGCTGTTGTTCATGCCATAAACAAATTCAAACACTATATAACAGGCTATGAAACTTTTGTTCACACTGATCATTCTGCAATTAGATACTTAATGAACAAATCAATTACTAATGGCAGAGTCATAAGATAGTTATTGCTTTTACAAGAATTCAACATTACCATTCTAGATAGGCCTGGAAAAAAAAACACAGTAGCTGATTTCCTATCTAGACTCCAAAACATCAAAGATGACACTCCAGTTGAAGATCAATTTCCTGATGAATATCTTTTTGCAATTTCTACCCAAACTCCTTGGTTTGCTGACATTGCTAATTATTTAGTTTCAGGGAAATTTCCTTCAATAATGAATGCAAGAGATAAAAGAAAAATCATTTATGATAGTGCAAAATATTCATGGGTTGCTAATGAGTTATACAAGACAGGTCCAAATTTTATCATTAGGAGATGTGTTCGGGAAGATGAGATGCCTGAGATTCTCAAAGCATGTCATGATGAACCTTGTGGCAGACACTTTGCTGATAAGAGGACAACCTATAAGATCCTTCATTTAGGATATTATTGGCCATCCTTGTTTAAAGATGTTAAAGAGTATGTCAAAAGGTGTGACAGTTGCCAAAGGGTAGGGAAACTTTCTCCTTCGGGTGAGATGCCATTACAACCTCAGGTACATATTGAACCTTTTGAAAAATGGGCTTTGGATTTTGTAGGACCTATTAGTCCTCCATCAAGAAAAAAGAGATATATATTAGTTTGCACTGATTATGTTACCAAATGGGTAGAGGCCAAGCCATTACTTTTTTCTAATGAAGCATCTGTAGTTAATTTTCTTTTTGAGGATATTTTTACTCGTTTTGGTGTCCCAAGGGAAATTGTTACAGATCAAGGAGCTCAATTCACATCGAGGCTAGTGGAACAAATTATGGAGAGATACAAAATCAGACACAGAAAATCTACTCCCTATCATCCACAAGCAAATGGTCAAGTGGAATCTACTAATAAGGTTATTGAAGGGATCCTAACAAAGACTATCCATTTACATAGAAAATATTGGGTAGATAGGCTTCCTGAAGCCTTGTGGGCCTATATAACTACATGGAGAAGCACAACAAACCATACTCCTTATGAACTTGTTTATGGAAAGCAAGTTTTGTTTCCCATAGAGTTCCAGATTCAAACTTTCAAAATGGCAGTTCAGCTAGGACTTGATCTAACAGAGGCACAAAAGCACAGATTGGAGAAGATTAATGAATTGGATGAGATCAGACAAGATGCAGTTCAGAAAACAAGTATAGTCCAACAACAAAGGACTAGATGGCATGATAAGTACATCAAAGAAAAGAAGTTCAAAGAAGGTGACTGGGATCTCTTGTTTGATTCAAAGTTCAAATATTTTCAAGGTAAATTCCAAACACATTGGCTTGGGCCATATGAAATTGTGAAAATTTTTGACAATGGCACAATAAAAATCAGGACAATAGATGAATAAGATGTTACTTTTCTTGTGAATGGTCATAGATTGAAGTTGTATCATAAGCCATTTTCAAGAGAAGAATTTGTTAAGAAGTTCCAGGAAAACAGTGATGTGAAGTTAATGAAGAAGAATCTTTCTTCTTCATCAACTTAATTGAATTTTCTGAAGTCATTTTATTGAAAAATAAAAAATAAAAAAAATAATAAAAAATAAATAAAAATAAATAAAAATAAAGTATAAACATGAAAACTAATCACTGATTATCATGTTTATACAGAAAAGGTAGAGTGAAAATCAGAATCTTTCTGACACTTTAGCTTTTCAAATTTATTTTTCTACAAGCAGTTGTTACAAAATTATAAGTGCAGATCCATTTCACTTATGCTCCATTTCATTTCATTCATCCATACTTCATTTCATTCATTCATCCATACTCCATTTCATTCATTCATCCACACTTCATTCATTCCACTCCATGGTCCACCTCATTTCCATTCCAGATTTTTTTTAAAAGTTTGATGTCTTTCTGCAATTGAATAATACATATCATGAATTGTAAGCCACTTCTCATACTTCACTCCATTTCATAAGTTGTGATCCATTCCACTCCATTATTTACTTCATTCATATTCCATTACATCATATTTCATTATCCATCTTCACTTATTCCATACAACATTCCACTCATGCTCCAAACCATTCCATTTCATGTTTTAATTCATTTCACACAACATTCCATCCATGTTTCAAATCATTTCATTCCATGTTTCAAAGCTTTCTACAGGTATATTCCGCAACCAGACATTCTACAGCCAGCCAGACATTCTGCAGCCAGATACCCTACAGGCAACTATCCAACAACCACTTTTTCAACAGCAAATTGACCCTGCACACCTATGTCAACAAGCAAAATCAAAGGGATTATGAAGACTGAAGGATCAATGATTTTCAAAGGAAGACAAAGCATATTAAAACCATAAAAATCAAAGGAAAGGCTAAGGTAAAGTTGTGAAATTATTATGATAACAGATTATGAAAGTTATAGTATGGTTAAGTTATATGTATGTTTCATAAAGTCATTTTAATTATTCATATTGATCGAGCTTATCATAAAATCCTTGGACAAAATCCCTTCCATTCCGCCATACCAAATCATCATTTATTAAAAATTAATGGTTAGTACTGAAGTGACCTATTAGGTCACGTCACTAACCCGAAGTATTCAGTGATGATTTTGAAATTCACACGAGATTTTTCCGCGGTCTTTTCCTCCATGACAGCTCTCAAACTCATTAATTCGTGTGAATCACCCTCACCGTATTTCACTCATCCCATAACCACTTCATGTCATCTTTCCATAGCCAATTCCTGCTGCATAAACAGAGAAGTCATCTTTGGGGTGAAAACAACTCTCTACAGCCATTTTTACCGTGAATAGAAGAGCAGTAACGGAGCAGTAAATTGAAGGTTGAGAAAAGAAGCCATGGGTCTCATTGTAAGGTCCGAACCAGTCGGAACCAAATACTTAGAGGGTTACCCAAAAATTAGAGAGACGCTACAGCAGGTTGGGTGGTTACAGTTTTTGGAAAAGTTCAATGGTTTTCATAAGGAGGTAACTAAGACATTTGCACAGTCCTTCAATGGATCAGAAGTTGAAATAGGAGATGTCAAGTTCACTATTACATAATCCTTCATTGCAGAAGCAACAGAATTACCAAGGTAAGGTGAACGATGGTTCAAAAACAAGGAATTTCACAATGAGGCATGGAGGCAGATGCTCAAAACACCAGGTATGGATATTTCAGTTTTCAAGAAGGGCATTCCTAGCTCAGCACTGAAGCATAAATGCCGAAATATGTTGCTCATTTTGCAAAAGTTTATAACTTGTGAGGGAAGGTTTGGTACCCTATATGTTTATCACATTCGACTTATGATGCATTTCCTAGGAAGAAATCAATTTACCCTTTTTCTTAATTCATAGCCTAAAGAGAATGGCTTCTAATGTCCAAAAGAGGGTTCAATTCTTGGAAACCACCTTTTATCACCATGGCCACTACTACACTTGGTTCTGATGCTTTTGACCAAATGTCGAAAATTTCCCCAAATTTTTTCCATCCCACCCGAAACCGTCGCTATACTGACATTTATAGAAAGCGGCACTTAGACAAAGTGTCGCAATACCGACACTTAGACAAAGTGTCACAATTGCGACGTTTGGAGGAAGACGTCGCAATTGCGACACTATGGCCCAAAGCGTTGCTATTGCGACCGCTGCCTCCAAACGTCGCAAGTACGACACAACATCTAAGTGTCACAGTTGAAATGTTTGGAGGCAGCCATCCTAGTAGCGACGCTTTTTCCGCCGTCAGTATAACGACACTTATATGCGCGCTACATAAAAATACAAAACTTATATGCGCGCTACATAAAAATGATTTTATTGTTTCGTATCCGTCGCAATAGCTACATTAACGTCTGATATCATGCTCGCATTCGCGCTCCGCCCTTGCAGAACAGAATTCGCCCTCAGAATTCTCCCTCAGCGCTTGTAGAATAGCATTTGTCCTCAGCATTCGCCCTCAGCTCTTGCAGAACAACATTCGCCCTCAGCTCTTGCAAATTGGTAAGTTCTTACTGCAGGCCCTTCCTCCTATAGTAGGGTTGACTCTATTTGGGTTTTTTTGGTCAATTCCATTGGATTGTGTTAGGCTGTAGGGTTCTCTCTAGATGTCAAGAATCAAGATTCAATACCTTCTATTATCTTCATCACCCAATACAAGATTTAAATTTTTCCCAAAGAAACGCTTATTAATTTGGCAGCCATTATTTCTCCCTGCTTTAAAAACCCTACATTTAAATGAAACAAGCATTGCATTTCAACTACAAAAATCTATTAGTGTTCAAATGTACATGTGTGCTACATTAACGTCTGATATCACGTGCGCATTCGCCCTCCGCTCTTGCAGAACACCATTCGCCCTCAGCATTCGCCCTCAGCTCTTGCAGAACAGCATTCGCCTTCAGCATTCGCCCTGAGCTCTTGCAGAATAGTATTCGCCCTCAGCATTCGCCCTGAGCTCTTGCAGAACAGCATTCGCCCTACATTTCACCTCAGTCCCTGTAACGCTGATTCACCCCTCCTCTTGCAAAATGGTAAGTTCTTACTGCAGGCCCTTCCTCCTATAGTAGGGTTGACTCTATTTGGGTTTTTTTGGTCAATTCTATTGGATTTTGTTAGGCTGTATGGTTCTCTCTAGATGTCAAGAATCAAGATTCAATACCCTCTATTATATTCATCACCCAATACAAGATTTAAATTTTTCCCAAAGAAACGCTTATTAATTTGGCAGCCATTATTTCTCCTTGCTTTAAAAACCCTACATTTAAATGAAAACAAGCATTGCATTTCAACTACAAAAATATATTAGTGTTTAAATGTACATGTGTGCATCACTTGTGTAGGGTATTCCTTTTCCACTTTCACATTATCCAAGAATGTGTGCAGTATAGTTCATATTTTTTGTGATTTAGATTATCTTGAAAAAGGAAAGGTAAATTATTTCCCATGGAAAAAGAAGGTTTTCCTTTTTTATAGGTTGTTTGGACTTACGTGGAAAAATTTATGGTATGCCTTTCATATTATGTAGTTTAAATTTGAATTAACAGATTATTCTACATGAAAATATAATTACCTATGTGATTTCCTTCATCACTAATTAAAATTATAGGCTTTCAATTTCCTAGACTCTAACTCATCTGATGCTAAATTCTAGGTTCTCATTGGTGGATCACTCTTCCATTGATTTCCTTTCCCTCTGGATCTTGTCATACTTTATAAGTCATCAATGATACATATATTATTTCAGGTATCCCAAAAGGCTTTATAGTAGAACATATTGTGAATTTTTTTTGACACTTGAGGATTCTTTTTAGAACTGCAAACGTGGTCTATGCTATCGAGTTATATATCAAGCAACTTGTCCTTAATAACCACACTATGAGGTAGGTTCAGCAGTTTGAACTTGTTGGGACATAGCATATGAAGTTGTGTGATGAGTCCATATCACGGGTCTATTATGGTGAAAAAAAGTGAAGACATGTAATGATAGTTGTTATGTTAACATTACTAGAAACATTTTCGAAATTATCCATGCTATCAAGATGTCAAAATTCCAAGCATTAGGTGTCAATACTCGTAGCTAATAGATAATAATAATAATATAAAAAAAATCACAACTTTATTCTTGAAATATGATTGTTACACATTGGTAACCTAGTTCATGAGTTACTATCACCCAAAGATTGCAAAACAAACTTAAAATATAAATTAAACCAACATGAGAATCCAACTAAGGGTTTCTCGACAAAATCATGCCATAACCTGGCATTTTGAAACCCAAATTTGAATCCATCATAAGTAATACAATGCAAACTCGAGATGGATTTTCAATGCATGTTTGCATGCTACACTTATTCTCTGTCTAGATATCATTTTTTAAATGGAACCATTAGTCAAGCCCACGAGTCCTTTTTATGTGAAAAATTTCAGCTCTATTTGAGCTCTTTTTTTGCTCCACCACCTCCATAAACCCGGTGTTACACGGGGGTCTCGCCCCCCCCCCACCTAGGGGTCTAGATTCCTCGCCCCCTCGCGCTCCGGGGTCTTGGGGACTTCTAGGGGATGTCTCCCTCACGCCCCCTCACGTCCCCTCACCGCCCCTTTTAGTTTATGGTTTCGTGTTAAAATTTGATGTGCCACTTAGCATATTTGAGAATCCAAGTGATTCGATTCGGATGGTGACATGGTTGATCTTGATATATTCGTGCGAAGTTGGATGCGAGAGACTAGTGGGGCATTAACTTGAGCATTTATGCTCATTTATCGATATGATGATATCATTTGATATTCATATGTTATGTTTTATGTTTTATGTTTCGGACATAACTTATTTGCGTTTAAGTTTTATGTTTCGGACTTGAGTTGTAAACTTCGAGTTTAAAATCTATTTTGAATCTTGATATAATATGTCATATGATATCTTAAACTTTATTTTCATTGTACATTGTTAGTAGTTACATTAATGATTATATAGTTACAAACTTACAAACTTACATGCATGATTGTATGATGTATGTTTTAACTTTTAACTTTTAAATTTGTTTCAATTATATGATTCATCATTCATCGATTTGTAATTTTATCATTTATGATTTATCTTTCATGATGCAAGTGTATGATGATTGTATATACATTCCTTGCAAAAAATATAGTTACATTTTAAATATTAAATTTTATAATTTTTTATGACCTCGACGTCCCCCCCCCCACGTTTCCCGAAAATTGGTAGGGAGCTTTTGCATAGTGCCGCTCCCGCGCTCCCTCGTCCCCTCGCTCCCACCTCCGGGGGACTTGGTGGAACATTGCCATAAACATATGCAAACATATATCATGATCTTGGAATCCATTACATATGTATGTGCCAATGTTCCATAATCTTGCCCCATCATCAATTTAAGAAATTTCCATTGACTATCAAATTATGGAGGGGGGGGAACTTTTTGTTGCAACATTTGGCTCAAAATCGGGGACCATCTTCGTATGAGGTGAATGAGAACTATAGATATTTGAAGAAGTAGATTAGTGCCTTTTCCTCACGGCCATGGAGTCATATCTGAGCCATCCATCACAAAAATTTGTCTTTGTTCATTCTCACCTTGAAAGTTGCAAAAAAATCATGCCCTAATTGAAACGACACTAAATTTGAAAGATATAATAAAAATGCAAGCTAGAAGTGCCCTATTAATACAAAGGGAAAACCTTCCTACCTACCCTAGCGAGATAAATTTTGATTGAATAGGAAACATGATATTTCCTATGGAGTTGATCCAACAACTTGTTAAATGTATGGGACTAAATCATGCATTTGATTTCCGAGGGAAACATGCGCATGAAGAGAAAAAGTGCGGAATTAATGGAAAATCCATACATGCCACTTATAAAAAATGCACAGAAAGGTCAAAAAAATACTTAAGGCCTTAACTTAATTTGAATCCAAAAATGACAAAACGAGGATTAGTGAAAACACGAGAGTGGTGTGGGTGAACAACATAAATAAAAAGTGAAGATACCTTTCCCCAAGATGCCTTTGTCACCGTTGTATGAAAACATGTTTTCCTTTCCCTTTATACATGCAAGTGAATGCATTATAGGTATGGTGTTTTCCCGGAATAGGAGAAGCCTACTTAAATATATCATTTGTGGATTGAATGTTTGGGTGCCTTAATGTGCAATGACATGTTTCAGGATCTGAATTCAATGCAAGGCATATTTGAAACTCTAACTTTCGTCTTCCGGTGTCTTATTAGAAATTATTTCGGTTTTCATTTTGTGTTTTCAAGTTAGATATTGTTTTCAAGTTTTTACATTTATAATTTTATTGCAATGTAGCGATCGATCGGAGCGATGCGAGGGAACAACCCCGAGACGAGGATGATCGCGGAAAGAGGCCGAGCGGAAGAACATGTAAAGTGCCGGCATTGCTCTATCTTTAGGTATTTTAGTTATTTACATAATTGAAATAATATTAATTTTGTTCAAATATGCGAGACACCTAGCCATGGTACTCTGATGATTCCCTCTTTGAGGAAGAGCTTTTTTCATCCCCTATCTCCGAGTGTTGTTGTTGCAAAAAAAGGCACGAGATGCAACGTCGGAATTTAATGCTTTGATAGATGCGCCTCAAACACACGAAACGGAAGAGAGGATACAACATCTTATGAGGCAACTAAATAGATATCAGGGTAATAATAAAAAGTCAAAAGGATATTTTTTTTGTTTGCATGAGATGAATTGTGATAGTTTGATTTTTAATTTTTACATTGACTAAACTAACAAAAAAGTTCTTTTGTATGTAGCGTCTTCGGCATTTTCTGAACCCGGTGTTGGTGGTAGTGGGACACAAGGGCAAGAGATTTGCCCAACAACCCTCTCGTACACCTTCTACTCCTTTAGGTGCTAGCCAAGAAACACACCACCCCAAGGCGACACCCGACCAAGCTGTCGAACGTGTTGGCAATGATGAGGCGATATGGCCGACTACATTATTGCGTTTCCTGGAGCTACACGTGTCGGCTCCACGGGGACCATTAATGGCACGTTGTTGGTGAACGATGAGGGTGTCCCTATAAAGCATGTACAACTCCCGGGTAAATTTTAATATTTTAACTATTTCATGTACTTTATCTAAAACATATTTATCATGATTTTTTATTTTTTAAATTAATGATAATATCTTCTTTTTCTTTTGGTTTTATTGTGTGTAGGAAACAATGAGTTCTACGGGATTCGGAGAGCCATGCGTTGGTAATTTTTGGCCCAACCATATCGTACGGGGTGGAATTCCCGGAATTCCAACTTTGAAAAAAAGAACTTTTAGATTATCTAGAAGCCCTTTTTTGGGGTCGGCACATTTGACAGAAAAGCGGTGGCTCGGGTAGTCGGAAAATATTTGAAATATACCAGGGGGACACCTATAGGACACAATTGCAATTTAACCCTAGATATGAGCGTCCTCTCGCGGTTTGGGAGAGTGATTGGAGAGCACTCATCCATGACGGGAAAAGAGAAAGGGCAAAGAAAGAAGGAAAAATGCCAATTTGGACATGAGGTAAATTACAACTTTAATTCAATAGCTTTAATTTTCTTTATGTCTAAAATAAAAGTGTGCTACGTCATATCCGACTTCAATCTTTTGATGCTAGGTTGCCCGACACCTCAAAGGCAACCAAAGCTAGGATAGAGAAAAAGGGCCATCACAAGCTCGGCCAGGGGTGGCTACTTGAAATTAGTCTGCAAGAATTGTAATTAAGTAGCTAAACATCTTATAATTAATTGTATTGCCTTCCAACGTTTTTGTAATCCTATCGAGATATGATTAAAAATACACAATCATATATAATGTAGGGTGATGACTTTGGAACAATAAATATAGAGGAAGATAAAAATATTGCTTTCCGTTTTGGCTATCAAGTCGTAGTTGAACGTCGCGAAGCTTGGGGGCGAGGTCCCAAGATCTACAATGCCTGATAAGGTAAAACATTAACCTTTCAATATTTTTGTTTTCGTCCATAAATTTAATGTCTAACAACTTTGTTTAAATCGGGGGAGAAACACTACGACGAGGTAAATAACCCGAGTTTTTAGAGCCGGATGTAGATGATCCTCTCGTGCAACTCGATCATTGTAGTGGGGACCGGGCGACAATGCTTGCTATCGGTGAGGGCCGTGACGGTAATTAATTTCCACTTATAATTTTTTTCTAATTAAACCTTGATGGTTGTCCTTATAACGTTTTTTGTTTAAATGACAGAGAATGTTTCCCTTGAGGATCTTACCACCGAGAGAGGAAGACGGGAACTAGCAGTCCCAACGGCGACAAGTCGGTGCACCAGGGTAAATAATCTCATTGCAATTTTTTTTATTAATATTACCGAACTAGTTCAATGATATTTAAAAAATGATAATTAAAATTTAATTATTATCTCGTTTTTTGGAGGCGATGCCCCGTCGGTGGATGAGACCGGACATCGTGACAATGCAACTAGGTCGGCGGCGACAGCTGGTGCACCGGGTAAATAATCTCATTGCAATTTTTTTTATTAATATTACCGAACTAGTTCAATGATATTTAAAAAGCGACAATTAAAATTTAATATTATCTCGTTTTTGTAGGCGATGCCCCCGTCCCTTTGGATGAGCCCAAACATCGTGAATACGCAACTAGGTCGGCGGTGTGGGTTGAAAGGCACGAAACGGGAGCGAGCACGATGATATTGATGATGTAATTAGGAGCTTTAAAAATAGGAAGAAGAAAAAAGAAAATTTGACAATGTAAAATATTGTATTATTATAAGACAAACGTTACCATACTTGGAACATTTTTTTTGCGTTATATAAAAAAACTCATTTATCATACTATTTTTATGTCAAGCATTAATTGCAATGTTTCCTTGCGTACTTTTTGTTGAATTGTTTTTTTTACTAGTTATTGAATATTTTTTTTTATGCTCATGAAAGTAAAAAAATGAAATATAGATTGGGTATTGGGGAATTGAGAGTGATGTGAGGGGGGGAGGGGGGGGCCATAAGAGCTTCCACCTTCACGTGGTTGGCCTGTTTATTAGAGAATAATTTATTGGAGCGATTTAATCTTGGAGCAAACCTCCCTTGATCCGACGTAGCAACAAAAAAAGTCACTTTGTTGACTTAGTTGCTACTCTTTCGGATCGTGGGAGGCTTGTTCCAAGTTCATGCGACTCCAATAAATTGTTCTTGAAACGAAAGAGGAGCTTATTCGGGTATGTTTTGACATTTTCAACATATGTTCTAACATTATCATAAGAATGCATCTTAGAGTAAAAAATACTACATCAATTACTTGTATTTATTGTATAGATAATGATGGATTTTGATTGACTTGGCGATGCGAGTACAAATCCTCTTGCATCATGAGCAATACAACTTGTCAACCAGGGTCATGTCCGGGATATTTTTTGCTTGTGCGCTTGACCAGGGTTCGTAATGTCACATTTTGTAAGTTCCTTTACTGAGTTCATAATTCAATATTAAGCTTGTTCACGATTATTATCTAGGTTTTTTGTATGTGTTTTTTTCATCTATTTGATTGTAAGCAACTATGCATGTTTCCTGTTGTTCACTATGATTTCTCCCATTACCACTCCCAGGGATGAATCCGACTTTATTGTTACATAGGTTACTTTATTGTTACTATGATTTCTCCATTTATGATTTCATAGGTTACATCATGTAAAGTTGTCAATCTCGGGTTGGTGATGAGCTTTAGTTCTCAGATTTGGGGCTTTTACGATATTTTCTCCCTCATGTCATTCTGCATCACCTCGTTGTTTGAGCATGCCAATTGTCTACCACTTGTACCAATTGGCACATGTCAATCTCACGAGTGGTGCCACATTTCACCTATTTTTCGGTGAGAGTTTAGGGTTTCTCTAACATAGCTTCGAAATACGATTGAGTGCATCGCTTGAATATTGTCACATAATACTTATGGTTTGGATTGATGAGCATGTTTCCGAATGGTTGGTTGATTCATAAGAACCACCCATAAATCTCCCTTCCTCTAACACACGAGAAAAATAAAAATTTCTTTGACGGGAGACAGAGTTTCAATACTTTGAAAACAAACTTCTATTCCCTTCAATAACTCAAAAAAAAACTATTACACTACTTCCTCAACGAGAGGGATTACAAAATTATGGTCGCTACAAAATGCGATTGCATAAAACCAACTCACTTGTCTCGTTCAAAACAAACATACTACGTCTCTAAGACACTCTGTTTGTGTTTTTTCCCTTTACGACTACTTTAGTGCATACACACTTAAAAAAGTTACACTCGGTTTTTCACTTTTTACACACTTTGCTATGTAATAAAAAAATTTACGTCTTGTCTATAAAAAAAACTACCAAGCTTTTTTCGACCTTTTTTATTTTTATATGCCGGAACATATAAAACATATTATAATAAACCCTCTTTTTAAAAAAAATAAAATTAAAACTAAATTCTATGGCCCACCTTTCATTTTGCATATGATATATATATAACATATGTATATATTAAACTATCAAAACATTAAAGAACCCTTTCAGTCGGACTTCAAAAAGTCTAAATAGATTGAATTTCAAACCAAATTCGCGTTCCAAAATGGGATGCGACGTCCGCCTAATTTTAACTCGAATTCTCAATCCAATGTACCCTATAAAAAATTCGGGTCCGGTTTTCGGGGTTTTCGGATTCCCTTCAATTTCATGCGATCCAATATTAATGCTCCACGTGTCCTCCTTTTGAATTTACAAAACGCATCGGGTAAATTTCTGTTTGTTTAATTTACGGTTGGTGAATTGCGTTAATGCTTGTTGTTGTGTTTAAATACAATCACGTACGGAAATATGGGTTGTGGCCGTCTACAAAAAAAAACTTGTAGGGAATTTTAAATGTTGAATTAAATTTACGGATGGCATGCAAGCAACCTCCAAAAAAAATGTTGCTGTCTTTGCATCCGTCCTTCATCTGCGGCGAGTTGAAGTTAAAATTCAACGGCACGGGGTTTAATAAGTGAGGGTGTAAAGGTAACTTTTTGTCGATGGTCTTGGATTAAGATGATCTATTCATTTTTTGTAGGGTCTTATGGTGTTTGGTTTTTTTAGTTTTGGGTTGGGTTTATTGAGTCTAAGATAGTTTTTGAGTGAAAAAAATTGCTATCGGGTATTAAAAAATTTTTGGTTCTTTTGTCAAAATTTATGAGCTTGTTAGGAAATACAAAAAATGACAATGGTTGTATCTTAAATTTGTGGAAAATAATTTGAAATGAAACCTTTTTGTTTAGGTTGTTGCGGCGAGTGCAAACCCCATTCAAATTACTAGGGGCATTGACAAGACAATAAAGGCCCTTGTTTCGGAACTCAAAAATTTTGTCAAAGGAGGTAAACGCTTGCCTTTTGAGTAGAGTGGTTTTTCCTTTTTGCTTTGATGGTTTGGTGTATCTAATTGAATTAGTTGCCTAAGGTATTTTTTGGTTGCAAAACTCCTTTTCATTTTTCATACGAGTATTGGCCTTGTGGAATACATTTGATTGTGTGGTCTTGTTAGATCTACAACATTTGTAGTTGTTTAGTCTTATGGCCGAGGTGCACTTTTATTATGGAAATAGTTGATGCAATATTGTCATTTAATCCTTACTGCGGGGGTAGCATGTTGAGAAGTTTTTTGTGAAACATTTGGTATTCAAAATGACACTTGATCCTATACAAACATCATGCACTTGACTTCAAAAAATTTATATTCAAAGTGTGCCGGGACAATTCTTGCAAAATTTCAAATATTTAGGTTGTTTTAAACCATTATCTTTTTTCATGTATTGGATGCTGAAAATGTGAAAAAAGACTTTGGTATGAAACCAAGCTGGTGAATAATTTCAAGCACAACAACCACTTCCAAGACATGATTTAGAAGTAGAACAAATGTGCTTATGAAGCATAGAAAGATATCCTTGATGCATTGTCAATGTTTGGCTAGGGTTATTTTTGGAGAAAATAACTCCTTATTCCTAGAATAGTGATCTTCAATACAAGTAAATGCCGGAGAAGAGAGATCATCGTGTGACGCAACAAAAGCTGAAATTGGACCCCCAAGGAGAGGCTGGTGTGTCTACAATCGTTGTGTCGGCATTTTCCCTTGGTGTACCCCCGTTCTTTTCCTCCGAGCCCGAGTCTTAATTGACTTCTTCTTTCTTCGGGTTTATTTATCAAATTCGTAGAATTTGATAAATAAATACTATCCACAATGGTTGGACTTTAATTTATATTCCCGACTTTATATTATCTCCAATCCTTATAACCAATGTTTAACTTTCAACACTTTGTATTTATACTCCACGTTTCTTTTTAAATAAATAACTTGTAGTGAACTTTCGGCTCTATATTTCACCACCCGGCCTTACAACAATCACCCTCCGGACTTATGCTAATTATCCGCCAATCGTTTAATTAAACAATTTCATTATACTTCGGCCCCACCTATATATATCAATAACCAATCAAACACTCGTATCGTACACGGCTATCCTCCGCACACCTTAGTTAACCTCGGGCAAGTTCAACGTGCGACCACGCGTCCGATGGCCCTTCTCCAAATCAACGACTCTTCGAAATTTCGCTCGGCTTCCAACGTCGGGCTTTAACGTGCGATGGCGTGGGTTAAACGGTTGTTTTCCGGGGTCACTTCGCCATGTGTCGCATTCCCTATGGAATCGCTCGCGAATAGGAAATACCGCCTACTCCGCAAAAGCGGTGCGATATGGGCAACCCGCTTTTGTGATTCCGCTCGTGGTTTTGGTAGAGGGCTTGACCACGGGTGCATGTCCGGTTCCGCTATCCTTTTGTTTGTTAACTCATGTCCAATCCTCGGGTCGGGTTTCGAAAGCACAACAATTTTGTCTCTTTATTAAGCGGGATTTTAATATGTGTATTATCAAAGAAAACCAACACAAATTTTATAAGAAAATTGTTCAAAAGTCGAGCCCGCCGGACTTCAAACGGCGATAAACCATAATTCAAACCAAATTCGCGTTCCAAAATAGCCCTGTCGACGTCGGCCAATTTTGTAGCGCGAATTTCTTATCAAATTCGCCCTAATATTTTACGGGTCCGGATTTCCACGCACGCGAGCGGCCCAAACAAATATCCGCTCCAATCAATTTTTGCCACGTGTCCTCAATAAAAACTTGCCCTGCTCCGGTGCGGGTGCATTCGATAGCGTTTAAGGTGATGGGACATAGATATGGCGATTTCATATCATTCGCATTAACATTTAACGTCTGTTCAATTAAGTTTTCACATCAAATCTACATTAATTAATTAATTTTTAACACTTTGTTCAAGATCGGACCTCCACTCCTACGAGCGATTCCGCACGCTCCAATTTGATCCGGCCTTCGGCTCTCATTATTAATGATCGGGAGATTCATTATGACGGCCGTCCTTTGATTGCATTGCGGACGGGTCGACATAAAAAAATGGCGTTTAGCCACGGTTTTTCGGACAAGCCGGTTCTTTGGATTACACTTTGTCCGGTAGTCGTGACGATAAGGAGAAGTGGCCGACGAAACTACGCCTAGACTTTCTTTGCATATTTCCATTTCTCTCGGTTACGTCTCTGGGCTGTCTTCCTCTGTTAATTGGAATTACGCTTCTTCGTCTCTTGTGCCCATTGCGCTGCGCTCGAGATTGTACCCATGCCTCGCGTGCGTCATAGGATGCGTTGCCGCAGGGGGAGCACTAGAGGTCAATCCCGGCGCTCTCCCTCCGAGCACCTCAACGGAGATGACTTCCGGCCGAGTCCGGTGATTATTACTTAGGTCGATATCCAAATACTAGGAGTGGGCGGGGGTCGGCTTGTAGCATCCCGGCCACCGTATGGATTCCCCGCTCCACAGCTTCCCCACCGCTAGTTCACCTTCTCCCACGACGCGCCCTGCGCAATTTTCCTTTGATTGCACTCTCAACCGCCCGCGAATCACAGCTGTAGTCACTGTGGTCTTCCGCGAGGAGGCCCAAACGGAGGAAGAATGCACCCGTCCGGCGGGTCCGAGCTCGGAAAAAGCCGGCCAGCATTCGGGCCTTCAGGAGGGGAGCCGTGGCATGCATGTGGAGGTAGCACCTAGCGATCCTGGACCTTCCGAAGGATGGTGCCGAATCGTGGAGGAACCACCGGAGGAGTAGTTTGGTTAATTTGTTTTTCTTTCTTAGCAGGCCCACTTAATTGGGCTGCTTTTAGATTATTTTACTGTGTTGGACCTTTGTAATATTTTTGAATTCTGTAAATTAAACGTTCAAGACTGGTTTCCCCGTATGAGGGCAGTCTTCTTAATTTTTTGATTTTTTGATGACAAATTTTCCATGAGTATGGCCAGGCAATGTTTTTGACTTCGGTGTAATTTTATTAGCAATGTTAATAGATTAACTTTACTTTGAATTCTCACATGATTAGCGTTTTTCTTGATCTGTTCAAGGATTTTGGGTACTTTAATTTGTATTTGGAACAATGGACGTCGGTACTCTATATGTTGCTTTACTGTTCTACATACTACTATTTCACTTTCTTATAGATGCCTCGGGCATATTTGAATGCTTTCTCAGATTGTCGATAATCTCCATGTGGACCGTTACTGGATTTTATATCATGTCCTTGTATGTGACATGGGGTATTTTTCTATCATTGTCTGGGGTGGGACTTCCACTTTTCTGGATGGATATTTGGGTTCCAATCTTAGGATGTGAAAATGTAATGACTTCATGGACTGTTTTACTTCATACAATATATTCAAAACATCATTTTTTCTCTTGTGAAAAAAAAAATGATTAATGTTTATCACTCTGCCTTCAAAACTAGCGATGCTGGTCTATGTTGCTGGTTTATTGATATGGTCCGATGGTCTTTTTATATTTTGGACATATCACACTCCTCACATGATTAGCATTTTTCTCTGTTGCAGGATTTTGGGTACTTTAATTTGTATTTGGAATAATGGACGTCGGTACTCTATCTGTTGCTTTACTATTCTACATACTGCTATTTCACTTTCTTATAGATGCCTTGGGCATATTTGGATGCTTTCTCAGATTGTCGATAATCTCCATGTGGACCGTTACTGGGTTTTATATCAAGTCGGTGTATGTGACATGGGGTATTTTTCTATCATTGTCTGGGGTGGGACTTCCACTTTTCTGGATGGATATTTGGGTTCCAATCTTCAGATGTGAAAATGTAATGACTTCATGGTCTGTTTTACTTCATATAATATATTCAAAACAACGTTTTTTCTCTTGTGAAAAAAAAATGATTAATGTTTATCACTCTGCCTTCAAAACTAGCGATGTTGGTCTATGTTGTTGGTTTATTGATATGGTCTGATGGTCTTTTTATATTTTGGACATATCACACTCCTCACATGATTAGCGTTTTCCTCTGTTCAAGGATTTTGGGTACTTTAATTTATATTTGGAACAATGGACGTCGGTACTCTATCTGTTGTTTTACTATTCTACATACTGCTATTTCACTTTCTTATATATGCCTCGGGCATATTTGGATGCTTTCTCAGATTTGTCGATAATCTCCATGTGGACCGTTACTGGGTTTTATATCAAGTCCTTGTATGTGACATGGGGTATTTTTCTATCACTGTCTGGGGTGGGACTTCCACTTTTCTGGATGGATATTTGGGTTCCAATCTTCAGATGTGAAAATGTAATGACTTCATGGACTGTTTTACTTCATATAATATATTCAAAACGGCGTTTTTCCTCTTGTGAAAAAAAAATGATTAATGTTTATCACTCTGCCTTCAAAACTAGCGATGCTGGTCTATGTTGCTGGTTTATTGATATGGTCTGATGGTCTTTTTATATTTTGGACATATCACACTCCTCACATGATTAACGTTTTTCTCTGTTGCGGGATTTTGGGTACTTTAATTTGTATTTGGAACAATGGACGTCGGTACTCTATCTGTTGCTTTACTATTCTACATACTGCTATTTCACTTTCTTATAGATTCCTCGGGCATATTTGGATGCTTTCTCAGATTGTCGATAATCTCCATGTGGACCGTTACTGGGTTTTATATCATGTCCCTGTATGTGACATGGGGTATTTTTCTATCATTGTCTGGGGTGGGACTTCCACTTTTCTGGATGGATATTTGGGTTCCAATCTTCAGATGTGAAAATGTAATGACTTCATGGACTGTTTTACTTCATATAATATATTCAAAACAACATTTTTTCTCTTGTGAAAAAAAAAATGATTAATTTTTATCACTCTGCCTTCAAAACTAGCGATGCTGGTCTATGTTGCTGGTTTACTGATATGGTCTGAAGGTCTTTTTATATTTTGGACATATCACACTCCTCACATGATTAGCGTTTTTCTCTGTTGCGGGGTTTTGGGTACTTTAATTTGTATTTGGAACAATGGACGTCGGTACTCTATCTGTTGCTTTACTATTCTACATACTGCTATTTCACTTTCATGGACTGTTTTACTTCATATAATATCTTCACTTTCATGGACTGTTTTACTTCACTGTTGTAGGGTCTTGAGTACTTTAATTTGTATTTGGAACAATGGACGTCGGTACTCTATCTGTTGCTTTACTATTCTACATACTGCTATTTCACTTTCATGGACTGTTTTACTTCACTGTTGTAGGGTTTTGGGTACTTTAATTTGTATTTGGAACAATGGACGTCGGTACTCTATCTGTTGCTTTACTATTCTACATACTGCTATTTCACTTTCATGAACTGTTTTACTTCATATAATATCTTCACTTTCATGGACTGTTTTACTTCATATAATATCTTCACTTTCTGTGTTGTTACTTCTTTGTTGTAGGGTTTTGGGTACTTTAGTTGTATTTGGAACAATGGATGTCGGTACTCTATCTGTTGCTTTACTATCCTACATCTTTGCTATTTCTTTCCTTAGACATTTTACTTCATATAATATCTTCAAGCAATTTCTCGTCTTTTAAAATTTTAATTTTTTTTTTTAAAGCCAACCCTCCGTCGGTCTACCGACGCCTTGTAGACGTCGGAACTGCGACAACCCAGCAACGTCGGAAGAGAGACAGTATGAAAACGTCGGACCACATATCGTCGGAATTACGACATCTTCCAGACGTCGGAAGAGTGACGTCCAAAACGTCAGACCACGTTTAGTCGGAATTGCGACAGTTTACAAGCGTCGGAAGAGCGACGCCAAAACGTCGGACGACGTTTAGTCGGAACTGCGACGATTTATAAGCGTCGGAAGAACGACGTCCAAAACGTCGAACCACATTTCACTGGAAGTGCGACAGTTTACAAACGTCGGAGGCGCGACGGTTTGTGAGACGTTGGAAGAGTGACGCCTGTTCGGAACGACGGAAGAAGTGTCGATAGTGCGACACTTTTTACTTGCGTCGGAACGGCGACGGCATGAGAAACCATGGTTTGTCCGCCCCCGAACTGTCGCTCTTGTGACGAATATGTGTCGGAATAGCGACGAATTGGCCGTCGGAATTTCCGCCAAATTCTCTAGTGTGTACCACATATCATATGATATTACAAGCCATTGCAATTTGTGATTTAACCCATTCATACCCCATGCATTGGGATTGGGATCACAAACGAATCGACAACGTATACACAATGTTGATGTGGCAATAAACAAACATGTAGAGTTTACCGCCCTTATTACTCGTGGATGCATGCACCAAGAGTTAAAAATGCATGTATATTAATGTCATAGTGTCCCTATTGTATCCATTATCATAGTGCCCCCCTCTTGTAGCCACTAGAAGAGGTATATTAATTTAATAATAGAACAATCATCAAAGTAACTTAATTGCCAAGGACTCCACCTACCAATGGTTCTCGTTTTCGCATGTAGCCAGGTCAACAATCAACATCTTGAATACCTTGTATAAAGATATGTGAATAATCTAAATATATATATATATATATATATATATATATATATATATATTATAATATAAAAATTATTATTATTATTTTATAATAATTATAATTAGATATGGTTTAGGGGCAACTTAATTGGTGATCGAAGTGATGTGAAGTCGTAAATTTTGATCCTCTGATCATGACCTAGTCTACGGAGAGGAAGATAGGTCATATTCTCTCATAGGTATAGTGGTAGCAACCAAAAGTCGTGCAAACCAAGATATCTAAAATTTGATTCCATGATCATCATGGCTCAATCTACAATGGCTAAGTCTACAAAAAATGTTTTATCCCTTGATCATGACATAGTCTACGAAGAGGAAGACAGATAGTAGGGCCCCATAGGTGTAGTGGTAGTGGCCAAAAGTCATGCAAACTAAGATATCTAGGGTTTGATCCCCTGATCATGGCTCAATTTTCAAAAAGGAAGATAGGTTGTAGGCCCTCATAGATATAATGGTAGTTATCAAAATCCACCTTGCATCATGTGAGGACGAGAGTGACACAGTTATTGCTTCATATATATATATAATCCAATTTTATGGTCACAACAAAGGAAAACACTAAATTGGTGTATGATATTCCTTGTTTGTGGGAGAAAGGACCCACCTTTGTGCAATGATTTAATTGTTAAGTCTACAAAGACATACATACTCTACCCCCTTTGTTTTTGAACCTGTGACCTCTTATAATGAAACACATGCTCTTAAACATTAGGCTCACTCAAACTATATATATATATATATATATATATATATCCAATATTATAATTATATATAAATTTATTTTCATTTTAATTTTTGCATGTTAAAATAAATTTATAATGTTTTGCATTAGTATTACTTCTAATTATAAACAAAAATGTACATACAAAATAAAATGAATAAATATTTATTTGAATTATTTACTTCAGTATTCATTTTGTTATATGTGAATTATTTCATTTTAATTAAATGTATTTATTTTTGGAATAAGGTTTCCAAAATTTTAATTTAATCATCAATAATTTTTTTTTTCTAATGAAGACTACTTTCTATTAATGTAACATAAAAATAAATGGAGGCTCGGGCCTCTGCAGTCCTAGCCTATTCCGAAGGCATAATTCTCAAAAATATCAAAATTGGGACTGCCCACGAAGGGGAAACCAGTCCAATAAGTAGTTTACCACTGCCTATAGAGAGGAAACCAGCTTTACACATAGAAAATTGATAATTGTTTGCAGACCTCAAACAGACATTGAAACCAGAAACTAAATAAACAGGCCCAAAAACCTTGGAACCGAAAACCATAATCCAGAAAGAACCTGAGTGCTTAGGTGTCATTTGGAGAGGGAGGTGTCTCTTCCACAACTAGACACCTGTACTCATTGATGTCGTCTGCTAGCTTGTTGTGGGTGGCGTCCTCTGCATTTTGGGACTCCTTAGTATCACGATCTTTTCCAGGAACATCTTTGCCGCTCTTCCAATCTTCACTGCTGTTGTAGGAACCTTTGTTAAGGCTGCTGGAAGCAGGGTCGCTCTTCTCAACTGCAGAAGGAGCACTTTGGTTGGAGAATTTCTGCAATTTTATGGGACGAAGGCCAGCCACACTCATAGGTTCCTCTTTGAAGGAAACAGTGATAGTAGCAGTGACGCACGGGCGGTCCAAGGTGCACAGGAAGTGAAATTGAGCAGAATGGGTGGATGGCGGAGAGGCAGTCATTTCCAGCTGAGGCAGCGGCGGGGTTATGGTCATGGCAGGAGTATGCAAAGAAGGAGAGCGGGACTGGCCTAAAGTTCCAGCACGGCTACGCCCACTTCAAGTGGCCGGATAGCATCCGTGAGAATGCTCTAGAGAAGAGGGAGTAGTATCAAAGTGGGACGAGGGAGAGGAGTGAGCAGCCCGACCTCTGCTGCTACCGCGTCGACAGCACATGCGGTGACGAAGACGAGGCATGGTGGAGCAGTGTAGAGGGTGAGAACTCTGAGCTGAAGAAGTAGCGGGATGAGGGATCCAAGGAGTCAAGGGCACTGAAGCAGGGGTAAATCTTTCCGCAGAGGTGAAATTCAGACGGCAGACTAGACTCTGTGAGAAATGGAGGCCAGGGATCACCTCAATGCAGCAGAGGAGACTGCAGCACCGCCCTGTAGGCGTGTGGGAACTCGGCTCCGCGACTCCAGGGGGCAATTGCAGCTCAGAAACTGAGGCGAAGGAGGAAGACGACCAGGCGAAGGAGGAAGACAACCAGGCGGAGGAGGAAGACAACCCTGCGCATTCATTTTGAAGGAATGGCAATGGCATCGGCAAATGGGCTGAATTAAGTTGCGAGTGTGGGAGCAGTTGGAGCAATTTAATGCCCACCGCTGAGACCTGTGGGTGGCCATGTGGCTATGCCACTAGCCAACCCATAGTCCTGCCCACTGATCAGTCTTGATAATCACCCGCATCCGGGAAATCATCAATAACTAATAGATGGAAAATATAGATTTATTTTTATGAAATATTCACATAATATTTTTAGTACTGTTTTTGGAGTGATTTGGAGTGATAACTACTTGGAGTGATTTGGAGTGATTTGAGATCAAATCTTTTAGTTATCATTATACCACCAAAATTATATTTAATACCAATATATAACTTAGCAAAAAGTAGTCTAAAAATATTTTAATTTAATTATCAATAATAGATGGATAATATAGAATTAACCTCTAGGGAATATCCATAAATATTTTTAATAATAATTAGGATGGAGTTGAAAATGATTTCAAAAGAAATTGTGCATTTTTTGCTTTTCAATTTAATTAAAACAAAAAGGTTACTCACAACTAGCCAAAGATGTCCCCCCATAACATCCCATTGTATCAACCACTCAATTATTGCATGAATTTTTTTTCAGTATGACATGAGTTATGGTTTTTTCGGCATGTGGTATTAATAAGCCATGATATTGGCTCATGGTATTGTAACAAAATCTAATTACAAGTTAAGAATATATCATGGAGTAAATGTTTTGATGGTCTTTACCATCCATTTAATTTATATGATTGTGTAATAAAGACAAAATTAATGACAAAAGACCAAAATAAAAATTTACTAATCTAATTTGTATCATCCTTACCTAAAATTCAAATCCCTATATTTTTATGAAGCTAGCAGTTTCCTATATATTCATTATTTAACTTTCATTAAATAAAAAAATATAAATTACTATATAATTATTATTTTATCTTTCATAAAATAAAAAACCATAAAATACAATTAGAATTTTGAGAGGTTTGGTATTCTATCTCTCTAACATGACAATTGTTAAGAAGAAATGAGGATGGGCAAGATTAGAACTAATTCTCATGAGTTTCATAGTGAAACTATATGTTGGTCAATTTCCAAAAAAACATAGAATGAAAGAGTTGTCACTTGTGAGCTCCTAAGAGGGGTGAATACATAAGACTCTTCCTCTTCAATTGTCCATTTTATATTCACTTTGGATCTAATTTTCAAAATATTTGTCACACTACCATATTTCTTGACCTTTTAACTTAGCAAAACTTTTGTGATTCGAGAATGCTCTCTCACTCTTTTTAAACATATAAATAAAATATTAAAAATTATAACAATCTCTTACATATTTAAGGTTTTGTAGACCATATAGGTCTTAGTGGATGTTCTTCATCATCATCATCATTATTTATGTAAATAAGGAAATAGATATCTCACAATAACATAACTTTTAAAATTCCCAAGAGAATTAGATCCATGGTGAAAAGAAAAGATTTGTTTTTTTTAATTGTTCTTTGTGTCATCACTGAATCAATATATTACATACATAACAACCATAGCCATGTGATCTTCTACCAAAAAGAGAGAACAGAATTGTCAAAGAGAGGCATATATTCTTTACCCATAGAGTGAAATACAGTTGAATCATTGAAAAACAATGGAACCGATATAGGCTTAGAAAGCCCACAAAACCAAAACCATCCAAAATTATACATATTGAGCATACTATAATGTTGAAAGAACTCATTCCACACTTACAAACATAGTTAAGACTAAATGTAACATCATAAAAAGAAGAGAAATATGTCAACCAGAGGAATTGGACACCTCTATGTGAACAACACTGGTCCTTGCGGTTGTTGAATTATGAGGCTTCTTTCAACTGAGGTATGCTTCCATGTGGGCTACGCGAGAGCTTATCGAAAGGATTGAGTATGCAAGTGTTTGACCCGTTGATGAATATTTTTGAGCAATGAACCTAGTTGAGAGCTTTCCTCACCTTTGTTTTGTAGTACTTTGTTAATTAGTGTCTTGGTGTGCCAGTAAAGTTGTAGAGCTTGAAGGTATTGATTCCTTCTTCCTCTTGTCTGACTTGCGTCTAAGATCTAACTCATATAGGCTACATTAACCTTAGAATAAAAAAGGGAGCAATGTTCATGCAAAGTTCTTTCTTCATCAAATTGAATTCCTCCCTGATATAGGAGGGAGTGATTGAAGAAAAACCCCTAGTCGCTTACCTAGCCTCACTTGCACCAAGGAGATAGTCTCCCTAGAGTTGGAGGGCCCCACAACCCCGCGACAACCAGCACTACGACATGACCTCATTCTATGTCTAAGCATGATAGCATTGAAAATCTAGAGACTAAAAAGAAACGCAACAACTCCAACATGACCATGAACCAAAATCCATTATTACATAAACTCATAACCAAACAACTAAATTGACATCATTTGTTTTTGTGCTAGTTTATGTGAGTCTCGAGATGACTAGCACGACTAACCTGTGGCCTGAGTAACCATGATCCAAGGGAATCTAAGCTGTCAAAATCTTCTAGGATCGCACTCGGCATGGGGAACACCAACCCTTAGCATTGTTAGATTTTTTCCCACGAAATTTCGAACCGGCGACCTTTACACCATAGAGTGCTTTAATAAAACACATTGTCAATGACTTTTCTACTCCTCTTAGACCACTAACATACTATTTTTAAAAATAAGCCACTAAATTCATTTAATCAGTTTAATATTTTATTTTATATTTTAAAAAAATTGAGATTTTTTTTTTTAAATTTTAATAAAAAGAATTAAAAATAAAAGACATTACATATATTTTGCAATAAAATATAATGTAACAGAAACTTGATAGAATTTAAATTAAATGCGTGTAACTTACATTTCCAATAAAACTTAATATATTATAAATAAAATAAATAAAAAAGCTAAATCCTATCAAAATTAAAAAGTCAAATTAAATTAAAATAATAGTAATCACGTAAAAAACTCAGAAAAGTCAAATTGAAATTAAAAAACATGCTGAGATATAAATGACATCGCCGTGAAGGGATGCAATTTAAAATATCTCATTTAACATTGGTCATTCGTACTCATATAATATTAATCCGATGAACATACCGTTGTAATTCGTATTATATTATGATCTTAATATAACATTATTTTATAATATATTTATTTTAAATGGTGAAGAGAATATTCGAGCTAACATCCCGTTGTAATTTCTTATTACATAAGTAAATTACAATTATTATAATTTATAATAATATTATATTATGTGATTGATCCGGAAGGAAACTCCACCAATAATATAATATTTTTATTTTTTATTATAATATTAGATTAAGTTATTATGGGATTCAATAATCAAATTTGTTTTAATATTAGAGCAAGTTTATATGGAATTCAATAATCAAATTTTTAAGATTTAAAATTTATGGGAAAGTCGAGGGCAGTAGTTATTTGTGGGGGTGAGACTATATTAAAGGTATTAAGCTTGATTTCATTGTTACAATTATTTATTTGTGGGGGTGAGATTATATTAAAAGTATTAAGGTTGATTTCATTGTTACAAGGTATTTAGGGTTGATATTTTTGTTATAATATTTTATAGTTGAGTATAAAGTTGTTTTTTTTTTTTTACATTAGAGTATTTAAAAATAAAAAGAAGTTGAAGTTGGAATTAATTTTGGAGTTGAAAGTTGAGGACAGTAGTTATTTGTGGGGTGAGACTATTGCAGGTATTCACAGACTATATTAAAGGTATTAAGATTGATTTCATTGTTATAAGGTATTTAGGGTTGATTTCTTGTTATAATATTTTGTAGTATTTTGTAGTTGAGTATAAAGTTTTTTTTTCTAAAAAATTAATATTAAGATGAATTTAAATTAGGGTTATTTAAAAATACAAAGAGGTTGAAGTTGGGAATTAATTTTGGAGTTATATTATTTTAAGAGATGTCTAGAGTTGACTCACGCACCATTATGGTTATATTATATATTCATCCACGTTCTAAGTTGTTCTAAGTTGTTGCTAGCTTACATTTTCAGATTTTAAAAAGAAAAAGGATATATATATATCGAAGTTAAACAAGGTTGCCCCTTCTTCCCTACCTTATTTTGCATTTACATTGAAAAGCTAGAAGGTTGTTTAGAGGAAGCAGGTTGTGCTGGCACGATCTTAGCTGTAATAGTTATCATCCTTCTTCTCTATGCTGACAACATTGTTCTTTTGGCAAGGTGCCCATCTGATCTTGATAAGCAACTAAGACTTCTTAAGGATTTATGCTCTACCATGGGTATGACTGTTAACACTGACAAAACTAAAGTTATGATTATCAAATCCAAGAATGACACTTACACTAATTTTGTGTATGACAATAGAAACTTGGAGGAAGTGTCTTCTTACAAGTACCTAGGAATTGATATTCATCACAAGCTCAACTGGAACTATAGCATTTGGAAAAGGATTAATGAAGGGTGGAAAGCTTATTTTGGTCTTGAAAATAATTGTAAAGAAACAAACCTTGTCATGTGGGATAAAACGAAGCTCCTCTTTGAAACTTTAGTCACTCCTGTTATCTTGTATGGATGTGAGGTTTGGGGTTGCAATATATCTAGAGAATCCTGGAGAAAGATTGAGCAAATCCAAAAGCATTTTATAATGTATAACCTCAAAATTAAAAGCAATACACCCTATCATATTCTCCTTATAGAAGTGGGTCTTTCCGATATCGAGAGCCTAGTTATGACTAGGCTCCTGTTGTACAAGCACAAAATCAATAACATGGGAGACCATAGACTTCTTAAGATAGCTTTAAATTTCAACCAAAACCACCTAAGGCTCAAATGAGGTTGGTATAAAGATACCAAGGTCTGGTAAACCATTGGGAGATCGAAGAAAATATTGCATTGCAAAATATTAACAACACTAAAAATATTGTTACTTCTAAGTTTAAAGAGAAAATGTGGTGTGAGAAAGATTTAGAGGCTAAAAGAAAATTAAGATATTATAAGGAGGTCATCAACCCTACTCTAGAAGATCATAAGTATCTCTTTGTTTTAACTAGCTAAAAGAAAAAAATTAATATAGCCAAGATAAGAACGAACTCTCATGAGCTCCATAGTGAAACTGGTCATTGGGCAGTTCCTAAAACACCATGGGTGGAAAGGATATGCCATCTTTGTGAAAATATGAACACTGAGATTGAAAATCACTTCCTCTTAGAGTGCCCTGCGTACACCCACATTAGATCTCAGTTTCATAATCTTTGTTGCAATACCGACCTTCCTAGTCTTTTAACATGTCAAAATTATAGTGAGCTCGAAACTCTTCTCTCCAAGCTCTTTGAGCATAGGATTACAATTTAAAAAAAAAACTAAATAATTTGTTTCTTTAGATCAGATAAACCAAAGTTTGGTCTCAGTAGAGGTTAACCATCATCATCATCATCATCATCATATATATATATATATATTATTAAAAAAATCTATTTAAAATAAATAAGATGAATCATAAAGATTATTAATAATATTTAGTTATCTTTTAAATATTTAATATTGACATATCAATGTATTTTAAATCTATATTTTTATTTTATAATGGAAATTGCTAGTGTATTGACATATCAATATTTTTTAAATCTATATTTTTAAATTATTAATAAATTTACATCTTTAAAGTATGATTATTTTTTTCACATTTATCAGATACAATTATAAAATTAATGTATATTATACATATTATCAAATAAAAAATGACATCATATAAATATTAAAATTTATAAAAGAATAATTAAACAGACATATAAATAATAATATTTATAAAATAATAATTAAATTGACATAAGCATGATGAAATCACAAATGATATCATATGAATATTAAAATTTATAAAATTAATATTTTACATTATCTTATAAAATGAATTAAAAAGAATTTATCTCTCCACTTCGACACATCAAAAAATTAGAATGTCCATCCGAAAAAAGAATTTAGGGTTGGAATTGTCAAGAGTGGATATTGTTGCGTTAACTTGGTGTGTGCGGTAGAGAAGTTAAATGTTAGGCTCTGTCCATGCCACATGGTCCTTCAGTTCCCTCACACAAAGAGCCGACGTCCAAAGCAAGATTCCAGTCTGGAGATTCAGGTCCATCGATTAATTTTCTAAACCACGAATAAATCCCATTACATGGACTCGCAGTCTCATTATTATGATAACCTTCGCTTCCCTTATGATCATACTACCTTTTCATGCACATGCCGATGACAATTATCAACATACCAATTTCATGTTCGACGGATTCAATGGAGCCAACTTGATCTCGGAGGCGGATGCTTCACTCACTCGCTCCCAATCCCTGCTCACCCTCACAAACCACACGTCTTTTATACTAGGCCGGGCACTGTATTCAATTCCCGTGAAGATGAAAAGCAACGAAATGCGTTCCTCCTTCAGCACTACCTTGTGCAAAGGCCAACAACAATGTCCACCTTCATCAAAAGTTATGCGATATGTTTATCTCTTTTTAATAGGCTTGCTTCTTCCAGAGAATTAAATTTACCAATGGAATTGTCTATCATCATCAATGATTCATGTGAGGGGTAAAGCAGGGAGTTTATCCGAAACCAGTTTCTTTCATGGAAATTGTAGATATGGATGAAAAGCTCACATAAAGAGAGTAAACCATAACCATGCACCTAATATGATCTTAAAATATTTGCAGCATCATCATCATTAATAAAGTGGAAGCAAAACCATTGATTGTATAACATAAAGAGAGGAAACCATAACCATGCACCTAATATGATCTTAAAATATTTGCAGCATCATCATCATTAATAAAGTGGAAGCAAAACCATTGATTGTATACACTGTTGAAAAGAGGAGAGTACTTAAGAATAGGGTACCAGTTTTCTTTAACTTAGGCCATCCATCCATCCATCCATTCGCAGATTAGACCATTTACCCACAAAAGCCCGTTTCTATAATCCTACCACCTGGTCCCAAAAGACATTAGAACCAAAAACGAGTTTCTTATAATCCAGTTCAACCTTTAGTGCCTTCTTTTCCCGCGAACAATGGAAAAAAAATTTCCATGTATTACCACATTCGGGTTCAATAGAACCGAAACATTTGAATCCACATGTACAAGAGATGTCCCAGAGGGCTCGACACTCAAGTGAAATCTTACTGATATATGTAAAGGCCAGTTGTACAACTGAAGCAATCAGCACAAACCATCGGCACTCTACAATCTTGCCTATATGTGTGCCAAAGTAGAGAGCATTACCAAAAAATACCTTATGTAGTAGTGTCTGAAAAAACCTCGATAAAATATGTAGATAAGGTAAATTAATGTCACTTATCAATTATAGACCCCACTCGATGTAGGTCGTCACCAACTTAATCTACTAGGACACCCCTTTGACCAATCACTGTTGACCAATGTCCTTTAGAGAATCTCATCAAGCACACAATCGACACAGATCTTTAATGACGACACAAACCATTAATGGATTGTCCATCATATAATCAATGACCAACTTGGAAAATAAATATCTCAACATACCAATTAATGACCCCAAGAGACTCCTTCATGATCAAATTCAAAATTCAAATATGTTACCAACTCCTCCAACCAAAATGAATGCACCTACATAGTAGTAAGATCCACATGAGCAAAGGTTCAGAAGAAAGACCACGTAAAACAACTAGCTAGTTCATCTCATATAGACCACATAGAAGACCAACAGGTAGCAGCGAAGATCCTCGTAAATCCCCTGATCGACCAATCCCAAATCAGAGAAAAAAGGTTTAGAAGAAAGGTCGCGTAAACCACCAACTAGTGTCTTTGATAGACCACAAAGTAGACCAACATCTAGAGTGAAAGCAAATTGTTATTAGTGTACCTTGAAACAAAAAAAACCTGTAGAGATCCCTGATATCATCCAGAATCAAGATAAAAACTGAACCTACCTCAGATAATTACGCTTAGATATATTGCACCCAACAACGCCAACAACTTCACCAATGAAGGCTGCATTTAATCCATCTACCTCCACACCTGCAACCAAAATTATTACCCTTGTGAATTTTGTGATTAATGCTTCCACAATCCAATCTTTTATCCTCAACGTCTACTTCTTGCAAAAGTTGTTGTAGAGATTTTGTAGGCATATTGTCTGCCAACAAATATTCCGTATTTTCCTCCACCGTCCTTCAGTTGAATCTAATCCATGTTGTTGATGACAGTGAGGAAATCCTACACAACAATGTGTTGATAACAACAACCAACGAATAAAAGTAGCATTCAAAATAAATGAAACAATAAAAAGCCATAGATTAAAACACAATCGATGGAGACCCTGAAAAGTGCTCCAACTATGTTACTATCTATCCATGTTCAATGGAAGTGCCTCCATCACTCCTCTCACCAAGCACACCTTTTTTTTTGGTTTCCATCACTCTCCTTCTTGAAGAACCCATCAACAACATAAAGACGGACCCCTAATCCTTTACCTTTACCTTTTTTACTAGCACCTCATATCGAAAATTTTAAGATGAAAGTAAATTTTAAGACAAAATATTTATTTTATCTTAAAAAATTATCTTAAAATCCCCCTCCATGTATTAGTGTCGAAGGCAATGGAAAACAATTTGTCTCTAATCGTATCAACAGAGATTGAAGGGACATAAGAGAAATTGATGTCCGAGAAATATTTCTAGGAAACATTGTCACGTTATTCAAAGTCAACTACCTCCACAAAACAAAGAGCCCAACAAATCATTGTCTTTATACAAGATAACGTGAATGGTAAGCGAAATAAAAACCTCGGTATATGCGCGAGATAGTAATATCTTTGGAGCTAGCGCAATGTCATAATCAATTTTGCAGGTGTTAGATAATATTGTTTTAAGTTGATATGGTTTTGTCTTCATCGTCAATTGTCTTAAATGAATTTCGTCTTAATTTCCATTGTCTTAAATTTAAAGTTTTGTCTTAAATATTTTTGTCTCAAACTATTTTTGTCTTTTAAATATAAATTTTTGTCATAAAGTGTTTTTGTTTTAAATATTAAGTTTTTTTGTTAAAATATTTTTGTTTCAAACTATTTTTGTCTTAACAATAAAGTTTCGTCAGAAACTATTTTTGTCTCAAACTGTTTTTGATTTAAATATAAAGTTCTCTTAAAAAAAATTTGTCACAAACTATTTTGTCTTAAATTTTATATTTAAGAAAATTCCATTGAAATTAAATTTTAATGTATAATAACTAAATTAAAAAATAACTTTTTAAGAAAAAATATTTTTTATCTTAAAAAAATGTCTTAAGTGTTGTTCTCCATCGATGAGATAGATTTCTTTAATTATCAAAATCCTCATTTGATCTGTGAAATTCGATTAAAATTGGTGGATAAGGAAGGGTGCTTTATGTTATTAGGTAAAGTCTAATGTTGAATGTAAAGAGTGGAGGATCTCACTCAAGTGGAGAGTGATCTACATCCTCTGCTGCTTATTGACCTCGCCAAACAGTTGATGAATCAATACTTTTAGGGAGTAGTGAGAGTGAATCTTGAGGATTGGGGTAAAAAGAGTGAATAGTTTACTTATTACTATTTTTTATGAGTTTTGATGAAGTCTCTAATTTTGCTTAGATTATTCATTTGTATGATAATGGTCTTTCTAAAATTACTATTGAATATTTTCAAAATAGTTGTTACTCCGGACCTCAACTTCAAACTCAACCAGGGCTACACCACCAGTACTTTGAGCTTTTCTGAACGAATTTTTCACTATCAAACTGAAACAAACTTCCCACTCCATTTGTGGGAGTGATAGCCCTGGCTTCCATTAAACTGTCAACTAGAAAACGTCAACGATTGTACTACTCAATTGATATGTGTTATACAATTGATATCCGAAATTAAATGTCAACGTACAACATATCATATGATATTACCAAATATCAAGCCATTGCAGTATAACCCATTCATACCACATGCATTGAGATTGGGATCACAAACGATTCGACAACATATACACAATGTTGCTGCGACAGTAAACAAACATATAGAGTTTACCACCCTTATTATTCATTGATGCATGCACCGAGGGTTAAAAACGCATGTATATTAAGGTCATAGTGCCCCTCTTTTAGCCATTATCATAGTGCCCCCCTCTTGTAGCCACTATAAGAGGTATATTCATTTAATAAGAAAACAATCACCAAACTAACTTAATCTCCAATATACGCCAAGAAGGCGGGGACTCTACCTACCAATGGTTTGCGTTTTTGCATGTAGTTAGGTCAACCATCAACATCTTGAATACTTTGTATAAAGATAGGTGAATAATCTAATATTTTTTTAAAATATTATAATATAAAAATTATAATTATTATTTTATAGTAATTATAATTAAATATGGTTTAGGGGGTAACTTAATTGGTGATTGAAGTGATGTGAAGTCATGTAAACTAAGATATCTAAGACTTAGTCTATGAAGAGGAAGATAGGTAAAGTCGTGCAAACCAAGATAAAATGTTCGATCCCTTAATCATGGCATAGTCTACGAAGAGGAAGACAGATCGTAGGGCCCCATAGGTATAGTGGTAGCAGCCAGAAGTTGTGCAAACTAAGATATCTAAGGTTTGATCCCTTATCATGGCTCAGTTTTCAAAAAGGTAGACAGGTTTTAGGCCCCCATAGATATAATGGTAGTTATCAAAATCAACCATGTGTCACACGAGTATGAGAGTGACCCTGTTATTGCTTCATATATATATATATATATATATATATATATATATATATATATATATATATTATCCAGTTTTAAGGTCACAACCAGGGCATACACCAAATTGGTGTATGAAACTCCCTTGTTTGTGGAGGAAGGGACCCAATTTAACTGCTAAGTCTACTAAGACATACATACTCTACACCTTTGGTTTTGACCCTGTGACCTCTTATGATGAAACACATGATTTTAACCATTAGACCCACTCAAGCTATATATATATATTAAATTTTGCATATTAAAATAAATTTATAATGTTTTGTATTAGTATTACTTCTAATTATAAACAAAAATGTACATATAGAATAAAATGAATAAATATTTATTTGAACTATTTACTTCGGTATTCATTTTGTTATATGTGAATTCTTTCATTTTAATTAAATGTATTTATTTTTGGAATAGGGTTTCCAAAATTTTAATTTAATCATCAATAATTAATAGATATACAATATAGATTTATCTTATTTGAAATATTCACATAATATTTTTAGAAGTGTTTTTTTTTAAACCATGGTGGATGGATAACTAGTTGGAGTGATTCAGAGTGATAACTACTTGGAGTGATTTGGACTAGGCATAGGATCAAATCTTTTAGTTATCACTATACCACCAAAAGTATATTTAATACCAATATATAACTTAGCAAGAAGTAGCCTAAAAATATTTTCATTTAATTATCAATAATAGATGGATAATATAGAATTAACCTCTAGGGAATATCCATAAAATATTTTTAATAGTACTTAGGATGGAGTTGAAAATGATTTCAAAAGAAATTGTGTCTTTTTTGCTTTTTAATTTAATTAAAACAAAAAGGTTACTCACAAGTGGCCAAAGATGTCCCCCCATAACATCCCATTGTATCAACCACTCAATTATTGCTGAAAACATTTTCAATATGACATGAGTTATGGTTTTTTAGGCATGTGGTATTAATAAGCCATGATATTTGCTCATGGTATTGTAACAAAGTCTACTTACGAGTTAAGAATATATAGTGCAGTAAAAATTTTTATGGTCTTTACCATCCATTTAATTTATATGATTGTGTAGTAAAGAAAAAATTAATGACAAAAGAACAAAATAAGAATTTACTAATCTAATTTGTATCATCCTTACCTACAATTCCAATTCAAATCCCTATATTTTTATGAAGCTAGCAGTTTACTATATATTCATTATTTAACTTTCATAAAATAAAAAATATAAATTACTATATAATTATTATTTTATCTTTCATAAAATAAAAAAACATAAATTACAATTAGAATATTGGGATGTTTGGTAGTCTATCTCTCTTACATGACTATTGTTAAGAAAAAAATGAGGATGGGCAAGATTAGAACTAATTCTCATGAGTTTCATAGTGAAACTATGTGTTGGTCAATTTCCAAAAAAACATAGAATGAAAGAGTTGTCACTTGTGAGCTCCTAAGAGGGTTGAATACGGAAGACTCTTCCTCTTCGATTGTCCATTTTATATTCACATTGGATCTAATTTTCAAAATATTTTTCACACTACCATCCTTCTTGACCTGTTAACTTAGCAAAACTATTGTCATTCAAGAATGCTCTCTCACTCTTTTTTAACATAGAAATAAAATATTAAAGAATTATAATCAATCTCTTACATATTTAAGGTTTTGTATACCATATAGGTCTTAGTGGATGTTCTTCATCATCATCATCATTATTTATGTAAATAAAGAAATAGATATCTCACAATAACATAACTTTTAAAATGCCCAAGAGAATTAGATTCATGGTGAAAAGAAAATATTTTTTTTTAATTATTCTTTGTGTTATCACTGAATCAATATATTACATACATAACAACCATAGCCATGTGATCTTCTGCCAAAAGGATAGAACAAAAGTGTCAAAGAGAGTCATATATTCTTTACCCATAAAGTGAAATACAGTTGAATCGTTGAAAAAAAATGTAATCGATATAGGTTTAGAAAGCCCACAAACCAAAACCATCCAAAATTATACATATTGAGCATACTATAATGTTGAAAGAACCCATTCCACACTTACAAACATAGCTAAGACTAAATATAACATCATAAAAAGAAGAGAAATATGTAAACTAGAGGAATTGGACACCTCTATGTGAACAATGCTAGCCATTGCGATTGTTTAATTGTGAGGCTTCTTGCATTTGAGGTGTGCTTCCATGTGGGCTAGGCGAGAGCTTATCGAAAGGATTGAGTGTGTAGGTGTTTGACCTGTTGATGAATATTTTTGAGCAATGAACCTAGTTAAGAGCTTTCCTCACCTTTGTTTTGTATTACTTTGCTAATCAGTGTCTTGGTGTGTCAGTAAAGTTGTAGAGCTTGAAGGTATTGATTCCTTCTTCCTCTTGTCTAACCTGCGTCTAAGATCTAACTCATATAAGTTACATTAAATTTAGAATAAAAAAGGGAGCAATGTTCATGCAAAGTTTTTTCTTCATCAAATTGAATTCCCTCCCTGATATAGGAGGGAGTGATAGAAGAAAAGCCCCTAGTCGCTTACCTAGCCTCACTTGCACTAAGGAGATAGTATCCCTAGAGTTGGAGGGCCCTGCAACCCCGCGAAAACCAACACTACAACGCGACCTCATTCTATGTCTAGGCATGATAGCATTGAAAATCAAACGCAACAACTCCAACGTGACCATGAACCAAAATCCATTATTGCATAAACTCATAACCAAACAACTAAATTGACATCGTTTGTTTTTTGCTAGTTTATGTGAGTCTCGAGATGACTAGCACAACACAACTAACCTGTGGCCTGAGTAACCGTGATCCAAGGGCATCTAAGCTGTCAAAATCTTTTGGGGATCGCACCTGACATGGAAAACACCAACCCTTAGCATTGTTAGATTTTTTCCCACAAATTTTAGAACCGACGACCTTTACACCACAAAGTGCCTTAATAAAACACATGGTCAATGACTACTCTACTCCTCTTAAACCACTAACATCATATTTTTAAAAATAAACTACTAAATTCATTTAATCAATTTAATATTTTATTTTATATTTTAAAAAAATTTGAGAATTTTTTTTATTTTAATAAAAAAAATAAAAATAAAATACATTATATATATTTTGCAATAAAATATAATGTAATAGAAAGTTGATAGAATTTTATTAAATGCGTGTAACTTACATTTCCAATAAAACTTAATATATTATAAATAAAATAAATAAATAAACTAAATCCTATCAAAATTAAAAAGTCAAATTAAATTAAAATAATAGTAATCACGTAATGATACCAAAATAAATAAATAAAGTCAAATTGAAATTAGAAAACATGCTGAGATATAAATGACATCGCCCGTGAAGGGATGCAATTTAAAATATCTCATTTAACATTGGTCATTCGTACTCATATAATATTAATCCGATCGATAATACAGTTGTAATTCTTATTATATTATGACATTAATATAACATTATATTATAATATCTTTATTATAAATGGCGAAGAGAATATTCGAGCGAACATCCCGTTGTAATTTCTTATTATATAGGTAAATTATAATTATTATAATTTATAATAATATTATATTATGTGATCGATCGAATTAGTATAATTTATAATAATAATATTATATTATGTGATTGATCGGGAAGAAAAACTCCACCAATAATATAATATTTTTATTTTTTATTTTAATATTAGATTAAGTTAATATGGGATTTAATAATCAAATTTATTTTAATATTAGATTAAGTTTATATGGGATCGGGTCTTTTACGGGCCTCACATGTAATCTTCCAGATTTTCTGCGGTGGGAGGTAGTCTGCTCTGTTTAGGTTTGGGTTCCTCTTTTCATAATTTTACCCTTTCTTTTTAATCATTCAGCGTTGTCTGCTCATTCGACGCTGCCTGCTCCACCCCTTCTTTCAGCGCTCGTGTCTTCTCATTACACTCACCTTAACCGATGATGATCTCAACACTTACAGTGCGAAGACCGGACATGTCTTGCTCGGTCAATTCGATTTTATGCAGCGAACTTCTCAACCCATTATTCCTCCACCTCCTGGTTCACCCTTCTTCGATGATGGTCCGACCGCCAACTGCAGATATGATGACCCTTCTATCAGCCCTCCTTGCGTTAATCTCACTGGTTATGCGAACGCAGAGACCCAAACTTCCCCTCTTCAGCCTGTGATTCATCAAAAGGGGATTAGGAAAAAAATCTAACGTTGCGAAGCTGGTGGTTGGAGTTGATATTTCTATCCCGGATATCCCATCCTATTTGGACAAGGCCCTGGTCAAGACGTTTTTGAGGCAGGATGGCCACAAAAGAAACAATTCAATCATGGATGGAAGAGAACTGGAAGCCTATGCTGGGTTATGTCCCTGTTTTTCACAAACTGTCTTGTGGTTGGCTTATGTTTAAAGTAATATCTAATACCGACATAATCAAATTAACTGACCATGCTTGGAGCCGGGGTCCAGCTGGTTTAATATTACAAAACTGGGATATCAGCTTCAATGCAGGCCGATCTCCCCAGCATCTTCAAAAAGTCTGGGTAATCTTACCTGGCTTACCTCAATTCTTTTGGCAACAACACATCCTCTAAGCTATTGGTAATAAGTTGGGCTCCTTTGTTGCTCTTGAAGAGGATTGGGAAGAAAAATTTGACAGAAGATGTGCTAAATTTCAGGTTGAGTTAGATGTACGCGATGGCCTATTCGAAAGCATTATACTAGAAATGAACGGCAGCGTGTGGACACAAAAAATAGACTTTTGGAAGCTACCTTTCAGGTGTTTCCTGTGTCGTCATGTCAGGCACTTGGCACAGGACTACGCACAGCCGAATATTTTGCGTCCTCATTACAAAAAAGTTTGGAGGAAAAAAGTGCTCAATAATTCGGCAAGCTCTCATAATACTAATCCATTTCAGGCTCCTTTGAATGACAATGTGGCCGTCCCGTTCCAGCCTGAATCCTCCTCGCATTTTATTCCTCGAGTTGAGGAGAAGATAGGTGAGGTGGATGCTTCCTCTTCTACAAAAGGTACGCCCTTTGGAGACTCCTCTCCCCCTCCTATTCCCTCTCTTCAGTCTCCTTTAATCGAAACTCTGGATTGCGGTGATCACGCCCTCTGTCCTCCTGAGGTCCTCCCTCCCTTGATTCCCCCTCCCATCGCCCCCTTGGCACGTTCTCATTGCCTTAAGACTTCCTCTCGTGCTCTCGTTACATCGACAGGTCCACGCTTATCTCCCAGCTCCTACACAGCTAAACTCTATTCTCGGTCCTCTTCCCGAATTAGCCCGAATCCCTCTATTAAAGGGGGTATTGCCCTGGATTCTGCTCCCAAAATCACTCTTGGGAGGAAGTCCACATTATCAAAGGCTCAGAATCAGGTAGCTTTGGATGTTAACTACGACAAACAAAAAACGATCCACCAAGCTCTTAGAGCAGAGAGCGCCCTCGTAAAGGGCTCAAAATGATTATCCTCTCCTTCAATGCCAGGGGTCTTAGGGGCGCCCCTTCTCAGCCTGCCCTCAAAAGGCTTTGTCATTCTGTCAATCCTAATATCATTTTCCTCTAGGAGACAAAGGTTTCTAGTCTTCGCGCTCAAGAAATTTTATCCAAATGGTTATGTAATTGGTCTTTCTTTTCCATAAGCGCATCGGGATCTGCTGATGGTCTTACTTCCGCATTTAAGCCTTCCATCTCTGTTATTTCTTCCGAACCCTCCTCTTCGTTCATCAAGACTTCCATCTCAAATCCTCTATCAGGAGGGTCCCTCTCCCTTTATAACGTTTTATGGGCCTTGTCATGAGAAATGACCCTTTTGGACAAATCTTTTCAACTCTGAACTTAATTCTTCTGATATCAAGATTGTGGGCGGTGATCTCAATTTTACTTTGTCCCTAGACGAAATTTGGGGATCTTCTGCCAGACTTGATCCACTCGCCCCTCTTTTAAATTCTTTTTGTGACCGTCTCGGTTTAGTCGATGTTCGTCCTGCAAAACTTGAACCAACTTGGCGCAATAATAGAAATTTCCAGGGTGCTATTACAAAGTGCTTGGATCGCTTCATAATCTCTGAAGCTTTATTAAATTCTCACTTTCAAGTGCTGTCACGTGTTGATACGGGAGGCATATCTGATCACCAGCCTATTGTGTTAGCACTGGTGATCCTTGAATCCAAACCTCCCGCTCCATTAAAATTCAATCCGACATGGTTACTGGAAGATTATTATAAAGCCCTGGTGATTTCCTCCTGGACCCATTTGATACCTTCACAGTCTCGATCTTTTATGCAGATGTGGGCTGACAACATTCAAAAAATCAAAAAGGTGACTAAGGTATGTGCGGGGGCTTTTCTGGCAAAACAAAAAGATCTCTTAAAAACAACCGAAGCTACTATCAGTTCACTTTTCAATCAGAACACTTTGGGTATTTTAGATGAATCTGAGATGGAGACCCTGAAAAATCTCGAGTTAAAGTGCCACGAGCTCCTTAAAAAGGAAGAAAAACTATGGCGCCTTAAGAGCATAGCTATCTGGATTAAAGATGGGGATAATAATACAAAAAAAATTCATCATTATGTTGTGCATAGAAGGAACCAAAATACCATTGTTGAAATAAAATCCGAGAGCGGTGAATTGGTCCATTCATTCGAAGAAAAATCCAAGGTAGGGGTCCAGCACTTTAAAAATATTTTTATTGCCCCAGTAGGGTGCCCCATCCAAGAAATCCTTCAGGTGTTGCAATTGTTCTCACGAATGATATCTGATGACATGAACTCTGCACTCACCAAAGAAGTAAACGAATCTGAGCTCGAATACATCCTTAAAAGTTTTTAGAAAGGAAAAAGCCCCGGTCCGGATGGTCTAACGATCGAATTCTTCCTAGGCTTTTATGATTTACTAAAGGAGGAATTATTTTTAGTAGTAAAGGAGTCCCAAAGATCTCGCAAAGTTATGGGTTCCCTCAACTCTACTTTTATTTCTTTAATCCCAAAAAACTTTGACCCTAAGGATTTTGATGAGTATCATCCTATATCATCTGCTGCAATTTGATCTACAAGTTAATAGCCAAAATCATTGCTCAAAGACTAAAACCCATCTTAAGCAGCATCATTTCTGAAGAAAAAATTGGGTTCTTGATCAACAGACAAATCCACGACGCAGTATCTTTGGTTCAATAAGCTCTCCATTCTGTCCACCTAAACAAAAATCCATCCTTCGCCCTTAAACTGGATTTGACTAAAGCTTTCGATAGAGTAAATTGGACCTTTCTCATGCTGTTACTCATTCAAATTGGAATGGCTCTAGATGTTGTTGAATGGATAATGGGGTGTATCCAATCTGCTTCATTTGCAGTTTTGATAAATGGCTCTCCATCTGCTTTCTTCCTCTCTTCAAGGGGGCTTAGACAGGGGTGCCCCCTCTCCCCCTTCCTATTCTTATTGATAGCTGATGCTCTAAGTCGATTATGCAAAAGCGCCATCTCCTCCGGAAAACTAAAAGGAGTCCACATTGTTGGCCTTGAATCGCTCTCCCACTTCCTTTTCGTGGATGATTTCTTACTTTTCTGTCGTGCATACATTGAGAATTCCAGGGTAGTTCGGGATATCCTTAGCCTATTTCAGGCTGCTTCTAGGATGTTGATAAACAAAAATAAATCTTTGTTGATTCATAATTCTATGCCTGATAACATTCTCTCCCATATAAAGAAGTCTCTCCGCTTCCCATCCAGTGCTTGGGAATCCAGTTTCAAATATTTGGGTTTCATTCTAAAATCAAACTCATATTGTTTTAAAGACTAGCTTTAGCTTTATCAGAAGGTTGATAAGCGCATCTCCCATTGGACAAACCATTTTCTCTCCCGAGGAGGCTATTTGGTCCTTCTCAAATCTGTGCTCCAAAGCATCCCGGTGTACTGGGCCACCATCGCTTTAATCCCAAAAGGAATCCTGCACAAAATAAGGAAGAAATGTTTCTCTTTCCTCTGGACAGCTAGCAAAAAAGATGAAGGGATCCTGCTGGTAAAATGGACTTCTTTGGCTAGGCCTAAAGAGTCTGGAGGATGGGGCATCAAAAACCTCCCTTTGTTTTGTCAATCTCTCACAGCAAAATCCCTTTGGAGGCTTTCGGAAAACACGGACTCTCTTTGGAACCGTGTTATCTGCGCAAAATATTATGCGGGTCATTCCATAATTTCGTGGTTCCGAAATCCAACCAAATCATTCAAAAATGCCTCCATTGGTTGGAAAGCAATGGTTTTGCATTTCCCTTCATCAGTCAGTGGACTGCATGGATCATCGGTAACGGAAAATCAATTCGCATCGGGATTGACCCATGGGTTGGAGCGGGTGAAAATTATAAACTCTCTTCATGCTTACGAAATCTCCTTTCTGAAAAACATGTTTTCTCTATCGCAGATGTCGCCAAATATATGCCACATGCATGGGGAACCTTCGGGTGGAAAAGTGCTCCTTCTACCTCCTCTGGCAAATGAATGGACCTCATTCATCTCTCTACTTGTAAACAAATTTATACATTTAGTACAGGACATCGAAGATACGTTGGCATGGTCCAAAAATGCATCGAATGGAAAATACACAGCAAAGCTCAGATATAAAACTATAATGGCAGAGTCTTTCAACGCAGAAGCTCTGTTCTAGTTCACTCTCCTTTGGAAATCCCCTGGCCCATTAAAAGCCAAATTAGTCCTGTGGCTCGCACTAAAAAATCGTTTTCTATCTTAGGATAATTTACAACGTAGGGGATGGGAAGGTCCCAATCAGTGTAGCCTATGTGGTTGAACAGCCAAATTTATTTCTCACATTTTTTTCTCTTGCTCTTATGCAGATTCTGTTTGGATCAGATCAACGTCTACAATCGCTGCCCCTCTTATGTCTCTGGTTGACTCTTTGGAAGCAAGGATAAAAAAATGGTGGAAGGAGCCTAGGGTAAAATCATACTCAGCTTTTCCTGCTTTGTTTTCTTATGGCATTTGGTGGGCTCAAAATTTGGCTATTTTCAGTGACAAACATATTCCATAAGAGCTAATTGTCACTCTCATTGTGCAGTGGAAATATGAACACAAATGCTTACCAAAAATCCCCAAATTTCGTTCAATAGTGCCTCCAGATATTGATCAAAATCACGCATGGGATTTTTTTGATGGAGCAAGTCAAGGCACCCCTCCTCTGACAGGGGCAGGGGCCGTCCTCCATGTTTCGCCTACCTCCAAGTTCCATATTCTTTTTGCTCCTGGCCATGGATCCAACAGCAAGGCTGAGCTAGCAGCTCTTTGGGCTGTTATTCATGTGGCAAAATCTAAAAATATTTCTTCTTTACAATGCTTTGGAGACTCCAAAATGGTTATTCATTGGGCCACTCACAAATCTCATATTCACTCTCCCCATCTTCAGGGCCTCCTCAGAGCCATTCGGTGGTTAGCTCAAGAATTTATACTCCTCTCTTACAATCATGTTTATCGAGAATTAAATTCCAAAGCTGATGACCTTTCAAAATCTGCTCTCATCCTCCCTCCTGGTACTCTGAAAATCATGGATACACTTCTGCTAATGTAGAAGAAATCTGTATGTTTTAATCAATTCAGCGGATCCTTCAGGTTTGATTGCAGGTTAATATACTTGTCTCATCAATTGTGCATACAGTTTTGAAGGAAGGGATTTAAAAATTCCTTATACTCCCAGTATTGAGCATATGTAAACATGCCAACCCGAAGAAACAATTTTTTTTTTTATGAAAGCGATTCTCGGAAGATTGCAACAAACAAGAATTTAAAATTCCTTATACTCCCAGTATTGAGCATATGTAAACATGCCAGCCCGAAGAAACAATTTTTTTTTTATGAAAGCGATTCTCAGAAGATTGCAACAAACAAGAATTTAAAAAGGAAACAGGATTTTGTAATCAAAGGTAAATTTGAATGGGTGATACAAAACTCATATAAAGAGTAAATTCAGCTCAAGCAGCAACCTAATAACCCATTTATGGGCCAGTCTGTTATTTAACATAAATCAAATATTTTTTTCCACGGAAAAAATGAAGAAGTTTATATGGGATTCAATAATTAAATTTTTAAGATCTAAATTTTATGGGAAAGTTGAGGTAATTGTTATTTTATGGGAACCACATTAGTTGGTTCGAAACGTCGACCTAATCCTAACGATGTGATTAATCTGAAAGTTCTTTTATCTACATTATGGTTCACAAAAGTCTTAGATCTAATGTAATTGTTATTTGTGGGGTGAGACTATATTAAAGGTATTCACAAACTATATTGAATAGTTTATGAGACACATAATACTTGTTAAGGTTTTGCAAATGGGGTAGCAAGTTAAGTGGGCTTGATTGTGGGGAAAACTCCAAAGTTAATAGCAGTTGAGCCAGAAGAGTTCTAGGTTGGGTGACCACACTCAAAATCTTGGTGATTGACGCTATGTGATTCAATTCACTAGTTTCAATCGCACTTCTTCACCCCTGTGAGCATCACCTGATGCAATGAGTGTTTAGTGGACTATTCAAAAATCATGAAAAATTAGTCAATGTTTAGTGGACTATTCAAAAATCATGAAAAATTAGTCAATTACGTCTACTTGTCATGAAAATGGTCATAGTTGAATAACTTTCTTAATGCAATTAAATCCCAAAAAATAATATTTAATATATTAGAAATATTCAAGATTAATTTCATTGTTACAAAGTATTTAGGATTAATTTTATTGTTATAATATTTTATAATTAAATATAAAGTTTTTTTGGTTAAAAAAAATTAATATTAAAACGAATTTAAATTAGGGTTATTTAAAAATACAAAAGGGTTGAAGTTGAGAATCAACTTTGGAGCTATATTATCTTGAAAGTATCTAGAGTTAACTCACGCACAAATTATGGTTACATTATATATTGATCCACTTTCTAAGTTGATGCTTTCATTGTTACAAGGTATTTAGCGGTTTTTTTTTTTTTTTTAATTTAATATTAAAATAAATTTAAATTAGAATTATTTAAAAATACAAAGGGGTTGAAGTTGAGAATCAATTTTGGAGTTATATTATCATAAGAGATATCTAGAATTAACTCACATACAATTATGGTTAAATTACATATTCATCTATGTTCTAAGTTCCTACATTTTCAGATTTTTAATATATATATCTATATCTATATATATCTATATATATATATATATATATATATTTTCAAAACATCTATTTCAAATAAATGAGATGAAGCATAAAGATCATTAATAATATTTAATTATTTTTTAGATATTTAATGTTGATATATCAATGTTTTTTAAATCCATATTTTTATTTTATTAAAGATTAATATTATCATATTAATATTTTTTTTAATTTATATTTTTATCTTATAATGAAAATTGCTAGCGTATTTTCATTTTTTTAATTTCAATTATTAATAAATTTACATCTCTAAATCTATGACTATCTTTTTTACTTTTATCTATACAATTATAAAATTAATATATATTATACATATCACAAAATCTATGTCTATCTTTTTTACATTTATCTATACAATTATAAAATTAATACATATTATACATATCACAAAATCACAAATGACATCATATAAATATTAAAATTTATAAAATAATAATTAAATTAACAAATAAATATTAAAATTTATAAAATAATAATTAAATTGACACAATTTTAGGAAATCACAAATGATATCATATGAATATTTAAATTTATAAAATTAATATTTTACATTCTCTTATAAAACGAATTAAATGAAATGAATTAAAAAGAATTTACCTCACACATTGAAAAATTAGAATGTCCATCCGAAAAAAGAATTTACGTCTTCGCCTAAAAAAATTGAAAATCGTTGCTGTATAGGGTTGGAATTGTCAAAGAGTGGGTTGGAATTGTGAAGAGTGGACACTGTTCCTGATCGACAGCCTTACCTTTGGTGGCTGCGGTAGAGTAATAAAATGTTAGGCTCTGTCTATGCTCCTTCAGTTCCCTCACACGGAGAGCCGACGTCCAAAGCAAGAGCAGCTCATTTTAAATTGTCATCTGCGTATCAAAAATCAGGAGTCCAGTCTGGAGATTCAAGTCCATCGATGTATTTTTCACAACCACGAATAAATCCCATTACATGGACCCGCAGTCTCATTAATATTCTGATAACCTTCGCTTCCCTTCTGATCATACTACCTTTTCATGCACATGCCGATGACAATCATCAACATACCAATTTCCTGTTCGACGGATTCAATGGAACCAACTTGATCTTGGAGGCGAATGCTTCACTCACTCGCTCCCAATCCGTGCTCACCCTCACAAATCACACGTCTTTTATACTAGGCCGGGCCCTGAATTCGATTCCCGTGAAGATGAAAAGCAACGAAACGCTTTCCTCCTTCAGCACTACCTTCGTTTTCTGCATGGTGCCTCCCGACGCTGGCGTAGGTGGTGAGGGAATGGCCTTCATCCTTACGCCCTACACATCTCCCATGGACGCTGTGTCGGCCGAGTATCTGGGATTGCTTAATGACACCAGCAACGGGCAGACATACAATCACTTGTTCGCAGTGGAGTTCGATACGGTCCACAGTGTGGAGTTCAATGACCCCAACGACAACCACGTGGGCGTGAACATCAACAACCTCATTTCAGTGCATACCGAGACTGCCGGGTATTGGGATGGGGAGGATTTCCAAAAATTGAGCCTCAAGAGCGGACGCAACATACAGGCCTGGATCGATTACGACGGTCTGCAAAGCCAGGTCAACGTTACCATAACGTTGGCCGGCTTGCCGAGACCGAATAAGCCGCTCATATCTCGGGATATCGATCTGCAGAGTGTTCTGCAAGAAAATATGTTCGTTGGCTTTTCAGCGGCTACTGGGAATTTCATCGAAGACCATCACGTTCTTGCATGGAGCTTCACCACAGAAGGCACCGCTCCCCCACTCGATATGTCGCGTCTCCCTACGTTTGTTAACATGAATTCCAAGCGTCTGACAAGCAGACTCATAGCCACCCTTATAGTTGCCACACTGCTTATAGTCTCACTGGTGGTTCTAGTTGTGGCCGTGATTTTTAGAAAAAGCATGTGTATAGAAACAAACGAAGAATGGGAGAATGAGTTCTGGCCCCATCGATTCACTTACAAGGAGCTCAGCATCGCCACGAACGGATTCCGGGATGGAAACGTTCTGGGTGAGGGGGGCTTCGGGAAGGTTTACATGAATGTTCTTCCGGGAAGCGGCCAGGAAGTCGCGGTGAAATCTTTAACGACGGAGTTCACGCAGGGAATGAAAGGGTTCGTGGCAGAGATCTCGACCATGGGGCGCATGCAGCATAGAAACCTGGTTCAGCTCCGAGGGTGGTGCAAGATGCAGAAGCAACTGTGCATCGTTTACGACTACATGCCCAACGGCAGCCTGGATAGACTCATATTCGGGAACCCAAAGACCATCCTGCCATGGCCTCGGCGATACGCGATCTTGAAGGGCGTGGCGGCAGGGCTACTTTATCTGCACGAGGAATGGGAGAAGAGGGTCATCCACAGAGACATCAAATCCAGCAACGTGCTGCTGGATTCGGAGCTGAATGGGCGGCTAGGGGACTTCGGCCTCGCTCGGCTGTATGAACACAGCGAGAATCCTGGAGCGACTCATGTGGTGGGAACGCTGGGATACATAGCGCCGGAGCTGATAAAGACGGGAAAGGCCACGCCGAGCTCTGATATTTTCAGCTTTGGCGTTCTGCTGCTGGAAGTGGCGTGCGGGAGGAAGCCCGTGGATATGTCGAAGGAGGAGGAGAGGATAATTTTGGTGGACTGGGTATGGCATCTGTACAGGGAGGGTAGGGTGCTGGATGCGGCGGATCCGAAGCTGGGGCGGGAATATGATGCGGGCGAGATGGAAAAGGTACTGAAATTGGGCGTGTTGTGTTCCCATCCAGAGCCGATAATGAGGTTGCGCATGCGCCATGTTTGCCAAATACTGGAAGATGAAGCTCCCCTTCCGTTCGATTTAACGTAACTAGTCTGGATCGTTCTTCAAAAGACCACCTTATTCTATAGATCTTTTGAGGCTCACTGTTAATTTTTTATATCTCGTGCATAAATTTTTAAAAGTTTTACTTATTTATTTTTATCGTAAATTTTGATAGATTTTGTGAGCTGCTGGCACGGAACTTGTGACATCGTGAATTTAGTGCTAATGCAGATATTATTTTGGGGTACGATGTGGAGTACAGGTTATTTTCAAAATTCATTGTTCAGTGTTCTAAAATATTTGTTCAGTAATCGAACTCAATCTAATTCATTGTTCTATGTCTGAAATGTTTGTTCAGTGGGAATCTGGTAATAAACTAGCATTTACTTCTTAATGCATTTATCATTTTGAAGATTTAAATATATTATAAAAATTAATTAAATTTTTATTTTTTTATTTTATTTAAATATAAAAAATTAATTTAATTTAAATATATTAAATTGGAGTTGTTTTCAGTGTGATTTTTGGGAGTTTCTGGTGCGAATCCGGTGAAAAAATTTGAGATAAAATTTTGATTTCTGTTATTTAAACTGGTTTTTTGAATGTATATAAGGATTCAACACCCTAAAAAACCTCTAGGGCACTTAGATTGTGCAAGGTTACCCATCAAAATTTCATTTTCAATGAATTCCACGCAAATTTTAGAGAAATTAAACTTGAAAATTCCACAAGAAAAACCTTCAAAAAGTCTGAAATATATTGGACATGATGAAAATGTAGTCATGCTAAGCTTACAATTTTTATTTTATTTTTTTTAATATGATTCAATCTAAGCATTTTAAATTGTAAGATTTACTAATAAATTGGGTTCTAAAAATTGTACCATGATTATCCAATTAGAAGTGCTAAGATCATAATCTCTATAGGTATTAACACATTTATTTCATAATACATTTCACATTGTCAAGATCTAAATAAATTATAAAAATTAACTAAATTATAACTTTTTTTTATCAACACTTACCAACCATTTAATATATATGGCCAAGCTACTTATTGATTATGAAAAGAATTAATGATATATGTTGGACATGATGAAAATGTAGTCATGCTAAGCTTACAAAAAAAAAAATCTAATTCAGTTTAAGCATTTTAAATTGTAAGATTTACTAATCAATTGGGTTCTTAAAATTATACCATGATTATCCAATTAGAAGTGCACTCCACTATGTAAGCACATAATCTCTATAGGCATTAACACATTTATTTCATAATACATCTCACATTACCAAGATTTAAATAAATTATAAAAATTAACTAAATTATAACTTCTTTTTTTTTATCAACATTTACCAACCATTTAATTTATATGGCTAAGCTAGTTATTGATTATGAAAAGAACTAATATATGATATATACATTTAAAAAAACATACAATAATATTTTTAACCATGGATATTCACCTCCACATTACGATGAATATTATTAGCTTGTAAATAGACTTTGTTACAATATTATGGGCCAATAACATGACTTGCTACCACATGCCCAAAAATTCATTACTCTTGTTCATATGACATGTTTTTTAATAAAAGAATTTAATTAAGAAATAAAAATGACATAGTTACATTTGAAGTAAATCTCAACCTTTGATTTATTGCTACTATTAAAAATATTTTAAAATAAAAAATTTAGAAACCCTTTTCCAAAATAAACATGCATATTAAAGTGAATATATTACACACTATTTTATGAAAGGAAGTAGTGGGTTTGTTGACTTTGAATAACTTGTGTAATTTTGGTAAGCAAATGGTTTGTTGAATTTTAAAAAGTAAATGCATAATTTTTATTTTTATTTAAATCATTTTCATGATTTTGAAATTTTAAAAACAAAAAATTGTAGTATAAACATTTTATCCATATTTTTATAATAAATATTTTATAAATAGGGGAGGCAAGAGGGGTGCTTTGTAGCCCCAATGAACAAGTTGAGAGAGAATATTCGTGGGGATTAGGAGTAGTCACCGATAACAAGGTCAAGCTATTTTCCTTGTGGAAAGGATTGAACCTTGCTCACACTCTTAGAATAAAGAAAATAAAAACTGTTGGGGATTCTCTATTGGCTATAAGAATGCTCACAATACCAAATGAACATTCTAATTAAAACATGTCCTTCATAGTTAAAAGAATAAATTATTCGATGGAAAAATTTGAGCCACATTCCTTTTTTCATGTTCTATGACATCTAAACAAGGTTGTTGATGAAATGACAAATCATGGAGTACTCTTTTGAGCAAGGAATTACGAGATCGATGGGAGAGATGAAGGCCAACTTCCAAAACCTTAATTGAATGTTGGTCACAGAAACATTAAATATTAGCATGGTTATCAATGATAAAGGGATGACACAGGGAAGATCATACAGAGGCAATGACAAGGGGGAAAGGACAGGAAAGGCTCAAGGCCTGACGTCCTACCTGGTCCCCGGGTTAACTCATCACAGTGCACAAGGAGACTATAACCCAATATGTGGATGTTGCAGGAATTCTGTCATATCAAAGAATTCTAAGCACTATGAACTGCATCAGAGATTCAATGGTGAGGAGGTCTCGTTACTCCACAAATTGGCTACAAAAATGGTTTGATAAATCCCTTGGACAAAATGCTTATTTTATGGGACTACAGGTCGAGGATCTTCATGAGATTATGGCACGAGAAGTTGAAACTAGCACGCAAGAGGGTTCTATTCTATTTAAGGACTTGTCGCCCTTTCCTCTGACATCCGTTGTCAAAGGCTTGGAACATAGAATTAATAGTTGTGTGATTTGGAGGAACATCGATATGGATGTGTCGGAAGGTCATGGAAGGAAACCTCTTGAGGAGGATCTAGAGCACTAGAAGAGGGCCACAAAATTATTGTTTAAGTTGGTAATGGGGATACTTGACCTTATCACTCGTCAAGTGGAGTTATTGAAGAAGGACCATTCTGCCAATGCCGAGAGAATTAATGCAAAGTTTGAGACTATGGTTAACGACATCATATTTGCAGAGGTAAAAGCGATTATTGTAGGACTACCAGAGGAGGTAGTGGCTCAGTTGCAGTAAGATGGAGGAGAATAAGACACAAGAGTGGGTCTGAGTAGGCGAGACAAGGATACCAATGAGGATATGTGGAAGACCAACCCTTGTTAATGTTCCTTTATGAATTATCATTATGTTTTGGTATTGGGACTATATTTTCATCTTTATGGTAGATTTCAGTGTTTTATTATAGTTTACAGGGCTAGTAGGGGAAATAAAATAGTATGATGGTTGTATTGGGATACATTGGAAGCACTTGTTAAGACTAAAGCAAGTTTTGATGTGATGATGTAGAAACGGTTTTGGTCGTGTAATCCATATTTTGAATATAAAGTACCCATTATCTTAAAATAATAATAATAATAAATAAATAAATAAATAATATAATTCTCTATAAAATGTATTTGTTATTTAATTTTTAAAAATAATATATGATAATTTATTAATTTATTCTTTTAATATTAATAAAAATAATAAATTTGTTAATGTTATAATTTTAAAGTATTTAAATATTAATTTAATTTTTTTGAGAACTTTACCCCAATATGATGATGGAACGTGTGCCCAAGGAGGCAGAGAAGGCCCATCCCCTAGGCATTAAAGAGGGGGTGACATGGTTAACCATCCCCATGCAATCATAAATGTTTATGATTTATGACAATGCAAAGTATTAAACTGGAAACTTACATGACCATTGCATCTTCCTAGTATTGCTAGATTTATCTTGCTATTTTCTGGAGACTTTGCTACAAAATCAAGATACTTGTAGGATATTCCCCCCCTTGCATCTAGAACTATGGTACACCTGTTAAGAAGGACCAAGCCCTCTTGTTTTTGCCTTCCATCTTTCATTCCTTATAGTTGGTTGGATACTCTACAAAATTCAAGCTTTTGTGGGGGCGCATGCAATTGGTATGAGCATCAATTAGTGGGAGGGTCAATATTAGGATTCCATTTAGGCCTTCTAAAATGCATCTACACTAGGCCTGCTGGTAAAATTGTTGACTCTGGATCCTCTTGCTGAAATTTCAATTATAGTATTAGGGTTTTCTTTTTTGGCCTGAGAAACTGGTCTCGTCCCCCTCAACATATACATCAACCTGTTGCTTCTTGTGGGGATATTACCTAGCTATTCTCCTGTATGAGGACACTTTGTTTCCTAATTTGGTTCCATATTCATCTATGTAGTCTCCCTGGCTCTTGTTTCTCTTGAATTCCTTTCCTTTGAAGTTTTTCTTCTTGTATTTGTTGCATAGCCCCCCCTCTACTCTTCATTCCCCTTCCCTTATATTATCTTTTGGGTGACCTCTAGCTAGGAGCTAGCCTCACCCTAGTTCCATGTCACAACAACACATGCACCAAAGGTATGGCTCTAGTGGTCGTGGTCCTACTAGCATGCCTCAAGCACATTCTTAGGCCTAGTTTGTGGTGGAATATTTCCATTTAACCACCCCCTCTAAAATTAAAGTTGAAATTAATTTACTCAAATCTCAAGTTGTTCACGACTAGAATGCCTATTATGACTTAGAGATTCAAACCAAAATCTTTTATTGGGACCCAAACCTTGACCATAGAAGGCATTGCAGAAACTAATACTTCCACTCCATCAATTTATATTGGAGGATGAAAACAATGTTGGGTCGTGTCATCAAGGAAAAAAAAGAGTCGCATAATGAAATTTTCGTTCATATCAACTATATCCAATGGGTCCAAGGGAATCTACGCTCTTGTCTCATCATCCTGGACACAAGGTTGGCACATAATGAGATGCATTTTCAATGTGGGAGGTAGTCCAACTACGGTGAGGCACATAGGATCTCACCCCTACTAATTCTTTTGAGGGATGATGAATGCCCAGGTTCAGTTTAATTTTAATTTTATAGCTTATGAATTTCATTTTACTGTTTCTTATGTTTTACAATTGTGATCTATCTATTACACCCAGCTGATATTTTGTAATCTCCATGTGAAATCTATAAAACGCTTTCATGGCCTAGTAATAGTTGTTAGAAAAATGGAAATTAATTATTTCTCTTGTGATGAAATTATCTTTTGATGTTCAGTTATTATTATTTATTCTTTCTTTTATCATCAAGAGTAATGCCACTAAACAAATAGAAGACAAAAGATGTAGGCATATGCCAAGGAAAATCCCCACTCTTTGGGGAAAACCCAGTCAAAATTCTTCCTTAAATAGTTTCAATATGAGACAACCACGACCCTTAGACTATAGGATTTCTCCATTAAGTCATCCCTTCACTATGTTAGAACCAAGATCTCGTTGCACCGAGATATCCCTTGCTTGCACTTGAAATGTCATCCTTCTTCCTCCTAAGGTCCAGCTTCACTGTGATCACCATATCACTGAGGCATCATATCTGAGATAACATCATTGCACTGAGAAATGTAGCACTAAGTATCAAGTATCATCATGACATAGCACTGAATATTCAGAATAGAGATAGTTTCACTAAAGAACACTGAGATCCACAAAGAGTAGCATTTACTTCACTGAGTTACTGTCTTACTGTCCACTCCTTCTTTTCTGTAATAACGTATCCCATCACTGAGCCACTGTCACAGTTATATCACCAAGTATTATATCACAGTTATATCACCATGTCACTGAGCCATAGAGCCATTGTAGTCTTTTCTGAGCTAATGAGAAGTGTTCGAACTGTAGTATTATAGTTATCCGAAATTTCAGAGAATTATTGATGAGCTCCATCATTAGACATATTTGGAGGGGTTAATAGTCACCTTTTTTTCCTTCTTAGAACTCTTTTTCTTTCATTTTTATTATTATTTGGGTTTATGATGCTAGTATAGGTGGTGATTAAGGCTAACATAATTTGAATTCCTAATATAATTTTGAGTGCAGAAAATCATGATTTATTAAGAATTTTTATAAAGATTTTATCACAAAGACTTGGAGGAGACAAAAAGGAGAAATTATAGGAGGATTGTTGACCCTCAAAGGCAGCTAAAGGATCCCAAAGATTCTCTCTAGCAATTCAAATTCTAGAGGCAATTGAGAAACTAAAAGAGGAGAGCACTCAATCTTGGTTTACTTGGAGTCCAGTGGACTCAATCACCATTTTCTAGCGAGTTGTTGGTAGCTGCCCTATAGAATAAATAGAGCAGAGCTAGAGCTAGGAAGAGTTAGCCTATCCTAGTCTCGCTTCCATTCAAAATTATTGTTGTGAACTATTTAAGCCTTTTGTTTTATTCATGGATCGAAAATTTCAGAGATGTATGCAATTATTCTTTTATGAAATGAGTATACTGATTTCATTTGATTGATTTAAGTTCAGAGGGTTAGGCTCGTGAGTTAGGGCCCAATCCATGTGCCTCAGATTCTCTGCTGTTATTATCTTTTCCTTTCTGTCATTTAGCTATTTTTTCCTCTGTCATTAAGGTTAGATCTGCTTCTGATAAGTTTCATTGCTATTTAGTTTTTACGCTGTTGTAGTTTTAATTGCTTATGCATAGTGAAATAGAGGGAAAACTCCAAAACTGTGGTCAAGTCTCCCCCCTCTCATCTCTATCAATAGAGTTCGAGCAGGGCAGACCTTCCCACAGGCCAAAATTTCTTTATCTTCGAGTTCGAGGAATAATTTGTATTTACCATGTCCAAGTATTTCCTTCACTATTTCACCTTGCATTTCTGTTTGTTTCTCGTGCATGAATCTGCAGGTGTGCTTCACTTCTAAGCACTACCCTTACGCTCCCATTTCCCTCCTTTAATTCTCACATTAGCGCTGCACTTACCTTCTTTCGAACACCCTTAAGACCTTCAGCCTTATTTCTCTATTTTTCTCTATTCACGGCCACCTTACCCTTTTTATGAAAAACACGTGAAAACCATTCAAAACCACTAAAAAACCTGACCTTTTCCTTTTATCCTCGAGACTCCCGCCACCATACATCACACTTCGCAAATCGCAACACTTAACGTTTACCTTTAACACTTACCACTCATTCCTTGTGATCGTGATATTGTGAAATCACAAATCACACTTCGCACCACTTACCTTTTGCCTTGAAGACTCACCGCTCTCCTTCGTTGATTGTATGCCTTATTCCTTCGTTCTATTAGTCACTGTCGTCGGACTCGTTTTAATGCGAAAATGCTTGAAAACCATCGAAAACCCAACCTCCGCCTTCCTCCTCGAGACTCCCACCACTGTACGTTGCACTTCACAAATTGCAACATTTAACGTTTACTTTAACACTTACCGCTCGTTCGTTGCAATTACGGTATTACGAAATCGCAAATCACACTTCACAACTCTTAGATTTTACCTTTAACTCTTATAATTTGTTAGATTGCGATTGCGATATTGCAACATCACATATCGAAAATCGAAACTTTTCTCTTTCTCCTTTTGGCCGCCACATCATCCCCATCGCAAATCGCACTTCACTGAACTTACCACATCGCAGATCGGAGCCCGCAACCTTTACCGCATCACAAATCTCACTTCGCTCAATTTAGTTCATTCCGTTAAGTCCTTACTGCTATCCATTTAAAACTGCGATATTGCGATCCACAACTTGCCACGTCACTCGTCGCACTTCGCACTTTGCACAATTTAGTTTATTCTGTTAACTCCTTACCACTATCCATTTAAACCTATGATATTGTGATTCGGGACCCGCCACGTCACTCGTCGCACTTCGCACAATTTAGTTTATTCTATTAAGTCCTTACTACTATCCATTTAAACTTGCAAAGTTGCGATTGCGACACCGCACATCGCGGCTTCTGTCTTCCATCTCACCTCGCCATCGCACTTTTGAGTTCTTTCCATTCCAAAGCCATTTGCACCATATTATAAGGTTTTCTAAGGTTTTAACCCCCGCTTTCCACTTATAAGCCTCATTTCATACGTTAAGCCCTCCATTAGCCTCTTTAGCCCTTTTCTTTCCTCCAAGAAACACTCTTTTTAATCAAAATTAAGTCATGGATAGCTTAGTTGCATGAATAGAAGCATGATAGATAGACCATAGGAAAAATAGAGTGCATTTAGCCGATTGGCCAAGTTAAGTGTGGTTTAGAATTTGTTTCCTTTCTGCCATTTCTTTTCAGTAATATAGTTTAGTTTCTTTTCAGTCATTTCCTTTTCTGAAAATTAAATTAATTTCATTTCCATCATTTATTTTAGTGATTTAATTTAGTTTCCTTCTGTCATTTCCTTTCTCCAATTTATTTTAGTTTCATTGAAGTGTGACAGACTTCACTGAGAACCCTTAGAAACAACACCCTTTCGTAAAGCGGAAGAGGATGACATGAACAGAATGCATCTTCTCTGTATATAGCACTGCCACCTCAAATTTTGTATGAACCCCAGGTTGATAAAGTAAAGTAGGATAGCCCCCGGGAGTTGCAGCACTCTTGGTGTAATACCAGGGCTCACCAAGTATAGGTCAATAAAAGCCTCATAACTCAATCATCAGGTAATTCTTAAAAATGGGGGATACCATATTAGATTTTAATATTTTAAGTGGAATATATGGTCAGTACATTTATTGGTAGTAATTTTGACAACCCCTATAACTAACCCCCTTGTAAATATCATTATAAATTGTAATTCAAGTAAATTATGTGGAACAATAACACATTGACATGCTAATAAGTGGGCACTGATTCAAATGATTGAGGAGGAGGAAATTTCTTGTAAACCAAATCATTACATTTATTCCATATCCTAAAACCTTGTTGGTAAATGGCATTGTGTTCAATCATTAAATGGAGTATATGGGCTTCTTGAGTAGAGGACAAATCGATAGGATTTTCCTCATAGATTGTGTTGACAAGGTCAACAAGCAAGAGAAAATTGGGGAAGAAAATCTTGGCAGGGAGACGAGAAGGAAAATAGTTGTTAAACATCATGAGTTATTGATCAGCATTGTCATGAGTTGATCAATGGAGGATTCAAGCATTTTAGGATTGGAAAAAACTTGGATACTCATGTCTCGAGAGAGATTTCCTAAGAACATGAAGGAGAATGCTAAGTGAGTCAGGTAGCCAGTGTAACCACTTGGAAGACTCATAATCCATGAGAACCTATTTTCTGTGCTCGAGAGATGGAATCCTTAAGTTTGCAAAGGATGGGGTTGTACCTGTGTGTTATGATGCTAAGGCATGTGTTGTGCCTACATGTTTTCATTCTGAGGCTTATGTATGTGCCTATGTGTTGTTTCACTAAGGCCAATGTATGTGCATGTGTGGTGTGTGTCAAAGAGATTTTAGTGGAGTGGCGACACTCAGGTGCTTGTTGAGTTGATAAACTCTTGAGGGATTACTCGTTGAAAAACCGCATGAGCATTGGCTTACCTGGGGGCTGATAAACCACTAGGAACTTGTTGGCTTGAGAAAATACTAGCTAGGTTGAGGAACTCAAGTACTAGCTAAGGTTGATAAACCCCACGTGTAGCCTTGAGGACGAAAGCACTGGGGTTAGAACCCACTAATAAACTTCCTAGATGAGTGTGCTCTTTACTCCTAAAATAGTTAATCGAGTTGATAAAGCTCCCATTGTACACATGTAATCGATATTCATAACTGAATGAGAATATTTGTGCCTTTCTTGAAACCTAGTAGTTGTGGTGTTGCAAAGGGGAGTTGTAGAGAGATATCTCCAAAGAAATGGGTGCTTGCTAGGTGTGACTAGTTGAGATCTCCTAAGAAATATACCTCCTTAGACTCTGAATCTAGGTCAAGGGTAGTTGAATGCAAGAGATATTACAGTGCATTTGACCTATTGTTGGGTGGAGAGTTGAAGTCCCATTCTCTGTTGCCAAATATGTATGTATATGTATCAATATTTTTAATAGAGGAATATGTTATTTCTCTCTATCTGTGATGAGATGCTTTATGTGTATGTATAATTCTCATGGTTAAGAGGGGCTTTGGGGCCTTTGTGATAGGTAATGCACTCATAAATCGCAAATTTATTTTTATAGTCATGTGTGATTTGGGGATGTGGTTGACTAAGATGTTACAATATGTGAATTAAATTGGTTAGTATGCCATGGATATTTTGGCTCTTAGCATGTTTGAGACCATGAATTTATTTTATGAGTAGGATTGAGTATAATGAATCATATGGTATATTAGTCAAATCTCATCAATAGGGATCTAGTCAATAAGAAATCTAGGTCAATGTTTGGTTAAGAGGGTTGGTTGTAACATTGTCAGGAATCCGTGGAAAGAGGCTAAGGCACAAGTCGACAGTGGGGAGAGTCAGCGCAACTTCATTTTGAGTAAACCAAAGGGCACTCAAATTTTATGGTCAGCTGAGACTCGATATGAATCAAAAATTTGTGCCTTATGCATAGTTAGAAAGATGTCAAATTTCCACGATAAGCATACAGTAGTAAGCATGGGGCCCATTACGGGAAAACCTGAATTGCAAGGGCACCCAATTTGTCCCAGTTTATTAACAGATGATGTTGTGGCTTGTTTTTTACTTGCGTGTATATGGTTTTCAATGAAGGGTAGGGATCCTTGAAGAGCATGGGACATATTCATTGTTTTCACCCTGGACTAAAGTTATGAGGGTGTTGTTCAATTACATGTGTTAAGCTTACTTATTATCATCCTAGGCAAAGGTTTCTACTGGCCTTCAACATTGAGTTTTCATTGGCCAAAATTAATGTCTTGACTAGTTGTGTTGAGTCGATTGCTTGCGTTAGAGTCGACTAGTTGTGCTAAGTCGACCGATTGGATCATTTCAATTGATCATATCTAGTCATGCTAAGTCGCCTAGTTGGGTCATTTCGACTGATCTTATTTATTCGTGTTAGGTTGATTGTTTGTGGTAAGTTTACTAATAGGGGTAAGTCGATTGTTTGTGGTAAGTCGGTTGGTTGTATTTGTTTGACTAGTTGCATTATGTCAAAAAGAACTCATCCATTTGAGTAAGGTGGTGTATTCCATAGCTAATTCTGGAAGCTTTGGGGAAGTAGGAATTTGATAACCCCATTTCTATAATAAGACCATGGAGTTCGGGTTAGGATAAATTAACACCTCCCATTCAGCCTAGTAGGAACTAGCGGGTAGGAAGGGGATGTTATAGAGTGGTATCAAAGATAAAGTTTCAACACTAGACCTTTGGGGACAAAAGCTAGATGCTCTGTTACATGGTGTAGTAATCAATTTGATTGATTATTCTATGTTATTGTAGATTTCACATTGTATGAAATTATAGACCTTGATATAATCATTTTTTTCTAACAGACATGCTAACTTGAGGTGTGATGTTTCAGATGGATATACACTAGTAGACTTATTGCAATTAAACGAACATGATGGTAAACATGATTTCTTATATTTTGGTTGGCTAAAAGTTGTATGTGTATGAAAAAACATAAGAAGACACCAAGAAACAAAAGATGAGAAACCAAATGGTGCAGTATATACCACTGATAGATCTCAACATGGACATGAAAGGAGTTAATGGAGAAACAAGGTGAGGAAGGTCCCCATGATTAGATGGATACTCTTAGAAGTCTAAGGGTTGAGAAGAATTCACAAGGCTAACAATGAGAATAATGTTAAGGCCTAGGAGAAGAAAGTAAAAGTAAATGCAATCATATTGTAAAGCTTTTCAAATTCGCACAAACAAAAATAACATGAGTTAGGAGCTAGCTACAAGTTTAAGCATAGTTCATCAGCAATTGAAAGACAACAATTGAATATTTTGTGGATGGCAGCATGTCCAAGAAGAGATGTAGGGAGGGAAGTGAAGACATGGTGCGGAGTTAAACTCCTATGAGTACCCCAATAAGGAGGACAAGAAGTCCTAAGCAACTACCTAGTGCTACAACCAAAAGGCACTATCAGCAGAGAAGGAAGGGAAATGATTTCATATAAGTGATCAGATGCTTCCACAATTATTCATGTTGTTGGATATTTCCAATAATGAATCATGTAATGGTTTTTGATCCATCCAACATTTCATATGGTTACTCCATCTATCATCAGGGACCAAAGAGATTTGTGAGTAGACTAGTGTTGAAGAGCCTTTTTATAGGAGAAAAAAAGAACTAAGTATTTGTTGGGTTAAATTTTAGAGAATATATTTGGTCAAGGTAAAATTGATAAAAAAAAATATTAAAATTAATTAATAAGTGAAGCAAGTCTTGGACCAAATCGATATTTAAGTAATTTAAGTTAAATTAAATTAATTAGAAATAATAATTGAAACTTGTATTTGAACAAATTTACAATTTAAAATTAAGTAATTTTAAAATATAAAATAAGAATTACTTAATAATTAAATCATTGCAAAATAATTTCAAAGAACATAAAAATAAAAATTAATGAAAAAATGATCAAATTTCAAAAGGGGCCCATTGAAAATTTAATAATTTGAAAATAAATTAATTTTTAAATTGGAGTAATTTGAAAAATTATAAATGGAAATTATTAGACTTTTAAAATTATATGACTAGACTAGAACAAAGAGGGTGTAAAAAAGGTTAATCTGAACTGAAAGAGAATACAAGCCAAAATGAAACTAAAGAGAATATAGGCCAAGATGAAACTAAAAATGAAACTTAATTAATTAGAAATTATTGGTAGAAAGAAAGGAATGATAATGAATAATAAAGGGAAAATGTTAATAAAGAAATGAAGAGGGTCCAATTGGATCTTATGAAAAAAAAGAACATTACAGGGAATGAAACGATAATAAGGAGGAGGACGATGAAGGGTGGGAATTAATTCATTAGATGTTGGATGATGAGATTCCAAGAGTGGTTGAGCATGAATCCATCCTCTTTATTAAAATTATTAGGGTGCTTCTCGATTTCAAGGGATTCTAGAATAACTCAAGAGTTATGAAACAGAACGAGGCTAGTATTTTTATTGATCAAAACATCTTGTAAATAAAAACTTATAAAATTAGGTTGTTATGTTAAACCTTGACATATATCGAGATGAGAAGACAAAAAAGGATACTATTGTCGCAAGCAAAAAATCATTCATAATAACTATTGGGCGGAATCTCTAGGAATTCACACACTAGTCACTACCCTCATCTGAAGAGAAGGAGATGTTGATTGATATTCTACCTAGAATGGTCTGCTCAGGGTCTATACAGTTACTTTTTTCCTCCAAATTTTCCATTTTGATAGAATTTTCCTATTGAGTCCTCCTATACGTCCATATGGGGCATATAATATTTAAATGATGTTTAATCTTATGTCAGCTTCGCGCCATGATCGATTAAGTGATGGTAGGACATGTACTGCACCAAGCATAATGGGAGAAGCATCCTCTTTCATATGAACTAGCATCATCTCTAGGTAGAGAGAATGTAAGCACCCTCCTCAAGGGAAATTGATTTTGATTTCAAATGTTACGTATTAAAATAAATTTACAAATTTTTTATTCAAAACTATTTCGATCAAACTTCTTACATTAATGCGTAAAAAAAATTACATAAGATTTTAAATAAACTCCCTTCTCTCCCGGCCTCACTCTTACCATATTTTTTGGCCAAGAGAAACACAAAAAATAGAGACAAAATGCCAAAAACTATAACGTTGGCATAGCCCAGAAACACTTAAACACAAAAAAACATGAAGGATACATAATTGAATAGTTTACATTAAAAGTTACGGTGTTGAAATATGAGTTTCCCAGCTAGGAGACGAACATGAGGACTTGGCCCCTCGTGGTCATGAAACTCTAGATGCTCCATACGACTCTCTAGCTAATCGAGTCTCTTTATGATGCATCACTAGCTTCTACATACTAAGTCAAATTTGTCCAACATAACCCACTGGATATGTTGAAGATCATTCATGAAATTTACAACTTCATTCTTGTCATTGCGCTGTCGTTGTTGCATCTCTGCTAAGCTAGTTGAGATACCATGAACTTGTTTAGAAATGGACTCTAAAGAGGGAGGTTCTTGCACAAGATTAGGATCTGGGATGTTTTCACAGGCCACCTCACCATCTGAGATCACCTCTAGATCCCCATCATATCCCATGCTCTCCCTTCTGTCTCGACCTACCCCTTCACCATGTGTTCACCACGAGGAGCCCCTCCATGTCTAACACACCCCCGTTGCTAAAATATAACTCCAGGAGTGACTCTTCCACACTATTCAGGCAACCTTTTCCCCAGGTATTAACAACCTTCGAGAACCATAACCCCACCACGAGGAAACTGGGAGTTCCTTTGACTAGGAAAATAAGGCTACAAACCACCCACAGAAAGGTCAACTTGAATCCAACGATTCTCCCAGAGTTCAAGGGCCAACACCACTGAAGGCTTATGCATAAGATTCACCCAACTGTCTGACATACCCCAAACTATGACTTACTCCAACCAATTCTCTTCAAAATTAAACAAAATCTATAGAATTTAGTAACCCCCCCACAATTCTAGACACTTCCAAAAGAAACCGCCCACACAAACAAACAAAAAATGTCGAAAAATTAAGATCATAGAATTCTCTATACCAACAAGGGATACTAGTAGAAGGAAGGAATAGCTCCACCACTTACCCCAACCACAGAAGCTCTCAATCTCAACTAGAACACAATCGCCATAGAGTTGTGTTGCATCCACTGGGTCTGAGCAACACCTAGACACCCTTCTGCACCAGGGATTGAAACCAAATCTATCCTTCGCCTACCCACGTCTTGTTGGTCGTCCTTCCCCTTGACATAAGTAGCTAAGAGAAAAAAGCTCCAGAAAGTGGGCATGCACAGATGAGCCTCCTGTTCATACTCATCGACCACTGCACCACCTTCAATGCCCATAACCTACAAGAACCAATGCTAAATGACTTTATACACTTTTTATTTATATCCATTCACCTTCTCGAAGGGTCCAAGCACCCTAATCTCTGTCTCCCACTTATCAATTAACCTAATCATTTCATGTTAGAATGGTCCGTGGAGAACATACCTCCCCGTGTCTAAAATTTAATATCCTCTTATCATACATCCCCATTAGGGCATTCATAAATACTTATATATTTAATGAACAAATAGTTATTTTTATTTATTTAAATTATTTACTTTATATTTTGTTATATATGAATTCTTTCGTTTTAACTATGTGTGCCTATTTTAGAATAACATTTTCAAATTTGTAATTTAATTATAAAAAATTAATAGATGGAGAGTATGGATTTAATTTTACGGAATATTCATTAAATATTTTGGTTTAGTAATACTTAGAAATGAGATTTTTTTCAAAAGTATTTATGTCATTTTTTCTTTTTAAATTTAATTAAAAAAGAGTTATAAAATAAAATAAAATAAAATTATATATATATATATATATATATATATATATATATATATATATATATATGTTTTTTTAAGTCTCGTATTTATATGTCATCATATTGTAATTATTTTGATGCAATTTACAAGCTATTTAATTTATATGATTGCATGATCATAAAGAAAAAATAAATAATGAAAAAAACAACACAACTAATTATATCATCCTTATCTAACACTTGAATCCCTATCTTTTTATGAAGCTACCAGCTTTACTATATATTCATTATTTTAATTTTCAAAAAATAAAAAATATAAATAACTATATATTTATTATTTTAACTTTCATAAAATAAAAAACGAAGAGTATTGAGATGTTTGGTAGTCTATTTATTTGTCTTAACTACTGTCTTAACTATTGTTAAGAAGAAAATGGACAATGACAATATTTCAACTAATTCTCATGAGTTTTATAATAAAATTGGGTATTGATCAATTTCCAAAATGCCATGGGATGAAAGAGCTTGTTACATGTGAGATAGCAAGAAAGTTGAAAATGAAATACTTTTTTTCTTAGATTGTTCATCTTATACTCACATTCAATCTAATTTTCAAAATATTTATTGCACTACCAAAGTTCTTCTCTTTTTAACTCAACAAAAATATAGTTTCAAAATATTTTTCGCACTACCAAGGTTCTTCTCCTTTTAACTCAACAAAAATATAATGATTTGCAAACACTTCTCTCACTTCTTTTTTAGCATAGAAACAAATATTAAAAAATTCCAAACAATCTTTCACTCTTTTAAAGTTTCATAAACCATAAATAAATCTTAATTAAGTTTTGTAAATAGAAAAGTAAAAATCTCATAATAACATAAATTTAAAAATGCCAAAAAAAAACATGATTAAAAAAATAATATTATTAAACAAAGCATAATTTTCAGAAAAATCTAAATCATTGTAATAACCTTTAAAAAATTATATTCAATACTTTTGTGGTACACAACTATTCTAATTATTTGTATTTTAATAATTTTATTTTTTATATTATTTATTTTTTTGCTTGCCATAAACTTTCATGGTTAGGATTTTCATCAACCAACTACAAACATTCTAACATGATATTTTTTGAAAATATATTAAATAATATTTATTAATTAAATTAGTTTTTTTTTAATTTAAAAAAAAAATGCAATTTTAATCCATAAATTAAAATATAACATAACAGAAAATTGATAATTAAAAAATAAATACATTAAAATATGATATAATAGAAAATTAATAAAATTTAAATTAAATATATGTATATTACATTTTCAATAAAACTTAATATTTCTAAATAAAATAAATAAAGAACTAAAATATGTCAAAATTAAAAAGTCAAATTAAAATTAAACAATAATAATCACATAATAATAATATCAAAATAAAAAGTCAAATTGAAATTAAAAAACATGATGATATATGAATGACGTCGTTGTGAAAGGATGCGATTAAAAATATATTCTTTAACATTATTTAACATTGGTAATTAGTACTAAAATAATATTAATTCGATGGAACATCTTGTTGTAATTTGTATTATATTATGATATTAATATTATGTTGTATCCGTTTTTGGAACGTGGAACATTGGGTATCGGTGCGTCGAATGGTTAGAGGTTTTTAAAATTTATAAGTAATGGTTAATTAGGAGTGGTAATATTATAAAAAAATCTAATTAGTATTTGTATCAAGAGGTGTAAAGTAACGATGCGAAGTGGAGAATGTCCAAAACAATAATTAAGTGAAATATATGGAAATTTTAGTTTTTATATATTTTTAAAGAATGTAATAGGAGGTGAAATTTAAAAAGGAAGTTACACTAACACAATTGTCCCAGAATAATGGCGTAGTAATGATGGTATCCTTCCTCTTCGTGCTCCCTTCTCATCCTATGCTTTACTATATGACATTTGAGAAGTGGAGAAAGTACCAAGGTGAGATAAGAATAAAAAATGACAAATATGAAAAGAGAAAATGAAGGAAAGGAAACCCTTTTGTACTCAAGAAGCATATAAAACTGATTCATGAACTCCCTCAAAAATTAGATCGAAAAATAAATAAATCATGGAGCTCCTTGCCAATAATGAGAAAGAAAATAAATTTGGAAAAAGAAAAAAAGCTTGAGAAAGAGATGCTCATTTGAATATAACAATAGGCTTAGAAGCATGTCTCAAATTTGGTTACTAGGCTCAGAAGCATCTCTTTCCGAATTTGGCTACTCTACGTGAAATTCCATTGAAATTACAGTATCTTTTGTCATTGTGTAAAGACAATTTATCAAGCAATGGTTAACACCTCTGTTTATCAATCAAGCAAGTTTCTGCTAGTTAACACCTCTATTTCTCTAGCAAGTTGGTTGGGCTACAAAGAGGGCTTTGGCAGGAGAATGAGGAAGAGTAGTGACTCTCCTGAGTGTTGAATGAATCGTTCAAGTGGGTTGCACCGGGGCATAGACAAGAGGGACCCCGAGTTTTGGTTTATTAATTTTTGAACCCTATTTCTGACAGCTCTGGAGAGGATTTCTGAATATAGACTAAAACCCTAATTAAAGAGTTGAACATATTGCATCATATTATCTGCTTCTGCAACCTAATATGGTATTTATATATTGGTCTCAATATATATCATCGAGTTAAAAGCTCTTTTTTCAAGAGTCTTTTGGGCATCCATTAGTATAAGAAAGGTCATTCGCTACCATCTTTGTCAAGGTTGTCATGGGCTATTATATTAAGAAGGTTGATCAACGGGTCTCCAGAACAACCGAACCTCCCATCTGGTTGGAGCAAGATGATCCATCTAAGTTGGACATCTGCTTAATGAGATAAAAATTTAATTGTTGGATTTAGACACTATCAGTGCGCTCGTGTCGTTCCATAAGGAGTAAACATGGTAAAATTTGGTAGGTATTGCTTATAATTTTATAAATATATTTTCCTTGTGCCACAAAATAACAATGGTGTAAAAGTATTAATTATCAAATAAATTTGATCATTTATTATATTTATTATTGATCAATTATATTAACGAAATTGGAGGATTGAATATTTATAGAAATTGAAATGATAAAGTATTAATTATGATGGATGATTAATTTGAAGATTGAATTCCAAAAAAAATATCAATTATTAAATATTAAATATTAATTAAAATTGATGTTTTATTTTATATGGATGGAGAAACAAAAACATATGTGTATGTTGGCTAGGATATGTTTTTTTCTTCTCTGAATTTTACTAATCTATTAATATAACAAAAAATTTACAAAGAGGTGCCGGCCTCAGCAGAACTTGCCCAAAATAGCGGCATTCTTACACTGCAAAATTGTTGGAAGATTGTTTACCAGACATCTCGGATAAACTAGACCATTAACCCATGCTAGACAAACAAGAACATGCCGCCCACACAGGGGAAACCGGCCTTGTACCATTAACACAATATCATGACCAAAAAACTGAAACCATAGACGAGATAGCATGAAGAGCACTGAGCATGACTCCGCAGAAAGACCATCAAGAGAAAAACTTCTAATTCTGACCAGATTATGTATCATGAGAATTGGATGGGGGTTCTTCAACAATACGACAGCCATAAGCATACAAATCATCTACCTCAGCCTTCTTGTCTTCAATGTCGTTGGAGCCGCCTCGCTTGAAGTCGTCCCGGTCGTTGGAGCAGCCTCTCTTGAAGTCGCCTAAGTCCTGGTGTTCACTGCAACTGGGAGCCTTCCTCTTCAAACCTGCATTAGGAGGAGTGCTTTGCTTGTCGACATCGCTTGTCTCCTTCCCAACACTAGTTTGCTCAACATCCGAACTGGGTGATTCCTCCTTGAGCTCGATGATGATGGTGGCAATGACTGTAGGCCTGTTCAGAGAGCAGGGGAAATGAAGTTGGGCAGTTTGGGAATGCGCAGGGAAGATGGTCTGAGAGGTAGGGATGTGGGGAGAGCCCATCTCGAATTGAGATTTCCCATGGTGCTCACTCCCACAACCACGTCTAGTTTCAGGATAGCGACCGATGAAATTATCAGAGGAGGGGGAGGAGGAGTCAGTAATGGACATGGAGGGATGGAAAGAGGATTTTCCACGACTACTGCCTCTCCTGCATCGCATACGCTGGCAAAGGCGTGGCATTATCCTCTGAGCAGAGTGGAGCTTTCGAACATCAAAATGACTAGAGATGGATTGGGCGAGAGCGGTGGAAGTATGAGAGAGCAGGGGAGTCTGAAAGGTGTGCAGAGGGTGTTCTCTCAGAGCAAGGGAATTTGCATTGAGCAAATTGAGCCTCAGAGTGCAGAGAGGGCTCTATGAAATGTGAAGATCGGGCGCAATTTCAATACAACAGACAATGGAAAAGCGTCTCCCTGCGCTGGTTCGAGAGCTGGGCTCTGCAACAACAGGGGAGCAGCGTGAGTGCAAGGGAGGCAGAGTGGGAATGAAGTTTCCAGAGAACGCCATAGCTGTTATGGGAAAGGGCTGGTCTTGGTGACTGTGTTGCATTAATGTAGTGTAACAAAGGACGGTGGGCAGATTTAAATGCAACCTCGCATGAGTTTGAGTGGCAGTGTAATGAATCCATGTGCCAACCCAAAACCATATCAACTTACACCTGTGGTTGATCACCCACATCTGGGGGATGGAGTTCCTGGTGCACCATGAGAGTGCAATCTTATATAAGTTGAGCATCATCAGAACTATTCAAAGGACCCGCAAAGAAAGGAAGATGTTGGTCAGCTCCTTTGTTATCTAGTCGGTCTGCTACCTTATTATTAGTTCACCTGATATGCTTGAAGGTGGTGGCTCTGGGAACTTTAAGCCAGCTTTCAATTTGATCCAGTCTACTCAGAAGTCTCCAACTCGAAGCCACTTTGGCTGCTGTGGTGCCTGATTGAAATCGAATTTCAGCTTCTGTAAGAATCTGTGAATCCCCTTCGACCTCCAGTGGGAAGAAATTTTCTTTTTCTGCAATGAAAAGCCCCTGCCATAAGCCTTCCAGCTCTGCAGCATTGTTTGAATCTCTTCCCATAGAGCCAAAGTAGATTTAAGGAGTAGTGCCTTTAGCAGTTCTGAAAATACCTCCATATCCATCTATACCTGGGTTACCCTTGGTCGCTCCATCAAAATCCATTTTGTAGGTGTGATCCATAGGGGGAGACCATGAGAGAGGAGAATCAAGGTGGATTGAGGATTTTGGTTTGGGCAGAGTTGTATGCTTTAGATTAAGGTTCTAGATTGCCAGAATTAGTCGTTCGGGAGGGGAGGAAGGCATGCCTGAGTCCTGCGAGTGATGGAGAGCTAAGGTTTATTGAAAATTGCGTTTAATATTGGACCACAAAATTTCAATAGGAGTGCACTTATTTTTGAAGATCCTCTTGTTGCATTCCTTCCATACTGTCCAATAGATGAAGCCTGGAAGCAGGACCCAGATAGAGTTGAGTATATGGCTTTGGAAAGGCTCTGAAGGCCAACTCCTGATGGTGTTGATAGTGTCTCCAATGCGTCTTCCTGTTCTTCTGTTGAAAATGGGCGAGTGCTCCCATAATTGATTTTCCAAAGGGCAGGTATCCAAGAGGTTGGAGATGGTCTCAGATTGAGCATTACAGTTGGGGCATCGTGATGGGCCAATGAAGCCCCTTTTCTGAAGATTGTCCCAAGTGAGGAGCCTCTTTTTACTAAGAAGCCATAGGAAGGTGGAAATCTTTGGCCATATTCTGGGTTGCATACTTGATCCCATAGGCAATCCTTCTGAATCTGCGCAGGGCAAAAGAGCAGTTGATATGCTTCTTTTGTGGTGAAATTACCTCTAGGTGTGTATCCCCATCTTAACTGATCCACTTGATCGGATACTTTGATTCTCTTGAGACTGAGCTCTTGTTCGATGTCTTCATATGTCTCCTCCTGCCAATTCTCTTGCCAAGTTTCTGCTGGCCTCCATTATTGGAAGCCATGTATAGGTTGTTGTTGCTAGAACTGATTGACTTGATTGTGGGCAGAATGCTGAAGAGATGTTTTCCATTTTTGCTTGTGGAACAATGTGGCTAGTTTAGGTAATTGTGGCTCCCGAGTGAATCTCCCAAAAACTATGAGCTTGGATGAAAGCGTTTTGTTGTTTAGCAGCATTCCATATTAGCGATCCTGGGGTGTCCGTGTTGATTCGAATAAGATCTTCCTGAGGTCTGCCTTGTACATATTTAGCCTGCCATAAACGTGCCCAAGGTGTATGTGGCTTAGAGATCCAATTCCACCAAATGCGAGCACCCATGGTGATATTGCTATGTTGTGGATCTCTCAATCCTAGCCCTCCTGCTGATTTGGGGAGGCAGCCATCGGTCCACTTAACAAGCGCCCATTTTTTGTTGAGGCCCGTAGATCCCCAAAGAAAATTTCTTTGTAAATTACGGATTTGTTTTAATACCCATTTAGGTGCAGCCAAGATTGAAAAGAGGTAAAATGGCATTGCTTGAAGAACAGATTTGATCAGGATGAGTCTACTTGCAATGTTGAGCGATCTGTACATCCACAAGGAGAGTCTAGTTTCCAGCTTATCGAGGAGAGTTCTCCAAGAGGTGTGATTGATTGTCGAATCGATGAGAGGTGCCCCAAGATACTTGGAGGGAAGCACCGCTATCGAGAAACCAAGGATCCTTGCGATATTGCGTTGAGTAATGATGGGAGTGTTGAAGAAGAACATTAGGGATTTATTTGCATTGATGGTGGTACCAGAGGCCTCTGAGAAGGTGTCAAGCAAGGTTTTAAAGGCAAGAGATTCTTGGACTGAAGGATGGCCAAATAGCATGTTTTCATCAACAAACTGTTGGTGAGTGGTGGGGGTATATTGTGCAGAGAGATGCCTTTGATGGAATTGGCGGAGACAACTTGATGAATGAGGCGGCTGAAGCCTTATGCCATGAGGACAAATAAGAAAGGGGACAGGGGATCACCCTGACAGATACTGTTCGAGGAGAAAAATGGTTGAGAGGGTGAGCCATTAAGAAGGATGGAAAAGTTGGGGGTAGAAATGAGGTTCATAATCCATCTAGTCCAAGTGTCGTTGAATCCAAAGGTTAAGAGCATTTTTTTAATGTAGTTCCAACTCAGTTTATCAAATGATTTAGAGAGATCTAACTTGAGGAGCATACCTGCTTTCTTGAGGTGCTTTAGAGAGTGGATCACTTCATCCGAAAGGATAATTCCATCCAGGATCTAGCGCCCTTCCACATAACCTGTTTGTTCCAGCGAAATAAGTACAGGGAGAAGAGGTTTGAGCCTGTTTTCAATGAATTTGGATATGAGTTTGTAGATGACATTGTAGAGAGCGATGGGCCTGTATTTTTCCGGCATGATAGAATTCTCCTCCTTAGGAATAAGGGCCAGGAAGTTTGTGTCGAGAGATGGGAGAATCCAGTGCATAGTGCGTGATTCTTCCACTAGAGCCCAGACCTCCAGTCTGATCTACTCCCAGAATGAGTGAAAGAAATTGGTCATGAAACCGTCAGGACCCGGCGCTTTGCCGTCTTTGAGTTGGGCCATAGCCTGTTCTACTTCATGGAGAGTGACGGGATTGAGAAGCATGACATTGTGGTCATCAGTTATAATTTTTGGAATGTGCTGCGTGATGGATTGTATGGCTTGATGCTTGTTACCCTCAGGTTCTTGAAGAATATTTTGAAAATACTCCTTGAGTTCGTTTTCAATGTCTTAATGAACCTCTTAACGATCTCCTTGAATGTTGTAGAGGAAAGCTATGTTGTTGTGCATTTATCTTTGTATAGTGGATCTGTGGAAAATTTTTGTATTTTTCTCCCCATCTTGTAACCACCTGACTTTGGATTTCTGACGCCAAAGAGTCTCCTCATGTTGTCTGCGCTCTTCTATTTTGGAGAGGAGGACATTTTCCTGACTGTCGTACTTGTCCGCTCTGGCTGCAAAGATGATGCGCTGTTGGAGTGTACTCATTTGTTGCTCTAACTCTTTCTGTTGGGCGAAGATGTTGCCAAACTGAGTGTGGTTCCATGTCTTAAGAGTATTCTTGAGATGCTTTAAATTTTGTTGGAATTGATACATGTTGGAATTTTGTTGGAGCCTAAATTTTGTTGGAGTATTCTTTGCATCGAGAGCCAGGTCGAGACCATTGCATTAGGATTGGCCAGTGATCTGACCCTGCAAGAGGCATGATGGAGGTATAAAAGTCCCCACCCAGATGAATGGCATTGTCTGACATTAGGAAGTGATCAAGACGAGATGCAATGTGCTGAGTTCCCCTTCGCTTGTTTGTCCAAGTGTGTATTCCATTGGAGGTCTGAAGATCCATGAGCAAGTTGCTTTGTATGAATTCTTTGAAGCTAATACTATCCAACTCCAACCAGGTTCTGCCTCCAGATTTTTCCTCCAGGGCGGTGATCATGTTGAAGTCTCCACCACAGATCCAAAGGGGAAAGTGCCTTGAGGATTTTAGTTCTGTTAGAGTATCTAGCAGTTCCATTTTTTTCTGTATTTCTTGTGGGAAATAGACATTGGTGAGGTGACCATGAGTATTGGAGCCCACTAAATGGAATGTAGTTTGAGTGAAGTGATGTGAGGCATGGAAGTCATGAAGTGAGAGAACCTGAGGATTCCAGATGATTTCGAGTCCTCCTGAAGCTCCCGAGGCGTCTATCGATACATAGCGATAGCCCGCCCAGGATTTGGCCAAAATGTTTTCTAAAGCATTGTTGTTGCATTTAGTTTCCTGCAGATAAACTATTGATGGTTTGACTTGTTGAACCATATTTTTGAGCATTTTGTGTTTTGAGGGGCTATTGATCCCTCTCACATTCCAAGAGTTGAGCTTCATGAGGAATAGTGGGGTAGCACCTTGTAGAAATTGGTCATCTTGGGAAATCGGCTAGATTCCACAAGAATTTCTCCAACAATGATAGTCCTCTACAAATCTGTCTTATGCCCTCTTTTCTTTGTTTCTTTCATTATTTTCTTTCCATCCCATAGACTGCCTGCTTGAATGCCTAGAGAGTTTCTTTGTTGTTCTATGAAAAGAACAACTTCCAGACTATCAATTTGTCGTGTGGGTATTTTTTTGTATTCTCTTTGATGACAGGCTGTTTCCAGGGCCAGAATATCCAGATCCCCCAGATCTATACTTTCTGGCTCTTCATCCATGTGAGTTGGCGCGTTCTGTTCTGCTTTACCGGTATCTTGATGAGAGATGAGAGCCAGGGTACCATCAATCTCCATTTGAGAATCCTTGAGGACTATGGCTTTGTCTAGGTCAACGTTGGAGGAAGAGGCAAGAGAGTTTGTTTTGACTGAATCAGAAGTTGAGGGGTTTAGCTTAGAGGTGGTAGTTTGGGGAGCGAATCTGAAACAGAGGGATGAGCTTGATGGCCTTCCTGGGTATCGTGAGTGGCTAATACTTCAAAGCTGTTGCTCGTTTCTGGTTTTTTAGGAGCAGTGGAGGTGACAGGGGTTTTCTTGGAATGTTTCTTTCTGTCGGTTACTTTGGTAAAGCCTTCTGCATCTTTTCCATTCTCAAGGGAGGGGGATTTGGACTGTTGGTTCAAAGGGCATTCACAGTATAAATGTCTATGCTCATGAAATTTTCTATAACGGAAAGGAACATGCTCATAGTCGATGGTTTGAATCCATTCAAAATTGTCATGAAAAAGACTTACCGAATCCGTGAGTGCCTTGGCTAGGTGCATGTAAATGCAGATCCTTGCATAGGATGTGTATCGTCTGAGTTTGGTTTCCTCTGCGACCTTTATAAACTCTCCCAATCCATTTCCTATGTCTCTTAGGGTCTCTTCATCCTAGTATTCTAGTGGTAATGAGTACATACGGATCCAAACTAGTGCCTGTAGAAATTTGAATAACCGATATGTTATCCACCGAAAATCTCCTGATCACACACTATTTTAACTTCATGCACAATACAAAATCTCTTATACCATTGATCATTAATTACGGAAATAAAAACAATCGCATGCGCACTTTAAAACCATAAACAATCACACATATGAACACAATATTTCATGGGAAAGCTTAAAGTTGAAAACCCCCAACTATCTGTATATTATATGTCATAGAGATCATGTAACAATCATTGTACAAATCTCCTCACAAGCTCTCAGCACAACCTTGAATTGCTACACACTAATCAAGCTAGATCTAGCAAAACACATGCTCCAATCTCTGCCACTTGATAGCCAGCCTCTATTGCGTAAAAAATGTTGTAGGATGGCTCATTAAATAACTTGAACCACCTGGCTTGTACTGCGCAATCCTCATGGGCTTCTCCAATCACTGGTTGTTGCAAATATGCAACAGTATAGTCACAACTGATAGTTAACCCACTCTTTCACCTATCTCTGCACTGGTCTCCACTGAAACTGTCCATGCACTGAAGTTAACCGATGTATTCTTTAGTTGATTAATGAGTTTATAATTAGTGAATTAATTAATAATTAATTCACACCACTCTCACTAATTGTATCAATCAGTTAAACTAGATACAAATAGCTCAACTATGTTTAGATTAGTTAAACTCAACACAACTCCATTAACTTCCTCAATCAACTCCACCAAACTCTGTCACATGAGTTCTAACTGAAGTATCCATGCAATAGCTCCACATAACCCTCAGGAATAGCGTAATTCCTTCTGTCAGCTCCTGTGCCACATCTGTGCACTTAACTGAAGTGCTCCAAGAGAATAAGATAATGTTTATATTCCAAATATTATTAAGAGCTAATAATATTCGACATATCTATTTTTAGACTGGCAATCTAAAAATAGATTCCGCCCAATATGTCTAAAAATAGAAGTCCATCTATTTTTTTCCGACTTGACCAACCATCCACAAATAGCATCCTGCAACTCATAGAACATGATCCATATGTATAAAAATAGACATAGTCTAAAAATAGACTTTGCGCCAAAAATAACCTGCGGGCCCACTTAGTGAAGGCAACTTCTTTCCACTAAGCTCATCATCTTGTTGCAATCTCAACACTCCCTCTCAACAAGATAAGGATTATCTGCCACCCCTATCCTGCCCCTGTGGTATTCGAATTTGCTCCTGGTGAGCGCCTTCGTCAAGATATCAGCATCCTGATCCTCCGTGGGAATGTATGAAAGTAACATGATCTTTCGCTGCACACAATCTATGATATGATGATACCGGATGTCAATGTGTTTAGATCTATCATTAAATACTGGATTAATTGAGAGTTTGATGCAACTCTGATTATCACAATATATCACAGTAGGATCTAAGTGTGAACCGAACAACCCGACCAGGATCTTCCTCATCCATATAGCCTCGCATGCAGCCAAACTCGTTGCCATATACTCGGCCTCTGCTGAACTGAGTGCCACGGATCTCTGCTTCCTGCTGTACCAAGAAACTGCTGTCGACCCGATACTGAAAATCCCTCCAGATGTGCTCTTTCTGTCCGTTGGGCTCCCTGCCCAATCTGCATCCGTGAAGCCACACAGCTTCACCTCATCCGACTGTCTGTACCATAATCCATATCTCGATGTGCCTCTGAGATATCTCAATACATGCTTGCCTGCCTTCCAGAAGAGCTTGGTTGGCTTAACCATAGCTTGTGAAAGCTGGTTAACAACATAGCATATGTCGGGTTGTGTATTGACCAGATACATAAGCGACCCCACCAACTGTCGATAAACAGTGGCATCCACTACCTCCGCTGAAGTAGCATCCTCCTTCCTCCATCCACCGGGAAGAGGAGTATCAACAGGCTTGCAGCCATGCATGTTGAACTTCTCCAGTATCTCCCGGGCATACTTACCCTGAGAAACAAATAGTCCACCACTGCGCTGCCAAATTTCCAATCCCAGGAAATAATGAAGGAGGCCCAAGTCCTTCATCTCAAACTCCTTTGCGAATCAACCTTGCATGAATGTATCAACGAGTTCCATCACCTATCAAAATCAAATCATCTACATAAAGTACAATGATCAACAACTTACCCTCCACCACAATGCGGTATAGGTTTGCATCCGCCTTACTCTTGGAGAATCCAAGTCCGGCGAAATAACTGTCTATCCGTGTGTACCAAGCACGAGGTTCTTATTTCAACCCATACAACGCTCTCTTGATCCCGCACACATGCGACTCGCTGCTGAAGATCTTGAAACCTTCGGGCTGCTCTATGTACACCTCCTCCTTAATGACTCCATTGAGGAACACAATCTTCACATCCATCTGATGAATGTGCCACCCCATCTGTGCTGAGAGAGCAAGAATCGTCTTTATCGAAGAATACCTTGCGACAGGTGCAAAGGTCTCCTCATAATCGATCCCCTCAATGCGCTTGAGAAGCCTTGGGAAAAAAATCTTGCCTTGTACTTATCCACACTCCCGTCAGCTGCTTGCTTCACTTTGTAAATCCATCTCGAACCCACCACTGATTTCCCTTCTGGCCTTGGGACAATCTCCCATGCACTGTTTCTAACAATCGAATCATACTCTTCCACCATGGCATCTACCCATGCGGAATCCTCCACAACTTCCTCGAAAGAGGATGGCTCTGTCACGATACACTTGCTCATAAGAGCCATGTATCCAGTATACTGGTCAGGTGACTGTCTCTGTCTGCGCTGTGATGTAGGTGCTCCTACAGCTTTAACTAAGCATCTTGAGCCGGTCGGCAACCCCACGTAGTGCGCTTCCGCCCTTTGATGGTTGGCGCTGCCTGAGTGGTCTCTTCCACTCCATAAACCTCCTCTTGTGGCTGATCCACATCCTAAGGCTCATCCTTAGGAACTAACAGCTCCTCATCTGCATGCAAGTGTGGCTCCCTCTCAAGCGAACACTTCATGGCTTTCTCCTCATGAAATTTGATGTTTCGTTGCACAACAATATTGCGACTGTCTGGAAAATACACACGATAGTTGTGGGGTGTATCAGTGTACCCCACAAATATCCCAACCTCTGCAGTCGGCTCCAGCTTCTTCCTGGCATCCTTCGTCACATGAATGTAAACAGGTGAACCAAAAATCCTCAAATGGGAAATATCAGGCTTCTTACCAGAAAATGCCTCCTCGGGTGTACTCATGCCAAGTATCATGTGAGGACAACAATTTTGCACATAAACCGCAATGTTGCATGCCTTAGCCCACAAGTGTATGGGAAGGCCTTGATCATGCAACATCGCCCGTGCAGCACCCACGATCGTTATGTTCTTCCACTCAGCAACCCCATTCTGTTGTGGGTTATGAGGTGCTATGAGCTCTCTTCGAATTCCTTCTGCGCTGCAAAATTCCTTGAATTCGCCAGAGATGAATTCACCACCATTGTCGCTCCTAAGAGCCTTCACCTGCTTCCCCAATTCTTTCTCAACCAGTGCCTTGAACTCATAGAACTTTGAGTATGTCTCGCTCTTCTTCTACATGAAGAAGATCCAACACTTATGAGAAAAATCATCAACAAATATCACATAGTACCTGTGCTTTTCTGTTGAAGCTACTGAGAAAGGTCCACACACGTCTGTGTGAATTCTCTCAAGGATCGTCATGGCACGAATATCCTTCTTGTGAAAGGTGGCTTTCACAAATTTTCCTAAGGTACATCCCTTGCACTGATCTGACTGCGCAAGAGTACCCTTAGGAAGCCTAGTAGAAATCTGCTGTAGTATCTTCAAAGCTCCATGGTGAAGGTGGCCCAATCTCCGGTGCCACAACTCGCCATCATCCTGGCTCACCACTCCTTCTGCCTTTCCTGCCATTGCTGTGCAGCCATCTACTTGCAATTGATAAAGGTTCTTAACTCGAAACCCTATCCTCTGGGTCTCACCAGTTTCCTTACTACGCAGGAAAGCCTTTCCCTCGATAAAGACAAAATCATATCCCTTGTCTTCTAACATCGCCACAGAGATCAGATTCTTCTTCAATCCTGGAACATGCATCACTTCCTTCAATATGAAGGGTTTACCAGACTCCCTCTTAAAGGAAATGGTACCGATACCGGTCGCACTGTATCTACCATCATCGCCCATCTCGATGTGCACTCCAAGATCTTTCTGATCCAGATCAGTAAACAAATCTCTATCTCCTGTCATGTGAAAAGATGCACCACTGTCAAGAAACCACATTGAACCCATAACACTTGAGACCAAGCATGCGATCAGCGAAAAATCTAGCTCAAAATGCGAGGGTAAGGCCTCTCCAGCTGCAGATCCAGCAACTTGCTTATTTTCCTTCTTCTGTGGACAATTAGTGGCATAATGTCTGTGTTGGTGACAGTGAAAGCACTTCACCTTGGACATGTCCTACTTCTTGCCTTTCGCACCGGATTAAGAAGCATTCTTCTTGCTCCTCCCCTTCTTTGCTTTGGTAGCCAAAGCGCAATTTTCTTCATCAGAATTCTTTGATGAAGATCCATCCCTGGTACTTCACCTTATCTCCTCTTGCACAAGATCCGACCAAAGTCACTCCCATCTTGGCAATTTCTCCTGACCATTGACAGAGTTCGGATAGGAATGCCAACTCTTTGAAAGCCCAAGGAGAGCCAAGCTCACCAAGTCCTCGTCATCAACGATAACCCCCACACTTCCCAACTCATCCCTGCATTGGATGAACTTCGTGAGGTACTTGGGCATACTGTCGCCTTTCTCCATTTTTATGTTCTTGAGTTTATCCTTGAGGGCCAACTTCCTCTGGTCGCTCTTGCTTTGAAATAAATCTATCAAAGCTTTCCACATCAAGAATGGAGAAGCCTTACCATGAAGGCTGGACACTATGTGATCCTTCACACCTTCCAACAGAATCCTTCGACACTTTGTTGTCTTCTTTTTCCATGCGTCAAGTATGACATCATCACTAGAAGTAGGTTTTGGAATTTCTGCATCTATGAACTCCTTCAACCCATTGTCTTCCAGCATCGCCTCCATCCTGTCCTTCCATGCAATATAATTTGAGATGCCCTCAAGGGCATACTCTAATCGCAATCCGTTGAAAGACATCTCAACTTTGACACCAAGAAAACACTGCTGCAAATTCAAATTCCACCAGCTCAAAACTCAACCGCTTCAATGTTTTGCAATTGCTCCAATGATCAATATCGCTCTGATACCATGTAGAAATTTGAATAACTAATATGTTATCCAATGAGATTCTCCTGATCACACACTATTTTAACTTCATGCACAATATAGAATCTCTTCTACCATTGATCATTAATTGTGGAAATAAAAACAATCGCATGCACACATTAAAACCATAAACCATCACACATATGAACACAGTATTTCATGGGAAATCTTAAAGCTGAAAACCCCCAACTATCTGTATATTATATGTCATAGAGATCATGTAACAATCATTGTACAAAGCTCCTCACAAGCTATCATCACAACCTTGAATTGCTACACACTAATCAAGCTAGATCTAGCAAAACACATGCTCCAATCTCTGCCACCCGATAGCCAGCCTCTATTGTGTAATCAATGCTGTAGGATGGCTCATTAAATAACTTGAACCACCTAGCTTGTACTGCGCAATCAATCAGTAGGATTTATTTTGATAATCAGAGTTACATTAAACTCTCGGTTAATCCATTATTTCATGATATATCTAAACACACTGACATTCGGTATCATCATATCAGAGATTGTGTGCAGCGAAAGATCATGTTACTTTCATACATTCCCACGGAGGATTAGGATGCTAATATCTTGATGAAGGCGCTCACCAGGAGCAAATTCGAATACCACAGAGGCAGGATAGGGGTGGCAGATAATCCTTATCTTGTTGAGAGAGAGTGTTGAGATTGCAACAAGATGATGAGCTTAGTGGAAAGAAGTCACCTTCACTAAGTGGGCCTGCAGGCTATTTTTGGCGCAAAGTATATTTTTAGACATATGGATCATGTTCTATGAGTTGCAGGTTGCTATTTTTGGATGGTTGGTCAAGTCGGAAAAAATAGATGGACTTCTATTTTGAGACATATTGGGCATAATCTATTTTTAGATTTCCAGTCTAAAAATAGATATGTCGAATATTATTAGATCTTAATAATATTTGGACTATAAACATTATCTTATTATCTTGGAGCACTTCAGTTAAGTGCACAGATGTGGCACAGGAGCTGACAGAAGGAATTATGCTATTCCTGAGGGTTAAGTGGAGCTATTGCATGGATACTTCAGTTAGAACTCATGTGAGAGAGTTTGGTGGAGTTGATTGAGGAAGTTAATGGAGTTGTGTTCAGTTTAACTAATCTAAACATAGTTGAGCTATTTGTATCTAGTCTAACTGATTGATACAATTAGTGAGAGTGGTGTGAATTAATTATTAATTAATTCACTAATTATAAACTCATTAATCAACTAAAGAATACATCAGTTAACTTCAGTGCATGGACAGTTTCAGTGGAGACCAGTGCAGAGATAGGTGAAAGAGAAGGTTAACTATCAGTTGTGACTATACTGTTGCATATTTGCAACAACCAGTGATTGGAGAAGCCCATGAGGATTGCGCAGTACAAGCCAGGTGGTTCAAGTTATTTAATGAGCCATCCTACAACATTGATTATGCAATAGAGGCTGGCTATCAGGTGGCAGAGATTGGAGCATGTGTTTTGCTAGATCTAGCTTGATTAGTGTGTAGCAATTGGAGATTGTACTGAGAGCTTGTGAGGAGCTTTGTACAATGATTGTTACATGATCTCTATGACATATATAATATACAAATAGTTGGGGGTTTTCAGCTTTAAGCTTTCCCATTACATACTGTGTTCATATGTGTGAATTTTTATGGCTTTAATGTGTGCATGCAATTGATTTTATTTCCGCATGTGATGATCAATGGTAGAAGAGATTCTGTATTATGCATGAAGCTAAAATAGTGTGTGATCAGGAGAATCTCGGTGGATAACATATCATTTATTCAAATTTCTACGTGGTATCGGAGTGATATTGATCATTGGAGAAATTTTAAAACATTGAAGCGGTTGAGTTTTGTGCTGGTGGAATTCGAATTTGCAGCAGTGTTTTCTTGGTGTCAAAGTTGAGATGTATTTCAACGGATTGCAATTGGAGTATGCCCTTGAGGGAAACTCAAATTATATTGCATGGAAGGACAGGATGGAGGCGGTGTTATATGACAATGGGTTGAAGGAGTTCATAGATGCAGAAATTCCAAAGCCTACTTCTAGTGATGCTGTCATACTTGACGCATGGCGAAAGAAGACAGAAAAGTGTCGAAGGATTCTGTTGGAAGGTGTGAAGGATCACATAGTGTCTAGCCTTCATGTTAAGTCTTCTCCATTCTTGATGTGGAAAGATTTGACATATTTATTTCAAAGCAAGAGTGACCATAGGAAGTTGGCGCTCAAGGATAAACTCAGAAACATAAAAATGGAGAAAGGTGACAATATGCCCAAGTACCTCACGAAGTTCATCCATTACAGGGATGAGATGGGAAGTGTGGGGGTTACTGTTGATGATGAGGACTTAGTGAGCTTGGCTCTCCTTGGGCTTCCGAGGAGTTGGAATTCCTATCAAGACTCTATCAATGGTCGGGAGAAATTGCTAGGATGGGAGCGACTTTGGTCGGATCTTGTGCAAGAGGAGATAAGGCGAAGTACCAGGGACGGATCTTCATCAAAGAACTCTGATGAAGAAAATTGCGCTTTGGCTGCCAAAGCAAAGAAGGGGTAGAGCAAGAAATCTTCTCAATCCGATGCGAAAGGCAAGCAGCAGGACATGTCCAAGGTGAAGTGCTTTCATTGTCACCAACACGGACATTACACCACTAATTGTCCACAGAAGAAGAAAAATAAGCAGGCTGCTAGAACTGCAGTTGGAGAGGCCCTAGCCTCACAGTTTGAGCTGGATTTTTCGCTGATCGCATGCTTGGTTTCAAGTGTGATGGGTTCAGTGTGGTTTCTTGATAGTGGTGCATCTTTTCACATGACAAGAGATCGAAGATTTGTTTACTGATCTGGATGAGAAATATCTTGTAGTGCACATCGAGATGGGTGATGATGGTAGATACAGTGCGACCAGTATCGGTACCATTTCCTTTGAGAGGGATTTTGGTAAACCCTTCGTATTGAAGGACGTGATGCATGTTCCAAGATTGAAGAAGAATATGATCTCTGTGGCGATGTTAGAAGACAAGGGATATGATGTTGTCTTTAGCGAGGGAAAGGCTTTCTTGCGCAGTAAGGCAACTGATGAGACCTGGAGGATAGGGGTTCTAGTTAAGAACCTTTATCAATTGCAGGTATATGGCCGTGCAACAATGGTAGGCAAGGCAGAAGGAGTGGTGAGCCGGGATGATGGCAAGTTGTGGCACCGGAGATTGGACCACCTTCACCATGGAGCTTTGAAGATACTGCAGTAGATTTCTACTAGGCTTCCTAAGGGTACTCTTGCGTAGTCAGATCAGTGCAAGGGATGTACCTTGGGAAAATTTGTGAAAGCCCCCTTTCACGAGAAGGATAGTCGTGCCACAACGATCCTTGAGAGAATTCACACAGAAGTGTGTGGACCTTTCTTAGTAGCTTCGAAAGCAAAGCACAGGTACTATGTGATATTTGTTGATGATTTTTCTCGTAAGTGCTGGATCTTCTTCATGTAGAAGAAGAGTGAGACATACTCAAATTTATATGAGTTCAAGGCACTGGTTGAGAAAGAATCGAGGAAGCAGGTGAAGGCTCTTAGGAGAGACAATGGTGGTGAATTCATCTCTGTCAAATTCAAGGAATTTTGTAGCACAGAAGGAATTCGAAGAGAGCTCATAGCACCTCATAACCCACAGCAAAATGGGGTTGCGGAGCGGAAGAACAAAAAGATTGTGGGTGTTGCAAGGGCGATGTTGCATGATTAGGGCCTTCCCATACATTTGTGGGTTGAGGCATTCAAAACTGCAGTATATGTGTAGAACTGTTGTCCTCACAAGACACTTGGCATGAGTAAACCCGAGGAGGCATTTTCTGGTAAGAAGCATGATATTTCCCATTTGAGGACTTTTGGTTCACCTGTTTACATTCATGTGACGAAGGATGCGAGGAAGAAATTGGAGCCGACTGCAAAGGTTGGGATATTTGTGGGGTACACTAATACACCCCACAACTATCGTGTGTATTTTCCAGACAGTCGCAAGACTGTTGTGCGACGGGATATCAAATTTCATGAGGAGAAAGCCATGAAGTGTTCGCTTGAGATGGAGCCACACTTGCATGCAGATGAGGAGCTGTTAGTTCCTAAGGATGAGCCTCAGGATGTGGATTAGCCACAAGAGGAGGTTCATGGAGTGGAAGAGACCACTCAGGCAGCGCCAACCATCAAAGGGAAGAAGCGCACTACAGAAGCTGAGCGATTGGATCAAGATGCAGAGAAGGTTGTAGGAGCACCTACATCATAGTGTATACAGAGACAGTCACCTGACCGGTATACTGGATACATGGCTCTTATGAGCAAGTGTATCGTGACAGAGCCATCCTCTTCCGAGGAAGTTGTGGAGGATCCCGCATGGGTAGATGCCATGGTGGAAGAGTATGATTCGATTGTCAGAAACAGTGCATGGGAGATTGTCCCAAGGCCAGAGGGGAAATCAGTGGTGGGTTCGAGATGGATCTACAAAGTGAAGCAAGTAGCTGACTGGAGTGTGGAGAAGTACAAGGCAAGATTTGTTGCCCGAGGCTTTTCACAGATTGAGGGGATTGATTATGAGGAAACCTTTGCACCTGTCACAAGGTATTCTTCCATGCGGAAAATTCTTGCTCTCTTAGCGCAGATGGGGTGGCACATTCATCAAATGGATGTGAAGACTGTGTTCCTCAATGGAGTCATTGAGGAGGAGGTATACATAAAGAAACCCGAAGGTTTTGAGAGCTTCAGCAGTGAGTCGCATGTGTGCAGGCTCAAGAGAGCACTGTATGGGTTGAAACAAGCACCTCGTGCTTGGTACACACAGATAGACAGTTATTTCACCGGACTTGGATTCTCCAAGAGTGAGGCAGATCTGAACCTATACCAGATTGTGGTGGAGGGTAAGTTGTTGATCATTGTACTTTATGTAGATGATTTGATTTTGATAGGTGATGAACTGTTGATACACTCATGCAAGGCTGATCTTGCAAAAGAGTTTGAGATGAAGGACTTGGGCCTCCTTCATTATTTCCTGGGATTGGAAATTTGGCAACGTAGTGATGGACTTTTTGTTTCTCAAGGCAAGTATGCCCAGGAGATACTGGAGAAGTTCAACATGCATGGCTGCAAGCCTGTTGATACTCCTCTTTCTGGTGGATGGAGGAAGGAGGATGCTACTTCAGCGGAGGTAGTGGATGCCACTATTTATTGACATTTGGTGGGGTCGCTTATGTATCTGGTCAATACAGGACCCGACATATGCTATGTTGTTAACCAACTTTCACAAGCTATGGTTAAGCCTACCAAGCTCTACTGGAAGGCAGGCAAGCATGTATTGAGATATCTCAGAGGCACATCGGGATATGGGGAATGTAGATAGAACAGTGGATAGGGTGATAAACCCTGAGATGCAGACAGGCGGGGGCCCAACGGACAAGAAAGAACACTATCACGGAGGGATTTTGATGCTCCGGGTCGGCAGTAGTTTCTTGATACGAGCGGGAAGTAGAGGTCAAGTGGCACTCAGTTCAGCAAAGGCTGAGTATATGGCAGCAAGTTTGGCTGCATGCGAGGCTATATGGATGAGGAAGATCCTGGTCGGGTTGTTCAGTTCACACTTAGATCCTACTGTGATTTATTGTGATAATCAGAGTTGCATTAAAATCTCGGTTAATCTAGTATTTCATGATATATCTAAACACATTGACATCCGGTATCATCATATTAGAGATTGTGTGCAGCGGAAGATCTTGTTACTTTCATACATTCCCACAGAGGATCAGGATGCTGATATCTTGACAAAGGCACTCACCAGGAGAAAATTCGAATACCACAGAGGTAGGATAGGGGTGGCAAATAATCCTTATCTTGTTGAGAGGGAGTTTTGAGATTGCAACAAGATGATGAGCTTAGTGGAAAGAAGTCGCCTTCATTAAGTGGGCCCATAGGCTATTTTTGGCGCAAAGTCTATTTTTAGACATATGGATCATGTTATATGAGTTGCAGGTTGCTATTTGTGGATGGTTGGTCAAGTCAGAAAAAATAGATGGACTTCTATTTTTAGACATATTGGGCGGAATCTATTTTTAGATTTCCAGTCTAAAAATAGATATGTCGAATATTATTAGCTCTTAATAATATTTGGACTCTAAACATTATCTTATTCTCTTGGAGAACTTCGATTATTCTGATACAACATGGGGTAGCAAGGGAGAATTATGCTATTCCTAAGGGTTAGTGGAGCTATTTCATGGATACTTCGATTGCAAGACTCATGTCACGAGTTTGGTGGAGTTTGAGGGAGTTCAATGGGTTGTGTTCGGTTGTAATCAAACATGGTTGAGCTATTTGTATCTAGTTTAACTAATTGATACAATTAGTGAGAGTGGTGTGAATTAATTATTAATTAATTCACTAATTATAAACTCATTAATCTAATAAGATACATCGGTTAACTTCAATGCATGGGTGGATTTGATGGAGACCGGTGCGAAGATAGGTGAAAGAAGCGGGATTAGCCAATATGATTGTGACTATACTGTTGCATATTTGCAACAACTAGTGATTGGAGAAGCCCATGAGGATTGCGCAGTACAAGCCAGGTGGTTCAAGTTATTTAATGAGCCATCCTACAACATTGATTATGCAATAGAGGCTGGCTATCAGGTGGTAGAGATTGGAGCATGTGTTTTTCTAGATCTAGCTTGATTAGTGTGTAGCAATTCAAGGTTGTGCTGAGAGCTTGTGAGGATATTTGTACAATGATTGTTACATGATATCTATGAAATATAATATACAGATAGTTGGGGGTTTTCAGCTTTAATCTTTCCCATGAAATACTGTGTTCATATGTGTGATTGTTTATGGTTTTAATGTGCGCATGCGATTGTTTTTATTTCCGCAATTGATGATCAATGGTAGAAGAGATTCTGTATTGTGCATGAAGTTAAAATAGTGTGTGATCAGGAGAATCTCGGTGGATAAGATATCAGTTATTTAAATTTCTACTAATTGTATGGCTCACTAATTGTATCAATCAGTTAAACTAGATACAAATAGCTCAACTATGTTTAGATTAGTTAAACTGAACACAACTCCATTAACTCCTTAATCAACTCCACCAAGCTACCACTCTCTGGATTCTATTTGAAACTCTTACATCTGAAAATGCAACTCATGCTTATCATCTCTACTGTGCCACATCGTACTGCACTTAAGCGTGCTCAAAGAGAATAAGATAATATTTTATAGTCCAAATATTATTAAGAGCTATTAATAATATTCGACATATCTATTTTTAATTTGTCATTCAAAATAGATTCCGCCCAATATGTCTAAAAATAGAAGTGCATCTATTTTCGACTGACCAGCCGTCCCACCAAATAGCAACTCATAGAACATGATCCATATGTCTAAATAGACATGAGTCCTAAAACTAGACTTTTATTCCAAAGCCAAGCTTGCGGGCCCACTTAGTGGGGCGACTGCTTCCCACTAAGCTAAATCTTACATTTTTGTGCTAGCAATGCAGTTGAAAACCTCCTTGTCTGATTGATCTCTGTATCGGTCTCGTAGATACAGGCCTGCAAAGTTAAAGAAGTATGGACCTCCATCGAAGATGCGATTTCTGTCCTCTTGGCAGTTGAAGATAGTTGTAAAGAATCCTTTAGGACCAAGCTGTAGAGTCACTTGTCCCTTGGGTTTCGATTTGGAGATTATCCAGCCTTGCAACGCTTTTTCTTTTGGCCATAGTCCAATAAACTTTCCAATGAGAGTGTGATCCTTCGTGTATTGAATGTGGTCGTTTATGCGATGACTGGGGAGGTCGATTTTAAATCGCTTTGCTGCTTTCGGAATGCATGTGGCTAAGGAAGCTTTTGGCAGAGTCGCAGAGGCTTCCTTGTTTGTGCTGATGACCTTTGGGGCCTCATTAACTCTGACTATGTCACCAGTATTGTCTTTTGCGGGAACTTGGTCAAAGTCGGCCAGAGGATTTTGTCTTGAACTAGTCGTTTTGTCTACATCGACCGAATTGTTAGTGGAGGAAGTATTGAGAGCAGGGGGGGAGATTCCTGCCCCTCCTGAGAGGGGGTTCATTGAGAAAGTGTCAGAAGCGATGCCAGGGGTTCCTGCGATCTCCATAGCAGAAACACAGGTCGCGCTGCGAGGAGTTCTATCAACAACGTCGCAAGGTGTTCGTCAACCCTAGAACCAGCATCGCTCCACCCTTGCTTCTTTTGGAGCAAATAGCACCGATCATATGTGATTGTTCGTTGGCTAAGATATGTTGTTGGTGTTCTATAGATTTTTTTTCTCCCAAACAAGAGAAAAACAACTATATTTTAATTATTTTAAATATATTTTTTTACACACTTAATAAATACAAATAGTTTAAAGCTTTTATTCCATTTATATATAAAAAATAATAATTTAATATTTAAAGTGTATTATTTGAATTACTCTTCCTCTCAATTATTGGGAAATAAAAAATCAGTTAATCTATTTAATAGTGACAATTTCATATTTGATTATAAAATTGTTTTTAAACTGATATTTTATATAATATTTTAAAAATAAATGAAAAAAAACAAATATTTTAAAGCTTTTATTCCATTCATATATAAAAAATAATAATTTAATATTTAAAGTGTATTATTTGACTTACTCTTATTTTCAATTATTGGTAAATAAGAAATCTTACCCTCAATTATTGGGAAATAAAAAATCAATTAGTCTATTTAATAGTGACAATTTCATATTTGACCTAATCCTAATGATGTGATTAATCCGAAATTTCTTTTATCTACATTATGGATCAAAAAAGTCTTAACATATAAAATTATTTTAAACTTATATTTTATATAATTATTTAAAAATAAATGAAAAAATTTAGATAAAAAATAATATTATTTTGCTCCATTATGTAGATTTTTAATTAATAATTTTCAAATATCCAAACTAAATCTAATTAGCAAATATATATTTTGAAATTAATGTTTTAAAATATATATATATATATATATATATATATATATAGAGAGAGAGAGAGAGAGAGAGAGATGAATAGAATATTGATAAAATTCCAATACAACATTATGTTCAATGTAGGCATGATACTGCGTATTCAATAGACGTGTCTTTGAGTATGGAAGCATTGAATGGAAATGGCCTTATGGTGGTTGAAAATGATTCAGGGTTTATGGAAAGAGCAGCAACCAGTGGGGTTCATGCACTCAGTGAGGATTCTGTGGGTCTTGGAGAGGTCTGAGAGGTAACTGTGAATAGGGGTAAAATTGGGCCTGTTAATAGCATGGATGTTGTGCATAAACAAGCAATGTGTGGCCCTTCGTACATGCAATGCAATTCTGGGTCTCGGAAATCCTTGGTTTTCCTAAGTGTGGGTACTATGCACCATAAATTTAGGTCTTTGTACTATGCACCATAAAGTTCGGTCTCAAAAAGAGGAGGAAAATTGGAAAAATCGGGTTACCCTTCCATTGCTTAAAGAGACACCATCATCAAAAATTCAACCATTAGGGGAATTTTGAGGTCTAAAATGGGCCTCCTATGGAAATTGTAAAATAATAATGGAAATACTAAAATAATATTAGATTACATCATCAAATTTTAGAGGGAAAAAAGAAAAAAACTAATTTTTTAACTCATATTTTCAACTTATCTCCCTATGGGTTTACTCAAATTTCAAGCGGAAACACTCGATGGATGCAAAATTTAATTCCTCATCCAAGGAGTATCCTTGTTGCATACTTTCGATGGACCCCGCTACATGAAAAATGAGAAATATATCAAAAATGCTATTACAATCACGTTTTTTATGTATTTATCATTTTTTCGTGTAGCGGGGTCCATCAAAAGTTTGCAACATGGGTACTCCTTGGATGAGGAATTAAATTTTGCATCTAACAAGTAATCCCGTTCGAAATTTTAGTGAAAACTTAGGGAGATATGTTGAAAATACGAGTTGAAAAATAGTTTTATTATTTTATTATTTTTTAATATTTTTTATTTTTACTCAAAAAATGGTGAATCATCCCCCATGGTTGACAACATCATCTTGAATCATATTGGTTATTATACAGTTTATTTTGGTTGTACATTTTTCATAGGAGACCCATTTTAGACCTCAAAATTCCCCTAATGTTATGAGGAATCTGGAGATGAAGACCAATCAATATTGTTTGGTGGAGATTTGTGTCAAAAAGAGGAAGGACACTTCCAAATTGGCAATGGTGACTGGAGCCCGAAGCCTGCAACTGGTGTGCAAAGTGTCGATCTCTCGATTTAGTATCTGATGTATTCAAGCTCCCCTGATCCTATTATGCTATTGTTGGATAGTGGCCCTCAGGTTGTTTTGTGGTTTAATCTAGCTTATCAGGTTGTTTTGTGGTCTAATCCAACTTATAAGAGGATGGCTAAGGCTTCTAGTTCCAATGTACAACATTCCCATGTCTTTAATCCCACACCTCTTGCCTATTTTGGTTGCAAGTCACCATATCCGGGCATGGTTAACTCCAATATTATCATGTGGGTTTTTTCCTGTCCTCTAATTGTAAAGACATCCAAACATGAATTTGGGGACAATGGATGTAAATTTATGAAACAATGGATGCAAATTTATGAAAAGATCACTAGATGATGCAATAACCAACACTGAAAAATCTTAAGCATGATCAAGAAAGGCGTTATAATTCCACAACCAGTTAGGACAGTGGGTTTTAGTGTTACCATTGAATATATCAAGGACACCAATCTACAAGCTTATCCTGTTTTCAAAAGTATAGATCATATTCCAATCCTTATATCTGATTCTAAAAAAAGAGTAAAACGGGCCAATGCTGCATACAAGGAAATGGTGGGCCAACCAGAGTGCTCATGGCTGGAATCAACATCTTTCCATTGCAGTAGATCATAAGGGCACTCAAATTCATTTCCATCTGCAGGAAAGAGGATCAATGGAAAATTTTTACTAATAAACCAAGTACCCCACTTGTATCAGTGTCGTTATCTGGAGTTGAACTGTTGGAATCTACAGCAAAGCACTGGAAGGAACCACTGGAATCTGAAGCAGAAGCATTGTAAGGAAGTGGTGGAGGTTGTGCCATTATGATGGTATTCATCCCGATCCACAGGGCCAGAGAATAACGCCCCCTCCTCTTCGATGGCCTCTGAATTCCCCATGCTCATAGCGACAACCCGCCATTCTGATGGCATTCATCCCGATCCACATGGCCAGAGAATATCGCCCCCTCCTCCTCGATGGCCTTTGAATTCCCCATGCTCAGAGCTTGCTCCAAATGTTCTTTCTCCTCCTTTATCTCCTTATAGCCCTCATTACCCACCGACTCATCCACAAACATATCATTTTCTGCTGCAAAATGTTCCTCATTGGTCATCGCCCCAGGGACCCTCCGGGACTTGACACTGAGCATCACATGCAGCATACCCTAAAATATATCAGTTTCCAAGACTTGACACCGAGCATCACATGCAGCATATGCTGAAATCTATTAGTTGTCTAGACTTGACACCAATCATCACATGCAGCATACCCTGAAATCTATTAGTTGTCAGGACTTGACACCGAGCATTACATGCAGCATACCCTGAAATCTATCAGTTGCCAGGACTTGACATTGAGAATCACATGCAGCATACCCTGAAATCTATCAATTCTCGGGACTTGACACTAAGCATCACATGCAGCTGCTGCTACCAACTGTGGAACGAAGAAGGATAGGGGCATATCTTGAGAAACAAGGACAGGGGCCATAGCTTGAGAAATAGAAAGTAAGGGGACAAAACGTGGGCAGAAAGTAAAAGTAAGCTGACATATTAATTGTAATCGACCATGAAATTAAGGACAGATACATGCAAATTTTATCATTGTCTCGTCATCATATTTGCTGTGGAAGTACATGTAGGTTTTAGTGTTTTAGTTAGCGTGTATAATGAAATTGCATTTATAAACAAGCAGGTTCCTAGTTTCTCACTGTCTCATCATCGTCCTTGCTGCAGAAGTAAATGTAGGAGCGTTTATAGCTGGCGTAGTGAAACTCCATTTATAAACACACAGGTTCTCAGTTTCTCACTGTCTCGTCATCATCTCGCTGCGGAAGTACATGCAGGTTTTAGCGTTTATAGTTGGCATGTATAGTGAAAGTGCATTTATAAAAAAACAGGTTCCCGAGAGAGGGGGAGAGAGAAATGAATAGAAACCGGATCAATTAGAAATAACCACATGTCCAATTTGGATAGGCTAGAACGACAAAATTAAAACTCTTTGATTGGCTGGGGTGAGCAGTGTTTGCCCACCCCAAGCCAACAAAGAAAACACCTATGACGTTAAAAAAAAAAAAAAAAAAAAACAAAAATGGTTTTTTTTAATTATATAATTTATATAATAATAAAAATTAATATTGAATCAAAATATTCAAATATTCAAATCAATTTAAAATTGTAATTCATTATATGAATATCAAATTCAAAACTAAAAATTTGAAAATGTAAATGATTCAAGGGACACTTTTTAATTTAAGAAACATAGTTAAAATCAAATAACTCATCATCTTAATATTCATATTGCTAGCATGCCCAATGTAGTACATAATAAAAAAAGAATGGAAAATGTCCAAAGTGGAAAAGTAATGCACGATCCAAAAAGTCTCAAAGGTCAAAACATAACATTAAAGGTTTATGTTGAAAATGATCATAAAGTGCAATATTCGGCATCAAGACTATCCATATTACCTTGAGCCTCACTAGGCACTCCAATTCCATCATCACCATCATCAATATCAAGATCACCTGTAATAATACCCAAAGGTATGCCAATTAAACCTGCATCTGATGAAGGATTACCCTCATCACCATCAATCTAAAAAACATCCTCGACATCAACATCCCATATTGCTGTACAGTTCTCTAAATACTCAGGTAGCTTCCTTGAGTGAAGTCGAAGACTACTATGCATATAAACCAATTTCTCTGAACTCTTAGAGGTAAGACTATTCCTCTTAACAGACTAAATGAAACTATAAGTGGACCAATTATTTTTAGCTGTCAATGAACTTGAAACCTGAGATAGCAAGCGTGAGGCAAGATTTTGAATCTCTTGGGCTTCCCTCCCATACATTCTCCACCATCCAATGAGATTATTTTGTGCATAAATGTTGATGTCCACCCTTGCATCTTGAGAGAATGTGGAAGGGTTTAAGGTAGCAAAATCAATAAATTGTACCTGCATTACATTTGCTTCACTAGGTGTATAGATTTTTCATATGGCATCAAGAAATCCTTATTGCACTTCTTCATCATCAATGGGTAGAACTCAGTTTGGTCTCTCCATATACCACTTTGGATTAAGGGCATAAGAAACCATGTGAAGAGAGGTATTGAGTTTCATCTATCTCTTCCCTATTATATTGAATTTCATTGAAGAACTCCAATGAGGGGTTTCTGTCTCATATGATGTGCTTTATCTTTCCTACCATGTTATCAATACATTCATAAACTTCTCCAAGGGTGGAAAAATCAGAATTTGCATACCTAATCAACTCCACAATTAGAGTTGTGAAATAAAAAACATATCTACAATCAAACCACCAATCATATTTGAGAATTTGTTCTCTTATCTTCTTTGCTTGCATTGATTTAGATTCATACCATACATTCCACTCTTGGGAAACAATAGTGGCTTGTCAGGATGCATGCACCTCAACCATACGTTGAAGGAGAATGAAGTATGTATCATATCTTGTTTCTGCAGGTTTCAAAAACCCCTTCCTTAAATACATCCTATAGATTGTTAAAGAGGCACAGTGTTTGCAAATATACATTTGTGCATATCTTTCATCTAAAATGAGTTTTTCAATCCAATATATTTTTCCAATATCTTTGAGGACATTATTCACAGAATGTACACAAAAAGGACTCCAAAAGATATGCCTATATCGACTTTGAACCATCAAACCCACTGCATTACAAATAGGGGTTGCGTATGTGATTACATGTACTACATTTGAAGGACCAAGTTCATCAATTGCTTCTTTCAATACTTAAAACATGAAGGTAGCATCCTTTATTTTTCCACTACAATCAAGTGGTCTTAAAAAATAGGGCCCAACTAGAGATGTAACAATACTATTCAACAATGTCTCTTGTTGAATGTTTGTCCAACCATCCATAACTATTGAAAATCCTGAATAAATCCAAGATTGTTTAAGGGGGTCCATAAGCCCATGCATTATTGTCACCCCCTTATCTAACAATGATGTCCTCATTTTGTTGTAATTTGGAGGTGCATATCCTAGCCGAAAAATTATTATTTTTCGCACCACTTCTTTGTAATGTGGAGAATGGGTAGCATTAAATGAAATTTCATTTTCCATAAAAAATAAGCAGTATCATCATCAGCCACATCCCTATTTAATACATTGTATATATTATAAATTTTTTCTTGATAAAAACTATCCGGCCTCTTACTCCTCCGAGAAGTAGACTGCCCCACAGACTCAAATTGGTTTGATGCATTTTAGTTAACTAAATCTTCCATATCATGGGAAGAAGATCTAGGTACTTTAAAATTACAATCATTGTCAAAGTTCATTACATTGGATCCTAGGAAAACCATATGAAGCTTTGTCAACTCCATCATTTTTTAAAAGTACATGTACAACCCTTTACCCCATCACCACATAGGGATAGAAGATGATGCCACACCCTAGTGTAGCTTCCTTTAAACACATGGTTACACAATGTGCACATCCATTATTCACAACCACCACTATTATTTTTATTGTTTTTTGTAATTTTCTTCATAAAATTTGACAAGGGTTTCTTGGGGTTTGTGCTTTGTTGGAATTGACAACTTGGAATTGGAGGAAGAGAAGAATTTTCATATCCAATTGTTGGTATTGAATTACCACTCTCCATGATTTCCCTGCTTTATACAAGAGACATAAAAACACATTATAAACAAAATGTACAATGAAAAATAAAAAAATATGTACTTGTATACAAAAATGCAAATGAAAAAGTACTTAATAACACAATATTCAACAATCTATGTAATACGATTTTTGCATCAAACTACTTTCTCGTAACAACTAAATATAACATTGATGAGACATTAAGATAAAGCCCCTCACCGATTTCGATTCGACTAAAGGTTGTTCTTACTTGGATGTTCAATTTGGACAACAGTCCAGTAGTAGTCTGGGAATTGAGATATATAATTGTTACTTTAATTGAGACTAAGTGTAAATCTATTAATTTATAAATTTATAGATTCTATTCTAAAATGTGAAACTGTGAAGTTGGGTTACACTTTTTGCCCTTTTTTGAGAAAAAAATATCATTTTTTTTTGTTCTTCAACTTTCTGCAAGCCAAAACAATTTTTCTATTTAGAATCTCATTTTGCGATAAAAATAAAAGTTGTTAGAAATTTTATTAGCTTTCTATTACTTATTTTTTGGAGTTTTTTTATACACATTTGATATATCAACTTAGTGTTTCTTTGAGTGTGTGTTCTTGAACAATCAAAGGATTCATAAAAAGTCATGTTCAAATGCGTTGGTGTATTCTTTGAAAACTTTGTGTTTTTTAGAAACAAAATGTGTTACAACAATCTAGACAGAGTCTACTTATTTTTCATTATATTTATGAAACCAACTGATGCATATCATGATTACTAGAATTTTTTGAGCTGATTCAATATGAAAAAACTGCATCTTTTGAATATGTTTCGGCTCGCACAAAATTTCTCAACATATAAGTTATAAACTAAAAATCTAAAAATTACCCATTACAAACGACAAACCAATGTAATGCACCATAATTTTTTCATTTTTTCTTACAGTCTATTTTGGAAGATACATAATATTGATTTCACTTAATCATAACGACCTTCAGAAATTGTTTGCACCCATTTTATTACAAAATTAATTAAAATTAGTAAATATTTATGAAATTACATAAAATTTATATTTCCTGAAAGTAGATTATATTCTGCAAATGCTTATTTTGGTTCCGACAGTTAATTCATAAATTTTCATGGAGTTTAATCAGTCCAAAGTTCAAGAAATGTGTTCAGAGCTCGGCTCTACGTAATTGCAAACGTGTTGGTTCGGCCGAACTTTTAAAAAAAGTTTGGCTGAATTGTTTTTTGCTTCGACTACCCGTCAAGTCTAACGACAAAATTTCGGCCAAAATTTTAATTGACTTTACGTCAACTAGAAAATCAACGAACCCCCTCCAAAAAATCATTTCGCAGCAATATAAATTGACGTAAACGGATTCATTATTTTTGCATAATTTCGAACATTTCTTCATTTGGTCTGATTTTGCAAAGGATTTGTTTGGGCTTAAGAACTCTTTTTGGCGTGACATCAAAGTAAATTTTTTGGATGCTTTTTGGGCTTAATTTTCAAATGACATTTTTTTGAAGGTATTTTGTTTTTAGAGGTTTTGGGCTTAATTTTCAAAGGACATTTTTTTTAAGGAATTTTTTTTAGAAGTTTTTGGGCTTAATTTCCAAAAGACATTTTTTGTACATTTTTTGGACCTTTTTTGGGCTTAATTTCGGAAGGACTCTTTTTAGGTTTAATATTCAAAGGAAATTTTTTGGAGGTATTTTTTAAAGTGATATTTTTTTAGAGGCTTTTTGGGCTTAATTTTCAAAGGACATTTTTTGGAGGTATTTTTTAAAGTGACATTTTTTAAGAAGTTGGGCTTAGTTTTCAATGGAAATTTTTTGAGGTATTTTTTGAAATGAAATATTTTTAAAGTACGTGTTTTGGGTTGCAGTAAATATTTATAATGATTTTTTAAAATGAGTTTTTATCTAACTTTTTAAATGATTTTTTTTTGCAGGACTTGGAAGGAAATACTTTGAGCTTCATTTCATTTTTAGAAGACATTTTTTCTCATATTTTTAAAGTAAGTGTTTTGGATTGAAGTATGTATTTTGTGCAAAATTTTTAAAATGAGTTTTTTTTAAATTAAATCTTTTGTGATGTTTTTTTTAATTGAGTTTTTGTCTAAATTTTTGAAGAATTTTTTTTGAACTTCATACTCAATTATCGTGGGAAATCGAAGGAATTGTAAGAGAAGATATGATCAAACAAGAGACCCTGAGGAATGTAGAGAACATGGGAGAGAATATCACAAAAAAAAGAGAGAAGAACGCTCAAATATTGAAAGGGAAAATCAACCTCAACTAGAAGTTGAAGCGGGTATGTAAATGTAAATATTATAAATTTGATATTTAAAATTTTCCTAGTGTAAATTGTGAAGCTTAATTTTTATTTGATGAACTAATTTGAAAAATATTTTGCAATGTAAATAGAGAGATATTCCTCAAAACATTGATGATGAAATACAAAATTTTGAAAGAGAAAGTGACAAAGATATTGAACCAATGATTGAATATGGTGAAAATTTTGAAAGAAATTCAAGTGAAGAAATTGAATCACCAGGTGTATATATATGTGTGTGTGTGTGTGTGTGTTGAATACATACACATATTATTGAAATTATATATATATATATATATATATATATATATATATATATATATATATTGAATATGTAAACGTATTATGTACTATTAATTCGAATCTGTACAAATGAAATCAATATCGATGATGAGATGTTAGAAAATGTTGACACTCACACATATGGAGATAAAAAAACTGACCATGTTATACGATATCATGTTAATTGCATTTTTTATTCGTACTTCATAAAGGAAAATGTGACAGTTCAAGCCCAATTGTTGAAAGGTCTCCTAACATTAAGGAAATTAAAAGAAGCTACGACTTTATTGGGTATTCAAAAATTAAAAATTAAAAAGATAAAAAAATGAAGGAAAATGTGATACAAAATCTAAATAGTGCTATAAATTGAATTAGAAGATCTAGACAGAAAAATGTTTCAGATGCATGTAGAGCAATACATATGGCAGTGGTTTCAACAAGTACTAAAGAGAATCGCCTGGTAAAATCTATGGCATGAGCATTAGGAACCTCACGAAAAATTTTGTACAAACATCAGAAATTCCGGTTGCAAATAGATGTAAATGATGAACTCGCTTGTTGGACAGCTATTTGTAGGCAACCATACAAAGATAAACTTGGAGAAAATGTAAAAAAAAATGTATGAATATTGGATGAAAAATGCATGTGTTTTGCCAAATGCAAGGGTTGTGATGCGAAGAAGAATAACACGAAATCAGTATGAAGAACATCCAAAAAATTTCATGGACACCACTCAGATAGATTTTTTCAACAAGTTCAAAGAAGAGAATCGTGAAATTGTTGTCTCAATCAGTGCTTTTGTGCAACAAAAACCATGGTATGTAAAACCTATCACTGTATGCGACACTTGTTGTTATCATTATCATGTGGAATTTTAGTTATATTATGACACATTCCTTAATTCTGGTAGAAAATTTTGTAAAGATTCACCTCCTCCTTTCACTATCCATGATTTCATATCTCAAATTCTATGTGGAAGAGAAAGCCATGAATTATTTTACCAAAAGAAATGCGTTGGTGGTAAAAAATGTGATGATTGTGGAAATTTGACTAAATTTCAAAACAAATATCGTACTTATATAAATGATCAATCATTGTCCAACATGAAAGTGAAATGGAAGAGATACGAATATATCCATACATCGATTCAAGGTTCAAGTGTTAAAAGAATTGATTTACAAGAAGACATAATTTTTGTGATAGATTTTTTGAGAAAGTTTGAGGAAAAAATTTATAAATACACCAATAAATCCCATAGAGCTCGATGGCAGGACATGAAATTCAAAAAATCTCGTGAAGTTTTTCCACCAGGGACCATTCTGTCAGTAATTGATTTTTCAGAAAACTACACATTTGTTCCACAAAAATAAATCCAGAGTGAATACTATCATTCTGACCAAGTCTCCATCGTCCATATTCTATATAGATATGCTGAACAAAATGTTGATCATATAGAAAGCACCAGTGAAAATAGGCATGTTATTAAATAATATCACTTTTATATCAGTGACGATTGTACACATGATACATATTTTGTACAACATTGCTTTGGAAAGATTTATGACTCCTTGAAAAGTCGTGGAATAAAATTCAGTGAACATTGGATATGGTCATATGGATGTGCAGGTCAATTCAAATATTCACGATCATTATTCTGGTTGTGTCATCTTCATATGAAACCCCACATTAAAAATTGTTGGAATTTCTTTGAGACTGGTCATGGAAAAGGAGAACATGACGGTGCAGGAAAACTGACTTGTCTTAGCTAAAGAATTCTTTCAATGGTGCATCGTTGCACTAAGCCATGAAACTAACCGATCAAGGGAACTGTGAAGGTACATTCAATTTAATTTTTATTGGATTTCTAATTTTAAACAGTGTACATTTATCACAATGATTATCTTTAATGGTATTTTGATATCATATTTATATTCTTCTTTAAATTTTCCATATAATTTTTTTTGGCATATTGGGGTCGAAGGTGTAGATAGATCGATTGGAAATGACATTGAAACAATAAAAGGGACTCGAAAATTTTATTCAATTAAAACAACGTTGTCCACAAATGTGTCTGCATTGGATAAAAGAAAATATTCTTGTTTTTTTTTATGTTTGCTTAAACAACAAAAAATCCAATGATGTTTGTGAAAACAAAATGTATGTAAAAGATTAGCAACATACAGAGCTAAATATAAAGGGGAAAATGTCTGTTGCAATGTTTGAAGAAATGCAATCAGAGGAGACTACAATATCATCTGATGGTGATCGATATTATGATATTGTTAGAGAAGGTAGCATTTAAATTTCTTTCAAATGATAGAGATCTAGAAATAGATAATAAAATAAAGTACATGTATGGTAATTTTAAAGTTAATGTTTCATGTTAATTATGATCTAAATTTAAATACATAAGTTTGTTTTACTATGCATGAGATGTTTTTGTTGTAATTGCACCTACTATCAACGATGAAAATGTGAAGTATTATTTGATGCGTTGCACTGAACGAAAGACGAAATTATTAGAAAACTATAATTATCACGGGTTTACATATGACAGAGGGTCTATTTTATTGAAAGGTTACTTTTTCAGACAAGCTAATCAAAGTGGGGATTTTGTTTACTTTGAAGACTATGAACCTGATGTCATAAGTTGTCAATATGGTCACTTGGTGTGTGCAACACGCATAAAGTAGATAGGTGTTCAATCAAGGAAAAAAAAGAAAATTAAGAAATATAAAATGTAAAAAATCGATCATAAACGGATCATTGAATATGACATTCAATTAGAATTTTTTTGATTTAACTGCCCAACAATTTCTTATCTTTGGATTTGTGTTTTAGAACTTCCAGAACTCAACTAAAAATTGAACTGCCTTGTTATGTTATCTATGCAAGTGTTTGCACATGTACATTATTTTGGTACATGCACACTAGTAATTTATACACGTGTACACATACACATTTCTAGATGGTCTAAAATATTTCATACATTCTCTGGTACAATTTTTCATAATGTCATTATTGCAAAATGTAAATATCTTTGTATCTAGCATAGTTGATATAATGCAAATTTGAAGTTGCACGATTTTGTTTTAGATGTATGTGTCTATTAAAAGTAAATTATAATATTCATTCTTGAATAAAAAATGTGTGGTACGTGTTTTGTAATTTCTAGTTTACAATCAACTGAAAGTAGCTTTTCTATGTGCATTGATGAAAAATGTTGCACGTACTAGATATATATGTTCTAGAATGCAATTTTTAAATTTTATGATTGTTTGACACATCTAAGAAGACCTAGAATCTTATGATTGTTTATATATATATATTGTACTTCAATCGTTTTAACATATATTCAAACATGTACTTAAATCATTTCTATGTACATATATTCATGTGAATTTTTTTTTTTTTGTAAAATGACAACTTGAATTTAAAAAACAAAACATTATATCACAATCACATGCCAAATGTAGTTCAACCATCCAAAACTCAAGAGTTTTAAAATCAAAACATTATATCACAACATTACTTCACATGCCAAATGTAGTTCAACTATCCAATAAAAACAAAACATTATATTACAATCACAACATTACTTCACACGCCAAATGTAGTTCAACTATCCAATAAAAACAAAACATTATATCACAATCACATGCCAAATGTAGTTCAACCATCCAAAACTTGAGTTTTAAAAACAAAACAAATCATAACACAACATTACTTCACATGCCAAATGTAGTTCAACCATCCAAAACTTGAGTTTTAAAAACAAAACATTATATCACATTACTTCACATGCCAAATGTAGTTCAACTATCCAATAAAAACAAAACATTATATCGCAATCACATACCAAATGTAGTTCAACCATCCAAAACTTGAGTTTTAAAAACAAAACATTATATCACAGCATGTGATCACATGCCAAATTTAGTTCAACTATCCGAAATATGGTTTGTAATTTGATATTTCTACAAGGATTCATTTTATATTTTTAACAAGTTTATAAAATGACTACTTGAATTTTAAAAACAAAGCATTATATCACAATCACATGCCAAATGTAGTTCAACCATCCAAAATATACAAATATTGTGAAAATGTAATTTGAAATTTCCATCTAGAGATTCATTTTATATAAATAACAAATAAAATGACAACTTGAATTAAAAAAATAAAAAAATAAATATTATATCGTAAAACAAAACATTATATCACAACATGTGATTGTACATGCCAAATGTAGTTCAACTAGATCCAAAATATACACATGTATCTACATGGTTTAAAAAATAAAATGAGAACTTGACTTTTAAAAACAAAACATTATATATCACAACATGTGATCACATGCCAAATTTAACTATCCAAAATTTAAAATCATTCTTGACAAGAGTAACCTTAGTTTAAAACTATATATATATATATCCAAACAGTAAAAAATGTCCAAAATTTGTATCTCACATGAACAATAATATATATATATATATATATATATATATATATATATATATATAATTCAATGTATAGTGTTACAAGTATCAAGTTATATAAAAAAATAAATTTAAGACTAAATCTATCAAATATAATGTTGCACATGCATGTGCATCGTCCATCAAATACAGATGGATGTAGTGTCTCTCCCAACAAAGTCACAATCCTCGAGCTATCTTGCGAAGCATGGGGAACTTGTACACAATGTGTACAAACATTAAAATGTAATGTTTGAAAATTGAATGAGAATATAGAACTTCATGTAAAAAAAAAATGAAAAAAAAAATCATGCAATACCTCAGGAGGTTCCCTCGACATTGTGTTTTGTTGCTTGACCATTAAAACTCCCCCCACAAGAACATCTTCCACAGTAAATTGTACACAATATATATATATATATATATATATATATATATATATTAAAAAATTTCAAATGAAAATGCATATATAAACTAATTTTCAATAATATTAAAAAAAGTTAGAAAACTTGTTCAAATGGTGTGGATGTTCCTATCTCCATCATACACTCCATCGCTAGAGTCCGTGGAGAAAAGAAATCATCTCCAGGAACCTAAAATTCAAAAATTTTAAAAGTATAAAATAAATCAAGATCCAGATCTCAATTTATAATAAAACTTTTGAACTTCAATTTATAATTTATAACTTAAACATATATTTAAGTGAAAAAATGAATACTTATGCTGGTGGATTTGGCACATCTCCTAAGAGTGGCTCTGAAAGAAAATATCTGAAAACCTAAAATTCAAAAAAAATAAAATAACTCAAGATCTAGAGATCTCATTTTTTAATGGAACTTTTGAACTGGAATATATAACTTAAAAACATATTTAAAAGTGAAATTTTTTATATACTTGTGATGGTGGATTTGACACATCTCCCATGGAAGAAGAAGGTACCGTCATCCCAAAAACATCAGACGGAATCAGAATCTATTATTATTTTATTATATATACATGTACATGTGTGCACAATTAGTTTTTAAAAATATGTCATTATGTTTCGATATATATAATAATAGATAAAAATAACTGTACATCATCATGTTCACTTAAAAAACACTAACATTTTCCAACATATCTTGATGGTGAGAACCATCTTGATTGTGTAATAGATGGTGAGACCCATCTTGATTGTTTGAACTGGAGGCTCTGACCATGATATTAACATCATCTTCGTTCATCAAGTGTGACAACTACAAATGGTGTTAACATATAATGATACATTTTTGTTAGATTAATGTATACAAATAAATGCATGTATATATGTATTTATTACAAATTGCACATGTGTTAAAATAATCACCCTAACCATTAACACATACCATTCCCATGCTTTCTTTCTCATGAATAGTTAGGTCCTACCAACCATTGAGACAATTCTTTGCATATGTTCTGAGATCTTCAACACTCATGGTGTCTATCTCTTCATCTGTATAATACACAAAATTAGCACGTGCACTTTCACGTGCTCTTTGTCAATTCAGACAAACATCAACTCTGCCATATCCACTCTGAACATTGCCAATGATGGCATCCCTTGCTTCTTGACTAATTTTAGAAGTGGTATCCATCTCTGTTAGCAAAGTTTTGACATGAAGAGGTTGCTTAACCAATGGTGGCTCAGGGCAAGGCAACTCAACATCACGCATAGCGCCCCTACGGTCACACAATCGACCTTTCCCAAGACCAAAAATATCAGAGGGAAGGTCATTGTAATTGGGTTTCATTCCCAAAAATAATTCTGCATAAAATAATTTTGCAAAATAAAGTGGAACCTCGTCGTTCCATGGGAGTCCTCCATAGGCAGAAATGTGTCTATCATAAAAATAGCTAGCTATATTAGGGTGCTTGAAATATTGCACCTTTAGCATCTTTCTTTTCAGCCCTTCTTTGAAATTAAACATAGATTTGGCCATTTCTATTGTAACTCTTTGTTTAACAATCTCCCATATATCAGGACCCATCACTGTTTCCTTTCTTTTTCTCATCACTTCTACAAAAGTATCAGTGGTTGGCCCAAGCTTTAGGTACACATATACTAGTTCGCTTAAAGAGTGAGTAACTATTTCCAAGATTTGTTGACTCTCAGCAGGGAGAGTTAAAGACACGAGATCTCTCTTCAATTTTGAATGAATATTTTGACACCTTTGTAAGGTGTATTGTTGCATGTTTGATTCCCAAGGTATATCGAAAATGTCAGACGAATAAGTCGTGGTTGGTGTACAAACTTCTTCTTGAACGACACGTTCTGTCCTATGTCTTTTTTGAGCAACATTTTCACCCTCTACATCAATATATAAAATTTTTTGTATTAAAAAAAATGTAAACAAATTTGTAAAAATTGAATAAAAATAACGTTCATATTGATGGCCACCTTGATATGGTTGGCCAACAAGTTGGCTAGCATCTTTCCCACCCTGAAACTGTTGAGAACCAGAACGACCATCAATTGGTTGAGAACCAACATGACCATCCATTAATTGGCCTCTAGGGGAATACATATCAGCACCTTCACACAATTCGCCACCACCTATTGATGGCTGTCCAAGGGAATATGTACCACTACCAACCTCACGAGACGAGAGGGAAACTTCATTTTAAAAAAATATATGAATTTATAATCAATTCAAAAATACATTCATACATATAAATACATATACATATTCATTGATTAAATTGTGTGAACCATAGCCATGTGAACTATGGCCATGCTCCATTGATGGAGTAGACACCCTTGTCCTCCTACCTCCTAAAAAATAAAAAATGAAATTTATTAACAACTAATTTAACTCACAAAATTGATAAAAGATCAATTCCATATGTACACACATGTATGTATGGAGGTAATATTATATTTAAATATCATGAACATCCCTCGATCCTTAATCCCCCTCTCTCGTAGAGATATGGGATTATATTGATCTTCGCCCTTCATCCTCCATGATATATATGGATATATCTACAGTGGACATTTACAATTATTTTTAAATTAATATTTAAAATAAATTCAAAAGAAATTTCAAAAAAATAATGTAATTTAGTGTACACAAATTATGTAAAACACAAGTTTCAAAGCACTAATTGATGTGTGAAACTCAATTTAAGAAATTTTTTTATAAAAATGTTAAGTTCACCAAATTGTGTTTTACATGGTGGGAGCACACTTGGTATATAATTGAAAAAAACACATGGTCATTAAAAAAGACACGTGAAACTCCAATTAAACAAAAATTTGTTGAAGTCCTCACATTTTAATTTTATAAAAATGTGAATATCACCAAGTTGCAAATGTGAAGTTCACCAAGTTGCAATTGTGGGGTTCATCAAATTTTGTTTTACATGGTAGGAGCACACTTGGTATATAATTGAAAAAAATACATGGTCATTAAAAAAGACACGTGAAACTCCATTTAAACAAAAATTTGTTGAAGTCCTCACATTTTAATTTTATAAAAATGTGAAGTTCAGCAAGTTGCAAATGTGAAGTTCACCAAGTTCCATTTTACATGGTGGGAGCACACTTGGTATATAATTGAAAAAAACACATGGTCATTAAAAAAGACGCATTTATAAGTACAAAATGCACACATATAAAAAATATGTTACAATGTCCATCAATAAATTTTGGAGAGCGTATCAACACTAATTCATCTTTGAGAGATGAACATTTAATTTTTGAAGAAGAGTGTCTCAACAGTAATTCATCTTTGAGATTGAGAGATGAATCTTTGATTTGCATTTCCCCACACAATAGATCAGTATCCATCTTATTAACATTTGTACAATGTCTTATACTAAAAATTTGAAATTGGCTAACAATATTGTTTGCTTTTCCATGCAGTTGTTTTAGCCTCTCCTTCTTAACTTGGTACACGCCTTTCATCTGGTTGCACACAAGTTCAGAATTGGTGAAAACTACAATTCTATTTGATCCATACTCCCTAGTTGTTCCCTAGCCTTCAATCAATGCAATATAATATGCCTCGTTGTTTGTTATTCTTCCCGGTATATTCATTTTCCTTTGGATGACACTACTAGTCACAATATTGCAAAGCACATATGTAATCACTATTTTCCCTGGACTTGGATAACAAGAAACATCTATGCATAATTTCCATTTTGCAACCATATTTAATGGGTTTTTTTAATCCAAAAAAAAAACAAATTCAATAAAATATATTAAATTAACATTTATTGCAAATGCATGCGAGAAATGACATGTACATGGTTTGCCTTAAATTTTATGGAAGAAATCACATCTAGAAATGACACATGCCTTAAATATTTCCTTGCCTAGAATTTAAGGGAGAAATGACATGTACATGTTTCCAAAAACATTAACAAATTATGCCTTAAAGTTTATTGGAGAGATGACATGTACATCGTTATCCTTAAAGTTTGCCTTATTTTATGGGAGAAATGGGAGAAATGACATGTATGTACATGGTTATCCTTAAAGTTTGCTTTAAAATTTATGGGTGAAATGACATAGAAATGACATGTACATGGTTAACCTTAAAGTTTTCTTTAAAATTTATTGGAGAAATGACATAGAAATAACATGTACATAGTTATCCTTAAATTTTTCTTTAAAATTTATGGGAGAAATGACATGTACATGGTTATCCTTAAAGTTTTCCTTGAGTTTGTGGGAGAAATGAGAAAAATGACATGTATGTACATGGTTATCCTTAAAGTTTGCCTTAAATTTTGTGGGATAAATGACATATAAATGACACCTGTACATGGTTCCAAAAACATTAGCAAATGCCTTGAAGTTTATGGGAGAAATGGCATGTACATAAATGGATATTAAAGTGAAGAACTTCTATTTATATATGTTCCAGAGATTGACTGTAGGGGCATTTACTGGATATGTCACCTTTAAGAAAAGATGAGATCCAGAGGCTACCTAGCCCTTTACAGACTTTGCCTTTAGAACTTGTATGAGTTAACACTCAACAAACAAACTAAAATCCTATGGAACTTCAGCCACTTTAGATTCAGTTTTTAGGCCTTAAAGTTTACCTTGAATTAATGGGAGAAAGCCTTGAGTTTGGGGGATCCTATGGAAGTTCAACCACTTTAGGTTTGAATTTTAGGCCTTAAAGTTTGTCTTGAATCAATTGGATAAATGACATACATGCATGGTGTGCCTTAAAGTCTGCCTTAAATTTTATGGGAGAAATCACATCTAGAAATGACATGCCTTAAAGTTTGCCTTAAAGTGTGTGGGAGAAATTACATCTAGAAATGACATGCCTTAAAATTTTCCTTGCCTAAAATTTAAGAGAGAAATGACATGTACATGGTTTGTCTTAAATTTTGCCTTATAGTTTAAGGGAGAAATGACATTGTCTTATAGTTTATGGGAGAAATGACATAGAAATGCCAGAGAAATGACATAGAAATGACACAAGCCTTAAATTTTTCCTTGCCTAAAGTTTAAGAGAGAAATGAAATGTACATGGTTTGCCTTACAGTTTAAGGGAGAAATGACATTTCCTTATAGTTTATGGGAGAAATGACATAGAAATGCTAGAGAAATGACACAAGCTTTAAATTTTTCCTTGCCTAAATTTTAAGAGAGAAATGATATGTACATGGTTTGCCTTAAGGTTTGCCTTATAGTTTATGGGAGAAATGACATAGAAATGCCAGATAAATGACATAGAAATGACACAAGCCCTAAAGTTTGCCTTGCCTAAAGTTTAAGAGAGAAATGAAATGTACATGGTTTGACTTAAATTTTGCCTTATATTTTATGGGAGAAATGTCAATGCCTTATAGTTTATGGGCGAAATGACATATAGAAATGACATGTTTTGCCTTAAATTTTTCCTTAAATTGTGTGGGAGAAATGTCATGTACATGGTTTGCAAAATTATTTTATGCACTTACTAAAGTTTATGGGAGAAATGGGAGAAACGACATGTATGTACATGGTTTGTCTTGAAGTTTGCCTTAAAGTTTATGGGATAAATGACATAGAAATGACATGTACATGGTTCCAAAAACACTAGAAAATGTCGCCTTAAATTTTATGGGAGAAATGGCATGTAAAAAAATGGATATTACAATGAAGAACTTCTATTTAGATCTGTTCTAAATTAGGCATGCCTTAAAGTTTGCCTAAACGTTTATGGGAGAAATTACACATGTATGGGAGAAATGACACATGTACATGGTTTGCCTTGAAGTTTTCCTTAAAGTTTGTAGGAGAAATTACATGTACATGGTTTGTAAAATTATTTTATGCACTTACTAAAATTTATGGGAGAAATGGGAGAAATGACATGTATGTACATAGTTTGTATTAAAGTTTGCCTTAAATTTTATCGGAGAAATGACATGTACATGGTTCCAAAAACACTAGCAAATACCTTAAATTTTATGGGAGAAATGGCATGTACAGAAATGGATATTACAATGAAGAACTTCTATTTATATATGTTCCAGAGAATGACTATAGGGACATTTACTGGATATGTCACCTTTGAGAAATGATTAGATCAAGAGGCTACCTGGCCCTTTACAGACTCTGCCTTTAGAACTTGTAGAAGTTAACACTCAGCACACATACTAAAATCCTATAGAAGTTCAAAATCCTATGGAATTTCAGCGACTTTAGGTTCAATTTTTAGGCCTTAAAGTTTGCCTTGAATTAATGGGAGAAAGCCTTTAGTTTGTGGGAGAAATGGCATGTGCATGGTTTGCCTTAAAGTTTACCTTAAATTTTATGGGAGAAATCACATCTAGAAATAACATGCCTTAAAGTTTGTCTTGCCTAGAGTTTAAGAGAGAAATGACATTATTAGTTATGTTTTTAATCAGTATGATTTAGCACCTAACATATTGTTTAATAATTTATAATAATGTCATTTTGTTTATGCACTTACTAAAACAACTAGTGGTAGTGGTTGATGAATTTATGTCAAAAGTCACACCTTGATGAGTTTAACTAGTGGTAGTGTTTGATGAAGTTATGTCAAAGGTCACACCTTGATGAGTTTGTCAGAGAAAAGTAAAGTAAAGTTTAACATTTTACAAGATTAGAAAAGTAAATGAAAACACTAGGAAAGGAAGCATCATGGAAGGTGTAAAATTTAATAATCATTTAAATTTTATAATTTAATGTCATTTTTGGCTTGTACTATCATTCATCTTTGATATGTACAAGAATTGTACAACTTGAACATCAGCCTACACACTATCATCATATCACTACATACATAATCTAGATCAGTAATATCCATTACATCATAAAACACTCCACTTTTAACATTTTACAATATTAGAAAAGTAAATGTACATAATCTAGATCAGTATATCCATTACATCATAAAGCACTCCACTTTTAACATTTTTCATAAAACACTCCACTTTTAACATTTTACTAGATTAGAAAGTAAACGACAACATTATGAGTGGAAGCACCATGGAAGGTGTAAATTTAGGTAATTAATAAAAAATAGTTAGCATCGACATAAGTATGAATACAATGAAAAACCTATAGTAGCATTATGGTAAGAAACCAAGGGTCTTCATTACTTGAATAAACCATTTCTATCAATCATTCCTATTAACATCATGCCTCCAAATGCATATAATGATAAACTATAGTCAACATGCATTTCACCTTTTTCATAGAATACCATTCAATTTCACTTCATATGTTTTTCTAGAATTCATTTTTCCAACCACTATAAAAGGTATCCAATGTAATTATATCAACTTATAAGGAATTAATATTTTTCACTTCCGTAAAAGGTAGAAGAAAATTTGTGTGCATATACTATAGGAAATAGATAATAAGGAAGCTATAAAATCCATCCTATAACACATTGTGTTCAATCCATTGTTTTCAATTCTTTGAGGAAAAGTGATATCTAAGAATTAAACAAGCTCTTATATACACATGAATCAACCATATTTAGTTATTTGAATCCATTGTACACAATTAAACAAACAGTAGGTCTACGGGTATGGATTCCCTAAACCTTGTTCAAACTGTCATTTGATGTAAAGTATATATTCTAACAAGATGGTTACAGGTCTTTCTGTAATAAACTCTCTGTATGTCTTCTAAACCTTTTCTGAACTACGAGTCTGAATTCCCTAAACCTTTTTCAAACCGTCATTTGATGTAAAGTATGGATTCTAACAAGATGGTTGCAAGTCTTTCTGTAATAAACTCTCTGTATGTCTTCTAAACCTTTTCTGAACATGTTCTGCAAACATTAATTGTTATAAATAATATCCCCATCTAACTAATATAGAGGTATAACTTCTCTAAATATCTAACTTATATAAAGAAAATATAACATATATATAAATAAGAGCCCAAAGTTTGGGCTCTAAATACTAATAAAAAGGCAGCGAGTTTTCTCCATAAAAAATAAAAGATAACACATTGTTTTCAATTCTTTGAGGAAAAGTGATATCTAAGAATCAAACAAGCTCTTATGTACACATGAATCAACCATATTTATCCATTTCAATCCATTGTACACAATTAAAGACTCTGCTAAAAGTACACAAAGACAATCTAACAAAGGTCTGAAGAAGCAACATAAATACAACCTACAAGCTTAAATTCACTGTATGTCTGTCCAAACCTTTTCTGAACATGTTTTGAAAATAGTAATTATTATAAATAATATCCCCATCTACCTCATATAAAGGTATAACTTCTTTAAATATCTAAATTTTATAAAGAAGATATAACATATATAAATAAGAGCAGTGAGGTTTCTCCATTAAAAAGAAAATATAAAACATTTTTTCAATTCTTTGAGGAAACATAATATCTAAGAATCAAACAAGCTCTTACGTACAGCATGAATCAACCATATTTAGCCATTTCAATCCATTGTACACAATTAAAAAACTTCTACAACAAATTCTTTTTAGGATTGGTCTACCTGGAGATGAAAACGACAACAAACGAGGACGAGGCAAGCCACAACGACAGGAAACAATAGCAGGCAGGCTGGAACAACAGAAAATGGCAGCAAGCAGGCCACAACGACAAAAAACGGTAGCAGGCAGGCTACAATGACAGCAAACGACAGCAGGCATGCTGTAATGACAAAAAACGGCAGTAGACAGGCCGCAATGAGGATAGAGATCGTTGAACCTGCGAACAAAAAAATAGAAAAAACATTAAAACTGACATAAATAAAAAGAAACAAAGGTAGAAGGTTATCACCTCCTCTTCCTTGCAACAACAAACACCAAGGTAATGACCGTTGAACCTGCGAACAAAAAAACAGAAAAAAATTAAAACCAACAAAAAAAAAGAAAAAAAAAGAAACACAAGTAGAAGGTTATCACCTCCTCGCCCCTGCAACAACAAACACCAATGCAAAGACTGCTGCAACAGTAAACACCAGTGCAACAACCCCTGCAACAATGAACACCAGCACAACGACCCCTGTAACATAAAACACTAGCACAACGATAAAAAACAAATGGTAACAAGTCCAAAACCTCTCGAGGTCTGCGAGCCGATATGTTTATAAGAAAAATTTCTATCAAATTCTTTTCAAAAGTTCGACCAAACTAATAGTCCGGCCTAACTTCAGTTGCCGGTTTTCCCATCTCTGACCAAAAATTTGTTTACCCACTCCATTAATACGTCATCATTGTCAACGACAGAATGCGTTCGGTCGAACTAATTTAAAAAGTTCGGCCGAACTATTGGAAAAATGAATTTTCCGCTCGCGGTTCTCACAAAATTGTAACCCAACTTCGCATTTTTACCCATTAAAATTTTAATTTAATTCTAATTGAAAATCCAATTTATAATAGAGTTGTCCAAATTATACAATTGAAATATATAAAAATTAAATAATAATTTTCAATTGAAAAATATATAGAATTAAAGAATTTAATATATATATATATATATATATATATATCCATTATTACATCATATTTTCCCATATATTTATAAAATATTAAAAATCAACCATAAAATTTTTTAGTCCCAATACCAATTCAATCAATTTCCATAAAATCCAATCTTAATTTTTTCCATCACTTTTCCATAAAATAAATATACAAATCTAGGGGCGAAAATAAATTATCGAATCTCTTCTTGATAAAAAAGACTCAAGACACATACGTCAAATAGGTAAGCCAACGAATGAATAAACCATGGTAGGTAGTCCAACAAGTTAGCAAATAGATTGAACCACAAGTAAGCGAACGAAAGAATCATTCATAAGCAGGTGGGTTAGTGAGTGAGTAGGCGGGTTGAAAAAACCGAACAAGCCAATCACGGAATCAACAATGGACATGCAGACTAACATGTGAGCAGGCAGGTCAGATAAGCCAAATAGGTAGGCCAAAAAATTGTTGGAAATTAATTCCAACTGCAATCTGAAACAGGTGGACAGAAATCTGATTTCTATTGATACTTCAGAAGGACGGATGCCGCAAAGTTGTGTTTCATTTTTGCACTCCACTGTGCATTAAATTTTCTGGGTTGAAATCCCTGCAACAGCTGATTTTGTTTTTCTAAAGAGCACCACGTTACCCCAATCGCCTTACTGCATTTAAAAGGCTGATAAGAACAAAAGATATTTTATTATTTTAATGTTTTGAGTCAAAATGTGTTTTCACATATATATGTAAAAGACAGCAGTAGTTTTAAGGCAAGACAGATAGAGAATTAGAGATAGAGGCAGAGAAGAAGACAGAGAGCAAAAAACAGAGGAAGTATAAAACGTTGTGTTTTGAAGCAGCAGAGCATCTCTGTGTGTTGCCGCAATTGACTGGGTGTTGCCACAACTAGATCTAGGTGTTGCCGCAACTGATTGACTAGGTGTTGCCGCAACTGATTGACTAGGTGTTGCCGCAACTGACTGTGTGTATGAAACAGCAGAGGAACACTCTGTGTGTTGCTGCAACTGGAATAGGGTGTTGCCGCAAAGGAGACTGTGTGTTGCCGCAACAGAAGATTGGGTGTTGCCGCAACTAAAATCTGTGTAAAAACAGAAATTGTAAAACACAGGAAGGAGTATTTTGTTTATTCCAGAACTGTAGTTCTGATGAAATTTTGTATTTTGTAATAGTCATTTTTATGGTTAAAGAAATAGAGCTTTACTCCATCTCTCTGTCCACATCTCTATCATTAAATCTCTGTGTTTAGTTGAGGAACTTTGTTTCCTTTGTTTGTTCGAAATATTCAGAAATTTCCAACATGGTATCAGAGCTAGTCTAGGCACTCGGTGAGACAAAACAGAGTTTGTTTTTCCACTGCAGGAGCTGTAAGAAGCTTATTGAGCATATTTCTCCAGCAGAGAAAGTTCTTGCTTGTTTTATTATACAGTTAGTATCTTTTCTTTACTTATACAATTAAGATGGCAGATGTTGGAACTGGTTTGACCAATTCCCAACTTCCACAGTTTAATGGGAAGAATCATAGTTATTGGTCCATAACTATGAGAGCTTTGTTTGCTTTTCAAGGATTATGGGAGCTATTTGAAAATGGCTACCCTGAACCTGCAGATGCAGCAGCATTGGCTTCTTTGACAGTAGCAGAAAGAGACCTGTTGAAGAGCAACAGGAAGAAGGACTCCAAAGCCCTCTTTTATCTCTTTCAATCAGTACACGAGAGTGTTTTTCCATGGATTGCAGCAGCAACAAAGTCCAAGGAGGCATGGGATATTCTCAAAACTGCCTATCAAGGCATGGAGAAGGTGAAGACTGCAAAGTTGCAGATTTTGAGGAGAGACTTTGAAACACACAGCATGAAGGAATCTGATACAATAGATTCATTCTTCACTCATGTTATTGGGTTAATAACCAAGATAATATCTCATGGTGAAACTCTTGAAGAAAGAATGATTGTAAAGAAGATCTTGAGAAGTTTACCCTCAAGGTTTGAAGCTATTATGGTAGCAATAGAAGAGACAAATAATCTCTCACAGTTCACAGTAGATGAACTGAGTGCTTCTCTTATGTCTCATGAACACAGACTGAGCAGAGGAACAGATTCCTCATTGGAGTAAGCATTCAGGATTTAGATGTCATTTGGCCTAGGTAGAGGTCGTGGCAGAGCAAATAACAGAGGTCGAGGAAGAAGCCAAAACAGAGACAAAAATAATCCTGCTAGTACAAGCGGAAGGAGCTGCAATCAGAACCAAGATGAAGGTTCGAGCAAACAGCAAACTCATGGACAAAGGTATGACAAATCCCAAGTCCAATGTCATTATTGTAAGAAATATGGGCACTATGCCAATGAATGTAGGAAAAATAAAAATGACATGAATAGTAGGCAGAATGCTAATTTTGCAAATGAAGAAGATAAGAATCCAAATATTGTGCTGTTAACATGTAACATTGCACAAGACAAACAAGAAGATTTTTGGTTCTTAGACTCAGGTTGTAGTAATCACATGACTGGAAACATAGCAATGTTTGCCAATCTGGATGAAAATGTGAAATTTGAGGTAACAACAGGAACTGATAGTAAGATATCTGTCAAGGGTAAAGGCAAAGTCAGTATCCTAGCAAGAAATGGAGAGCAGATGATTGTGCCAGATGTATTCTATGTACCTGGTCTGAAATGTAATATTTTGAGCATTAGACAGCTCATTGACAAAGGTTACAATTTGTTCTTCAAAGATGATGTGTGTACAATCAGAGACATACCTCCAAGCAAGAAGATCATTGCAGAGGTGCAGATGACCAGCAATAGAATGTTTCCTCTCAAACTCAGGGCCGATATGAAGGAAGGAAGACCTATTGCAGCTGTAACACAAGAAGTCTTTCAAGAGCAAGTGAAAGATGAGAACTGGTTATGGCACTTGATATTTGGGCATCTCAATTCCGGAGGATTGAATTTGTTGCACAGAAAGGGAATGGTAAAAGAACTACCATTGATTGAGAAACCGGACAGCCTTTGTGAAGGCTGCATCTTGGGCAAACAACACAGAGAAATTTTTCCAGCAGGAAAGAGTATAAGGGAAAAAGCACCCTTGGAAATTGTTCACTCTGATGTGTGTGGACTGATTAAAATACCATCATTTGCTAGAAATAAATATGTTTTAACATTCATTGATGATTACACCAGAAAGATATGGGTGTATATGTTAAAACAGAAGAGTGAAGTGTTTGAGAAATTCCGCCACTTCAAAAATCTTGTTGAGAAGCAATGTGGGCATTATATCAAAGTGCTCAGAACAGATAGAGGTGGAGAGCACATCTCCAAAGACTTTCTACATTTTTGCACAGAGAATGGCATACAAAAGCAATTCACCGCGAGATATACACCTCAGCAAAACAGTGTTGCAGAAAGGAAGAATAGGACCATTCTGGACATGGTCAGAAGTATGCTAAAGGCAAAACAGTTGCCGCATGAGTATTGGGTTGAAGCTATCACTTGTGTAGTTTACATCTTGAACAGATGCCCAACTAAAGCTGTGATGAACAAAATACCAGAAGAAGCATGGAGTGGACAAAAGCAAACTGTCACTCACATGAGAGTATTTGGTTGTGTAGCATATGCACATGTACCATATCAGCTAAGGAAGAAGCTTGATAGCGAGGGGGAGAAGTGTGTCTTTATTGGCTATTATGATGAGTCAAAATCATACAAAATTTATAATCCATCCACCAAGAAATTGATAGTAAGCAGAGATGTGCAGTTCTGTGAAGAAGAAGCTTGGGACGGAAGTCTAGAAAAGAATGTGAACGTGAAGACATGTGTGTCTCATGAAGAAGAAGAAGAAGGAACAACAGTTAATAACCCTTCTTCAATGGTTCCTCGTCCACCACCGCAAGCACAACAAACCACACCACAAGTTGGAAATCGAACAGCCTTGAGAAGTCAAGGAAGTGCTTCTCCAAGCACACTGCAGGGATCAGAAACGCCCTCAAGTTCGAATGAAACTTCAAGCACACTAAGAAGACCAAGATTCAGAAATCTGAATGAGATTTATGAACAAGGAGAGGTAAGTAACAATACCAGTCTGAATTCATTATTCGCTTTATATTGTCATGTTGATGACCCAATCCATTTTGAAGATGCTGTAAATGATGATAAATGGATTGAAGAAATGAATGAAGAAATTGGTGCAATTGAGAAGAGTAAAACATGGGAGTTAGTGGACCTCCCTGAAGGCAAATAAGCCATTGGAGTTAAGTGGGTCTATAAGACCAAAAGTAATGCTGAAGGCAAGATTGAAAGGCATAAAGCAAGACTTGTTGTGAAAGGCTACAAGTAGCAACAAGGAAGGGACTATGAAGAAACCTTTGCACCGGTTGCAAGGATGGAAATGGTAAGAACAGTGTTATCCATAGCAGCACAACACAAATGGAAGGTTTACCAATGTGAAATCTGCATTCCTGAATGGAGTGTTAAAAGAAGAGGTATATGTTGAACAACCTCCAGGCTATGAAATTGAAGGCCAAGAGCACAAAGTTTGCAAGTTGAAGAAAGCTCTTTATGGGCTGAAGCAAGCACCAAGAGCATGGTACAGCAGGATAGATGCTTACCTGATTTAGAATGGGTTTGAGAAGTGTGATGGAGAACCCACACTCTACATAAAGGAGAATGACAGTAAGATTCTTATTGTTGTTTTATATGTAGATGATTTAATTTTTACTGGCAATGATGATTCTCTCATTGCTGATTTTAAAGCAGTCATGAAAAATGAGTTTGAAATGACTGACTTGGGCTTCTTAAGATATTTTCTTGGAATTGAAGTAGACCAAAGTGAAAATGGTGTTTTCATTTCACAAGCTAAATATGTAGAAGCAGTGTTGAAGAGATTTAACATGCAGAACAGCAAGGCAGTGGTGACTCCAACTGTAATGGGGTTGAAATTGAGCAAGGAAGACAACAACAAGGATTTTGATCCAAAGTTGTACAAGAGACTAGTTTGTAGCCTCATGTACTTGACTGCAACTAGGCCGAATATTATGCATGCTGTAAGTTTAATCTCCAGATTTATGGAAAGACCGAAAGAAACTCATTGGCAGGCAGCCAAGAGGATTCTAAGGTATGTGAATGGAACGAAGGGGTTTGGTATACTTTACTTCTCTTCTGAAAGTTTCATGTTGACAGGTTACACTGACAGTAATTGGGCTGGAAGTGTTGATGATCGGAAGAGCACATCAGGATATGTGTTTCATTTAGGATCGGGAGCAGTTTCATGGGATTACAAGAAGCAACTGATAGTTGCTTTATCTACAGCAGAAGCAGAATATGTGGCAGCAACAGCAGCAGCATGCCAGGCAGTATGGCTGAGAAGAGTTCTTAGAGATTTGTGTCATGAACAAGAACAGGGAACAACCATTTACTGTGATAATAGCTCAGTGATAGCTTTATCAAAAAATTATGTTTTTCATAAAAGGACAAAGCACATTGACACCAAATTTCACTTCATACGTGAATTGGTTAACAATGGTGAAATTGTTTTGCAACATTGTAGAATAGAAGAGCAATTTGCTGACATCTTGACAAAACCATTGGGAAGAAAAGTTTTGATTATCTCAGAGAATGTCTGGGTATGCGAGATAGAAACAGTTGTAATTAAGCGAGAGTGTTGGAAATTAATTCCAACTGCAATCTGAAACAGGTGGACAAAATCTGATTTCTGTTGATACTTCAGAAGGACGGATGCCGCAAAGTCGTGTTTCATTTTTGCACTCCACTATGCATTAAATTTTCTGGGTTGAATCCCTGCAACAGCCGATTTTGTTTTTCTAAAGAGCACCATGTTACCCCAACCACCTTACTGCATTTAAAGGGCTGATAAGAACAAAAGATATTTTATTATTTTAATGTTTTGAGTCAAAAAATGTTTTCACATATATATGTAATAGACAACAGTAGTTTTAAGGCAAGACAGATAGAGAATTAGAGACAGAGGCAGAGAAGAAGACAGAGAGCAGAAAACATAGGAAGTCTGAAACGTTGTGTTTTGAAGTAGCAGAGCATCTCTGTGTGTTGCCACAACTGACTAGGTGTTGTCACAACTGGATCTGGGTGTTGCCGCAACTAACTGACTGGGTGTTGCCGCAACTGATTGTGTGTCTGAAACAGCAGAGGAACACTCTATGTGTTGCCACAACTGGAATAGGGTGTTGCCGCAAAGGAGACTATGTGTTGCCGCAACAAAAGACTGGGTGTTTCCGCAACTAAAGTCTGTGTAAAAACAGAAATTGTAAAACACAGGAAGGAGTATTTTGTTTATTCCAGAACTGTAGTTCTGATGAAAGTTTTTATTTTGTAATAGTCATTTTTATGGTTAAAGAAATAGAGCTTTACTCCATCTCTCTGTCCACATCTCTATCATTAAATCTTTGTGTTTAGTTGAGGAATTTTTTTTCCTTTGTTTGTTCGAAATATTCAGAAATTTCCAACAAAAATGTATTAACCACTAACTGGTAGGCCAACAAAGGAGCATGAAAGTTGAACAAATCCAACAAGCACGCCAACAAATGAATGAGCCATGGATAGGAAAGCCAGTGAGAAAGAAGACATGATGAATAGGCTAGAAAGGCAGGCCACCCAACGACTAAGGCACAAATATTTAGCAAGCCACGGACAAGAAGAAATAAATTGAAGAATTAAGTTATTCATTTGTAACTTTATATGTCAACAGTTTCTAGATTGAAACATTTATTTGAGTGAAAAAACATGTTCTATTTTTTAAATTCAAGAAAAATTGATCATAATCCCCATAAATAGAATTTGTAAATGCACTCAGAAGAGCAAGATATCAACAATGCCTAAAATTCGGAAATGGATAGCAACAATGCCCAAAGAACTTACTAAGGTTACTTAGGTTGTAGATGTAGACCAGACAACGAAACCACTCCCTTTGCCATTGTTTGCAAACGAATACTAGAAAACAATTGTGCGCTCTCCAACAACGAACAAGTTAGAAACTACAGTGATGGAGTGAATAGGAGGTCAATGAACAACATTTATGGAGGATTGTAAGTGAGTTTGGTGGGAAATGGAGTCATTTGGCTTACGAATTTGGGAACTAGAGTTTTTTTTTGCACCAAATTTATGTGGAAACGCCTAAACGTAAAAAAATAAAAAGTGTCAAGGCTCCCGGAACATGTCACAACTCCCGTCGAAAAGGAAGTGTTCCCTTACCATTCCAAAGCTCCCCAGAAGCGCGAGAACCTTTGGAACGGTTTTCCCACCTCTTAGGAGACGATTCAATGCAACAAAACATTAATACAATATTATATTATAATATAATTATTAAAAATGCTGAAGAGAATATTCGATCAAACATTTTCTTGTAATTTATATTATTATTATGAAAGTAAATTTGATTTAAAAAAAAAATTATATAATATAATATTTTTATTTTATTTTTAATATTAATATTAATATTAATATTAGATAGATAAAATTTAGATAGGATTGATCCAATCCAAATTTTAAGATATAAATTTTATGGGGAATGTTAAGAGTGGTATTGTGGAGTGATATTATTCAAGGTTGATTTTCATGGTTACATTATTTTTTTTGATAGTCAAGAGTATATAGTTTTTTTGGTTAAAAAAATTTATGTTAAGATAAATTTAAAATAAAGTTATTTCAAAATACAAATTTTACAAATTGAGGATGGGAATTAATTATAGATTTGTACTATTTTAAGAAGGGTTCAAATTTAACTCAAGTACAATTATTGTTACATATGTGCAAACTTATGTTAATATACATTTTCATATTTTAAAAAGGATAAAATGGTATAGAGATTAATTTTATTCAAAACATTTTTTTTTTGTAAAGGTTAAGTGGGATTTATATTAATGGAGTGCAGTAAAATACACAGTGCATAGTGGGAGTCAAGGGGACCTCCCTGTGTCTACCTTTACAAAACTGCCTGGGCCTGGTATGAGCACCCAACGAATGCTTTGTGGCTGAGAGCCTAGCGCATACATATAGAAACCACGGAAAAAACATAGACAATCATGCTCTAGATGTTTTTGGGGCAGGCAGGCGTGCAGAGGTGGCCCGGGCGTGCAGAGATGGCCCAGGCATGCAAAGATGGGCCGGGCGAGCAGGAAGATCTGTGAAATGGGTGGGCGTGCAGATCTGTGAGATGGGGCAGGCGTGCAAAGATGGCGCCATCTAAAAAATTGATTTAAAATAAATGAGATTAATTCTGAAATTTCAAAATTTGCTTCATAATAGACATTTTAGATTGTATATTTTTCAAACCTAAACCAAGACTCATCGTTAAGACAAAGGTCAAGACAAAGAAACAGAAAAATAAGCTATAAATAAAGAGTTAAAATAAATAGCCAACACGGTGAGGATAATTAAATTCAATTTTATTTTTTATTTTATAATTTAAAATTTTCATAATTTCTTAAAAAAAAAAACTTACTTCAAAAGTTAATTTAACTTAAATCTTTTTAATTAGAAAATTATTAATAAAAATTTATATATTTAAGGTATAATAATAATGTATTTAAATATATGTGAATTGAAATATATTAAATGAATTTAAATATATTAATATTTCTAATTGTAAAATTATATTTATATTAATATATTTAAATCATAATTTAATTATATTTAAACTACTCTATATTTAAAATTCAAATTCAATTGAACCTTGACATTTAAATTAAAATGTGTTGATTTTAATTGAATAATGATATTATTAAATCCACTCCAATATATTAATTGAATAGTTATATAATTAAATCCACTCCAATACATTAATTGAATAGTGATATAATTAAATCCACTACAATACAATACCTTAGTATATAATTAAATTCATTCCAATATATTAGTATGAAAAAATAAAATTAAGTATACTAATATATTATAATTTTGATTTAATTATATCACTATTATAATGGAGATTTTATATTATATTATTTAGTTATAAAAGTTATTAATTTGTTATTCTTGATTATAATTAATAATTCATGTTATAAGTTGAGAAGCGGTTGGGGAGAGGTGGATAAGGAAAGAGGTCTGTTTATGGAATTGAGATTACGGTTTTGAGTGAGAGGAGAACCCAACTCTTGCTGAAATCCACCCCACCATATTTATTGATATTATTGGGATGTTTAGGATTTCGAGTGCCTCACGTAATTTTACTGCATGAGCACTTGATTTTGTAGACGCCTTTTTGCTGGAATTGATCTAGGTCATATTTTACTGATCTCATCCTATGTTGGATAGTGTTTGAGGGCTTGACCAAGGTTTATATTCCTTTCTTCATTAGAACCCTAGATAATTTATCAGTGATACCCTGGATGTAAGGGAGATATGCTTTTCCAATTAGGGTTTGAGAGTTGAATGAGGGGTGCATGGTAGTGGTTCTTGATTTGGATGTCTTGATAGTGTTATTGATATCCCTGAGCTTGTAGCCCATTTTTAAGTAGACATTTTTCAGATACTCTAATTCTTCTTTTACATGTTCCTTGTCTGATATCTTTAATGTTCTAGTGAAGAGAGTTGTCATTATGAGCCTTCTTTCTAAATACTTTGTGACCCAATACTCCATCCTCTTTTCTAAGAAGAAGAATATCAATGAATGGAATATAGTTGTTCTCCTCAGTCTCCATTGTGACTTTAATGTCATTTAAGAAAGTTATTTAACTTAGAGTCCCCATGAGGCCAATCTACACTGGTGTCATCAACGAATCTTATCCAAAATTTGGGTTTGAAAGGGTAACTTTCCAAGGCCCTCTTCTCAAATATCTCCATAAAAAGGTTGGCCACTATGGGGGAAAGTGGTGACCCCATGGCCACTCCTGAGGTCTACTCAAAGTACTCACCTTGGAAGGTGAATATGTGAAACGGAGACAAACTTCTGCAAGCCTAGAAATTTCAGGGTCAACAACCTCCTTAACAACTTGGATAACTTCTTCTAATGGTATCTTAGTGAATAGTTGAGTCACATCAAAGCTAAAAATATTGTCCTCAGGATCTCTCCTTTCTCTTTTTATGAACTCCACATAGTGATTAGAATCTTTACTGTAGGAGTCAGTTTTTCCAACAAGTGGGGCTAGGGATTTTGCCATATACTTTTCTAATCCATATGTGGGAGAGCCTATAATGTTTACTATAGGTCTTAGGAGAATATCATTCTTGTGGATTTTGGGGGATCCATAAATTCTGGGAGTAATCTCATTGATGGGTGAAATGCGTTTCTGTAATCCTTCATCAAGATTGGAGTTCTTGACTGCTCTCTTGACTTCCTTGATAATCCGGGTGATGGGGTTGTCTTTGAGCTTTTTGTAACATCCATTATTATATAGGTGGTCCTTCATTTTCGAGGTATATCCCTCCTTGTTCATAACCACAGTGGATCCTCCTTTGTTGACTCTTAAAATGACAATGTCGTTGCTTCTCCTGAGGTTTTTGAGAGCTATGAGTTGGCTTCTGCGTAAGTTGTTCTTGGGGTTTTTTCTCTTCTTAAGATGATAGGGAAATCTTGTCTTATTTTTTCTTTGTCTTCATCATTTAGATTCTTAATATTATCCTCAAGGTTACAAATAATACGCTCATTTGGTATGCCTTTAGGAGCTATTGTGAAATTTAGCCCTTTATTCAAGGCTTCTTATTCACAATATTTTAATTCATACGAGGAAATATTAACCACCTTACTGTTGTTGAAAACACATTGGGTACCATTATACGAGTTCAATGACCCAAAAAAATTATTATTATCACTTGTTGAGTTCAAGATATTCTCTCCCATGATTTCTTCATTCATCCTTGATTGCGCTAGTGATATATTGTTGAATACCTTGTTAACCGTATTTCCTGTGTGTATCAAAGATTTAGAGTCATTGCAGTTGTCTCATTGATACGTGGTGCTAAGAGATTGAGTGTCAGTCCATACTTGGTTAGTTTTTTTATCTATAGAGGTTACAAATTGGACTGAGATACTAATGTTGTTAAACCGAGAATATTCATATGTAAAATCTGAGACAATATTGTTGATCCATCTATTGGACACAATATTATTTAATTCTTTATATTCAGCGAAGCCCGTAGTTTGCTTGTCCCCAGAGGTTGTAGACTGGTTAAATGCATTAATATCTACCTACAAACTAACGTTGTTTAACCTAACATCTTCAGTTGTATAATCCGAGACAGTATTGTTGAATATGTTGGACGCAATCTTGTTTACTATTTGATATTTAGTGGAGCTCATAGCTTGGTTAAGAGAGCACTTCTCCATCAGAACCCTAGCTTTATTATGGACCAATCTGAGACTGTGTTTCCTCTGCAGAACACTTCATTATACATTGCGTTGTTATCCAAGGCTCTGTCTGGCTGATTTTTATTCTTTTGATTGATTCTTGGGTTTCTCTAATGACTATCAGTCTAAAAATATCTCTAACAAGCTTCAAGTTTACTTAATTTCTTGTTATGTCTGTCTATGGCATTACATCCTTCCGTTTCAACTTTTAATGCAAAAATGGCGTCAATTGAAGACCATAGGTCAAAACGTATTAGCCTTGCTAATTTTAGATGGGTTCTGTTGTCGACATAAATTGTCACTCCTAGAGACAGCCTAGAGTTGCCATAGACCAGTGCCTAGGACATCTTATCATAGCAAGGAGAACATAATGTAACTTGGGTGTCAATCCAAAAGGCTCTCCTGCTATCTCTTGTAAAACAAGGAAATGAATTTAAATGGGACCAGAACTTACAGAAACTGCCACAGGGAAAGTAATGCTGCAGAGACAAGATGCAAAGCTCTAACACAAAAGCATCAGACAGTTAAGAGACAATTTACTGTAAAGAGGGCCGATTCAAGTAATAAGCCACAAAAATCAAATATCAGAAGGTGTATGCAGTGAAAGAAATATGAGAAGATATTAGTTAGCTTTAGACTGATACCCAGATACACAACAGAACCATATATGGGCTTATCATTCTAAGAATCCATACATGACAATGGCATTTTAAAAGCACCCTCCCAAAGCAACTAATATAGCAGAAATATGGATGAAATGAACATGAAACAGTATATCATGCCTGAGCCATATTTAAAGCGCTTGACTGATTCAAGTATGGGTATCAACTAGGATAAATCCTTACCTAAAATCAGTGAGCCACTCGCATTCCAGTACATGATACAAGAAGATGGATAAAATGAAATGTTGTATTAAACACATAAAAGGAAGTTACATACTGTGGGATACCAAAGACCAAAATCCTCTAATACAGATAGAACTCCTCCTCACTGAGACCCTACGGGCTCTGAGCCTTCATACAAGAGCTTATACAAAATGTATATAAAAAAATGCCTTTCACTGCACAATTCTCTGATAAAAATCTGGAACCTCTACAATGTGTTTCTTCTCCGTTTTTATAGAAGAAACAGAAAACTCTCGAAAATGAGGTAGGTGATGCTCATTTAATTGGCTTAATTTAAACAAAATGGAGGAAAACCTTCGCGCCCACACTGCTGAATGACCATGCTGAGCTGTGTGTACTCTGCTGCCAGCAGAAATAAATGCACTGGGTAGAAAATCTCTTCAGGAACACAGTATAGAGAGAAATTCACATGAACATTCTGTCCTTTCCTGAAGAAAATTCGGCTGAAATAAACCTTGAGGGTATTGTTTTCTGTGAAAAGATCTTTCTAGTGATCTGCAGGGTCTTCGATCTGGTACTTTGCCTCCAAAAGGTTATGTAAAAGCCCCAAAGTCCTTAAATGCATTTCTTTAATCCTCTGCTCTTCACTGATATTCTCTATCTGCGCCATTAATTCTTCATCTACTCAACCTGTGCATTTGAATGACCCTGGAGGGTTTAATAGATTTAAATCCTTGCTTCCTTTAATGGTGGTCATATCATAGCAGCTCCCGGATCTTTTTTCATAAATTTTGCTCCTGAAACATGGTCCTGTCATGCGTTCTCGGCTTCTGTAATGGAGGCAGTGAATCATGATAATTCTCTGCCACGGAAAACCTGCAAAACCACAAACTTGTTAAAGAAAACCAGACACAGGGATGGTGAACGCGGCGGGGTTGATGGAAATGGTGGTGCGGACTTGGCGGAATGATGAAACGATGCGGGGTGGCGGAGAGATGCAGAGAAACAATGGAGGACAGGCTGGTGATAGCTTTCCATGTAAAACATTGAAATATGATTTATGAATGAAATATGTGAATGGCGGAGGAAAAACACGATAGACGCGTGGGATGATGACGTGGTGGGAGACTCGGTCAATAGCTGGGCAAGCAAACGATCTGGGCCACCCGATCTTAAAGCGAGATCAATGGTTTAAAACGTGTCGGGAGGTAATTGACAGCGGGCCAGGGGGTATGTTTCCTTGGTGTTAAATTCTGTGTGGCTTCGGAGAATGATCGTCGTAGGATGAAAGTCCTCAAATCGGACGGTTTACATTGATTTCGCTTCGTGTCTACGACTGAATGATAACGCGCAAAATGGAGCGGTTTTTGGACCGTACAGAGGGACACGCGGAGATCAGCGTATGGAATCGTTGGCCGAAGGGGGGAATACCGCCTGCCCAGCAATGGTGGTGCGAAATAAACAGGCCAGTTTTGAGCAATGAACGCGGGCGCGGGGACCACCATGGCAAGTTGTTTGCGGACCGTTGATTTACTTTTGATCGGACGGCTAGGGGTGTGCCCGATAGCCTCTCATGCTAAGCGCTTGTCAGTCTGGCACTTGGTCTAGCACCCGAGTAGTGTGGGGAATACAATAAAGGGGGCTGAGACTGAAGGGGCTAGGCCCGATATATTTTTGAAGTGCAGATTTTAGCCTTTGTCCAATGTACTTCGTGGGCGGGGAGGGTAACGACAGGTAGGATATGAAGGTCTTAGGCCACAAAAGGGGTTTTAAACAGATTCAAACGGGACTGCAAGCCAGAAACTTGAATGGAGGGGCTAATATATTCAACAGGTTCTATAAGCCAGTCTATACAATCTATCCTGAGAGAATCTAATTTTTCTGATTTCATTACGTATTAAAGTAATGCTCAGGCAATCGAAAGCTCTGCTATTGTGCTGGCTTCAAATCCTATGATTAATGATAGAAAAGGGAGGAGTAATACCAAAACCTTTGCACTCTTTCAAGAAACGATAGTTTAACCCTTATTTTCTCAAGTTTACACACTATTGGGTATGTGTTATATTCTTTCCACGACTAGCCCCACGCGATGTACGTTGTGCCAAGCGCAGCAGGGGGGTCACAAGAGGGGAGGCAGCCCCCACTGTTGGGGTCCGGGGCAGCACCCCAGCAAAAATTGTTTTGGTGTGCGGACCCACTCATAGGAGGACCCACCCATGTTTTGTGCATGAGTTTGCACATGGTTTTGGGGTACGATGGCTTTCGGCCCATGGTATTTTGTAGATCTGGTCAAGGGAACTACAGTTATGTTCTAATCCAGGGTTAATGGATTGGGGTTTATGTATGCTTCGGCATGTATATATATGTGTTGTAACACTAAAAGGAATATAATGAAAAATCAAGCTGGTCGTCTCGATTTGGGATCCAGGGGAAAATCTCTGTGTTTATCCGTTTTATGTTTTATGCTCTCGCTATTGTTTATTTTCTGTTATAAGATTTGTGTGTAGATAATTGCTCGTGGTTAAAACTCACACACACCCTTGCCGATTTCTCTCACAGTGAACCCATTAATGTTTGTAGATTTTTGTGGGGTTGATCTTGATTCTCAAATTTTAATTTGTCATACAATAGACATTTTAGATTTGTTTTAAGTTCAAACTAAGACCCATTGTCAAGACAAAGGTCGAGAAAGAAGAACTAGCTATATACATAAAGTGGAAAGAAATGAAGCAACAATGTGAACATAATTAAATTCAAAAAAGAAAATCTAATTTTAAAGTTTTTAGAAAATATTACTAAAAAAGTAATTTAACTTTCTAAATCTTTTTAATTAGAAAATTATTAATATTTTTTATATATTTAAGACATAATAATAACGATATTTAAATATATGAAAAAAATTTAAATATATTAAATAGATTTAACTATATATTAATATTTAATATAAAATTAGAAATATTAATATATTTAAATCATAATTTAATTATATTTAAATTACTTCAAATTCAATTGAACCTATTATATTAACATTTTATTATTGACATTTAAATTAAAATGCATTGATTTTAATTTAATAGTGATATAATTAAATTCACCCTAATACATTAGTATATAATTAAACTAATAATATTTAATTTAATTAAATCTACTTCAATACATGAGATGAATCATAAAGGTGATTAATAATATTTAAATATTTAATATTGACTTATCAATGTTTTTTTTTAATCTAAATCATCATTTTTATTCTAAATCATTATGTTATAACTCTATAATGATTATAAATCTAGAAAGGATGATGGTTCTTTCTCCCATCAAGTTTTTCGAAAGAAAACTCATACTAAGCAACATATTCATGCTAGTTCCTACTATTTCCCTACTAAAAAATTAGGCGTCCTAAGCACCTTAGCCACTAGGGCGTTAAGAATTTCTGATGAGTCTCACCTTGAAGGGGAAAAGACCCATCTGTTGAATGTCTTTTGTAAAAATGGTTATAGTATGTCGCAAGGCCTTAAAGCTTTCCTTAAAGCAGGAAAAGGTCCTTTAGTTAAAAATAAAAAAGAGCCTAGTGAATGGTCTGGTAGTGTCAGTCTATCGTTCATTCACGGTACCACTGATAAGATTACTAGGATCCTTAAGAAGCATAAGGTGTCTTTGTATTTCAAGCCCCTTAATACGATTCACAGTTCTCTCAAATCGGTTAAAGATCCGATTGACCCTAGAGATGGAAAATGTGTCTACATCATTCCTTGTTCCTGTGGGACCCCTTAAATTGGTGAAACTGGTTGGTATATTAATCAAAGGATCTGTGAGCATGTTGCTGACATCAAACATAGAAGATCTTGCTCATCCGCCTTAGGTGAGCATGCAGAAAAGACTAACCATCATGTTTGCATAGAAGATGCTAAGGTCATTGCTAGGATTGACAATTTCATCATCGTAAGTTGAGAGAGGCCATTGAAATTGAGAAAAGACCCGTTAATCTCAATATAAATGATGATTGAAATATCAGCAGGTGTTGGATTCCTACCTTATATTCTAGATTTTTATTTATTTATTTCTATTTATTTATTTATTTATTGATTATTTTTTATTTTTTATTTCATTTTATTTTTATTTTTATTTTTACTTATTTATTTATTTATTATTTTAGTTATTTATTTATTTTTATTATTATTAATATTTTTATTTTATTTATTTATTTATTATTATTATTTTTCTCGTTGTATGATTCTTTGATAGGTCGTAGGTTATAATTTTCTTTTTCTTTTTCTTTTTTTTCCTTGAACTTTGGCTCTTATAAATAGTCAAATATACAATTAAAAATAATTTATAATTACAAATTAATACTAATAATTAATTATTAAATAATTAAATCAATTAAATTAAATAAGAGATATATACAAATACACTATTGGTTAAATAACTAACTTTTAAATTAATTAATTGATTAATTAGTTGAATAAATATATTAAATATTTTATATATAAATAATTAAATAATAATAAAAATAATTAAATAATTAAATATTCTAAGTCAAACTAGTTGTTATCCTAATGGCTAGTTGAGACATTTCTACATCTATCTAAACTTAACGTCCGGATCTGATCTCTCACAGAGTCCTGATGATGAACCACACTGGTTGGTTCGAAATGCGTCGACCATTTTCCATTGCTTGTGATTATTACCGATTTTTTTTTACAAATTTACATTATGCTATAACTATATAATAATTATAAATAAAAAATGCTAATATATTTTTATATATTTTTTAATTTCAAATATTAATAAATTTGCATCTTTAAATTTATAACTATTTTTTTTACATTTATATTATACAATTATAAAATTAAAATACATCTTTTACATATTGTCAAATGAAATCATAGTTAGTTTTTTTTTTTTTTTTTCATGCTCTGCATGCTCTAGGGCTGTTGGTTGCCTGCCCGCGCACCCCTATGGCTGCAGTGCTTCTGCACAGCTCTGCTGCGCCCTTCCTCCGCCCATGGAGTCCAGCAGGGGCCTTGTCCGCCCCCCCCCCCAATATGCCCCCCGTTTCGTGAAAACACCCTAGAGGCTCGTCATGAAAACCCGCGCATCAGGCATGCTATTCGTAAGGACCTGCCACACAACCACACTTAAATGCTAAAAACTAGATAACAACGATGGTATAACTCACCCGTAGTCCTACATTCGATGTAGGATCCCGCGGTCCAAACCCCCAACAACCCTTCTTCCTCCTTAACCTTGGAAAACAAGAAAGAACATGCACTAAACCCAACAGACAAAGATACATTTCTCCTAAACGTTAGTGTAATCCATGGAAAACATAAACAATAATAAATGCTTAATAATCAATCTTTTCACATATGTAAATAGATATTAACACATAAGTTCAAGAACAAGATGGTTCTTCATTATTGCGAACAGCATGTATAGAAATAAAAAGTGGAGAGATCACCTGAATCCTTCCACGATCTTCGAACAGACCATCGTCCGGATTCGTCCTGCCCTTGCTTTGCTAAGATACCTTCAAGACTTGTGCACACGAGATGACATATAAATGGATGAACATCTCCAGGACACAAGGGTTTCCTGTATAAATCTGGGAAAGTGCAGGAGGCATGGGAAATTAGACTTGAATTAGGGATTCCAACAGAGTATAATATCTATAAAATTTCTCTCCCCCTTAGGTCATACACATGAGGGGCTTTTATACTCCCTCAAAGTAGTTTCAATCAGTTGGAAACAGTTGGCCACATGATGGGGTGGTTGAACTACTAGAGTAACCATCAACCCAACTCGAAAAAAGGGATTTTTTATATATTTTTAATGATTTTAATGGCATACGTGGAAAAGTACATGTGGACTCGCGTATACAGGCGAACAATTTCGAGCATACCCGCGTATGGGATTTTTAACACTGTTTTTTATGAATGTTGTTCAAGTATGTGGGAATGGGTGCCCAAGGCCATAGAGACAATCATCAATCACATGAGGGTGAAAAATGATGCTATAACAGATGCCCCCAATATATGAGGTCGAAGGGGTACATGATGGCCGAAATGTATTATGCACATAGAAAGAACTTCTAAGGACAAGAGGACTTCACCAGATTTCAGCCTGCCAAAAACCAATGAAAGAAAACAGAGAGTCAACTCATGCTGAGGCGGGCATACCCATCCTCAGTCAAAAATACATTATATCGAAAGTAAATAATAGATCCAAAATTTATACAAGTATAGCTAAACTGGAAGTACACAATGAATCATCTGAGCATGGCCTGGAAGTACAAGTCAGAATCAATGTCTAAGTATCACATATAGAAAGCAAATCAATGATGCTAAAACTGGATGTCTGATCATATAATTAATTGAATCTCCAAGTACCAAATCATAAAAGGTGGAATAAATGGTACAATCACGCAACTCGGGAGCCAACATATAGGATGCTGCTGTACTGACACTGCAACATATAAGGGTGAACGACATCACTGGTAGACACTGAATGGACTGTCAAAAGTGAACCGAGAAATGCTGATGCAACTCGAGGACTTCACCGATCACAACGGAACAATTCTACACAATGGGAATAAATGAGCTGAAGTCGACCTTATGAGAAATCGTTGGATTACTGGTCAATAATGTAAACCGTTAACCAACGCGAGACAACCCACCAATAATGAAAATGAGTTTCAAGGTGCCCCAGTACAATCTAACAAGTGCGAATAAATGAGTTTAAGTCAAACACTTGAAAGAATCTACCAATCAAGAGGCAATGATGAATCCCCACTGTCGATAGCGAAGAGTCCGCCACTGATGACTGCAAACCCTAAGGTACTGACAAAAATACTCTAGATCTTGTTCCCAGAGCAATGAGTCGGAGTCGATGGGAAAAGATCTGTTCGAAGGAAGGCATTAAGGCATCCCACATCAATCCAACGTGAGTGTAACCCGCAGGCCAAGATTTGGAAGGAATCGGATGAAGTAGAGTGATGGAACCAAACCGAAGTACGTTTCCGACATGCACAAGATGAAGCTAGCACACGGAAGAAACCCTCTGAACCAACCAATAATGAAATATGACACAGAGGTGAGAAATCCACCAATAGGGTCAAATGGAAATCAAGGTACTGCATGAATCCCAAGTGTGATAATGTATGCTGACGTCAAACACAGGGGAAACCACTCAGTCAAAGACCCATAATGATGATAAAATGCTGAGCACAAGGTCACCTATCAATGATGGAAATAGGGCCAGGGTGCGGCTCTAGGTTTGCTCTCAGAGCAATGTGTCGTAGTCGATAAGAGACAAACCCGCCAGCAAGAAGTAAATGGAGACCTTCTTAAACCAGCACGAGTAGAAGACCAAAACATCTGATGTGATAGAACAAGATACTAACAAAACCGGGAAGGCCGACTGAATAATGAGTCAAGAGACACCGTAGAATGGCCGACTCTAGTTAGACTTCCCTTGAACAAAATCATGACTCGTGATGACCATGGCAGTAAAAATTGACACTGTATAAGCCTGTTATGCAGGAGGCAAAACAAACTCTTCATATGATTGGAAGAGATAACCAACCGAGGGAGGACTGACTAGTGAAACAAGGCAAAGGCTAAACCTAGGTCAAAACTAAAACCATCCCAAATGAAGGAAAAATATAAGTGTATATGCTTTGTTCAAGGGCGAAAAACTGACACTGTACTGCCATCAAATTACGAAGTTACATCCCGTTCCCGCTCTTTTTGTTATATTTGATTTTTTTTTGTCTTTTTCATATAATAAGCTTGAAAAAGAATAAAAGAATGCTATGGTACAATGGATAGAACGAGTATCAAGAAACAGATGCACTAGTTCCTGGGATTGGAACGATAACAATCCTATGCTCAATGCAAGGTGGCGGAAACTGGTAAGCGATACTCAGAGGAATGTTCCATCCATAGGTATAAGGGTGTTAAGTCATGATAGCTAAGTACATGCAATGGTTAACTTGTACAGATAGACAAGGTCAAAAGTTGGCTTAAACATTGAGTCCAAATGAAACAGTCTAAAGGCCAGGATAAACAAGTAGCCAATATGCAATGCAGTAATACAACTCAACAACACCATGGAGCAGCTAGGGTAATAGCCAAAAAAATGATCGTGAGGAAGAAGAAGAATGAAGCTTCAACACATAAGTCATGGCAGGACTAAAGAGGACTCCCGAGCCTACATAAAACGCAACATGGGCAACAAGTGATAGCGAGGAACTAACTAGGAAGCCCATGTAAAGGAAGGCTCTACCACCAAGTCATGATTAAATAATCGGTGAGTGAAATGGGTGTAATACTCATGACTTGATGGGATAGACCCTATGTCAAGTGATCAGAATGGAGGCTAGTATGCAAAATGCAACAGAAAGTGGATTCCCTAACTTATATGCCAGTGAAGATCATATACCTACCATGATGGGTCAGCAGTCATGGATCAAAACTAGAAAAAATCTTGAGTTCATCAAAATGTACCTGAAAATATGCCAATCTGGGCACTTCCAAGCATCCGGGTTATGCAGCTTAAGATAGATTGAAAAAATAAGCATAACAAATTTTTGCAAAAAAATTTCAATTTTGGGCATAAATACACAAGTTACCTCATATTTGGTTCATTGTTACATTGCTGATTTGGGAAAAAGTGCTCTGAAGAAAAAGCCTCTTTCGTCAAAATAGGAGCAATCGACTGTCAAACTTTACCGAATTTGTTAGGTAAGCTCTTAATTCATCCTTGTTATTCATTTTGTCCGTTCATAAGTTAAAAATTAGGAATTTTCACCGTAGAATCATTTGCGAAAAATCACGGGTTTGTGCATACGCGGGTTTATAATGACCAAGTCGCGTATATACGTGACTATGCACAAAGAAAGTCGCGTATGCGCAACCCAAAATGAAAAAATGCGTAGCTACTGAAAGAATTATTGAATTTTTGCAGGATGACTATATCTTGGAGAGAGCGTGAACAGAGTGCTATTGACAATGAAGTCATGCGGGACCAAGCATCACTAAATATTCTCCGAAATTGTGGATTGCTCAAGTTTTTTAAAATGCCAAATATGAAGAGTAACGTCTGGTTGCTCGAAATGCTTTTGAACTATTGGGAACCGGAAGAAGACTGCTTCATAATAGATCAGATGCCCATACGCATCGAGGTGGAAGATATCTATTTTATTACTGGACTCTCCCAGAGGGGGGAGCCAGTAGACTTGCATGGTAAGCCTTTGGGAGGGCTAACCGTGGAAGATTACGTCCACGTCTACTACGTAGAGGGTTCCAAGAAAGTTGGAACTCAAATCGCTATCAAATATTTAAGAGACTTGCACATGAAAATCCTCCTTTTCACCATTGGCAGGGTAGCGGGATCTGCTTCCCTACACCAGGCATCCAGGACTCAAAGGAGTATAGCAGTGGAATGCTTAACTCATGTATATGATTGGTGCACAGCTCTATTGATGAACATGAAGCAACAATTGACTTCTATCCGAAAAGTAAAGACAAAACATTTTGGATATGGTACAATCTTGATGACATTCTTCTTCGAGAAGATTCCTGGGCTGAGACCCAAAGTGATCTCTTCTATCAGCAGCCCGAGAGATCCAAGAATTGCTCGATGGGCTGACTTGATGAAGAGATTGGGGGGAAGTGAAGTTCCTCGAACCACCTGGGATGATGAGTTCTTCCTTTGGTGGGGAGAACAAATCATCACTGTGGAAGACTATCCCTATGCCGAGATGGATTTCCGAGGCGATCCAGGCCTTGTCCTTCCACCAAGCGCGACATGGGGCACAGTCGGTAAGTTTGCAATTTTTTGACTTATATAATTTTTTTGAATTTTTTCAATATGTATGAAAAAATAGGAAACAAACATGTTTTTGATTGGATTCAAAATGACTTACAATTTTATAATGATCATGAAACAGATATTGGACCAGTTCGACCTGAGGGTTACCCATGACATAAGCGTCGCAGAGGCGAGGCGGATATAGTAGATCTAGACAGAACCCTCCAGACTGTATAGAGGAACTTGGAGGGGTTAACCCGCCAAGTACCTATGGCTGCAGTGGAAGATCTTCCTGAAGCCATCCAGAGACGGGTGGTAGGAGTACCCCGTGACTGGGTACGGTTATTCCGCCGAGTTGCCACCGCGATCGTGTTTTATAGGAACACAACTTCTGGGAAGGGACCTCAGGAGTAGATAGATGATGATGTATCAGATGACTGTATATTTTTTGAGACTGAACATGATCGGGCATAAGCCCAAATTTTTTGTATGACTTATGGATCCAAATTTTGTAAAGTTTTGAACACTTTGATGATATATATACAGCGATGTTTGATGTGATGTGACAAATGTATAAAAATGTATGATGATTTTGATGATTAAATTTTATTGTATGGAATGATTAATATGCCAATCAATTGCTTGATTAGCTAATGAGTCTGCCATCCAATTGTCAGCTCAAGGAATATGAATGAAAGTTAAAAATTGAAATGATCTTTGTAACAAACGTACCCTCAAGAACAACCAAAGTAAAAATGGATCTCGAACCGGATAAGTATTGTTCAACTGCGACACCACCAGCTGAGAGTCCAAGAAAACTACCAACGAATCAACACCCAAATATATTGCGTCCGAGAGTAGATAAATAACTGCAGTGTACTCTGCTATATTATTGGAAGCAGGACCAATGCAGACTCCTCTTGATACTAACAGCTGACCGGATGGATAATGAAGCACCCAAACCCCGGAAGCTAAGTTCCGGGTGTGTCTACTAGCACCATCGGCGAAACCAAAATGACTCATGACATCCGACACAACCTGCCAAAGTAGATCAAAAACATCACCATCCCATCAAAGATCGAAAAAAAACCAGATATGTACAAAGTAAAACTACTATATACAAAATAAAAATGTCAGGCTGAAGCCTAGGCATAATACTTTTTCAAATAGAGCCCATTTCTGGGCTCCGACAACTTGTTTCCTTCAAAATAAACTAAGGTATATGCTCCTTTTTTAAGGAATTTTTTAACGATAAAGGGGCCATACCACATAGACTTAAACTTTCCTACCCCCAGGGCATCTTTTTCTTGGGCATAGACCAAAACAAGGTCACCCTCCGAAAAAACCCTAGGCTTGACCGCTTTATCATACTGAACTTTGACTCAGTTTTTATGTGCTTCATTCATCGTGGCGGCATCCCGATGCTGCTCATCGAGATGTTCCAGATGAAGGAGACGTTCTTCAAGACTAGAAGTGTCAGGAAGAAGTTCAACAGCTAACTTAAGAGAAGGAATCTCACATTCAATGGGAAATACGGATTCCAACCCGTGCACTAGCTGAAATGGAGTAAAGCCAGTTGCAGTTTTCACTGACGTCTTGTATGCCCAAAGTGCAGGATATAGCATGATATGCCAGTTGGATCGAGCTTTATCGATTGTCCTTTGAAGAATTGTCTTCAAGGATTTATTCACGGCTTCCACTTGCCCATTGGCTTGAGGATAATACGAAGATGAATGCTCCTGTCGGAAACCTAATTTTAGAGCCAACTCAGCCATCATGCTATTCTGAAAATGACTGCCATGATCAGTGACAATCTCTCTAGGAATACCAAAACGAGCAATAACCTGGTTGAAAAGAAAGAGAGCTGCAGTCTCACCATCATTCCCAAAAGTAGGCATAGCCTCAACCCACTTCGTAAAGTAGTCTACTGCTATAATAATGTACTTGTGACCTTTAGCCGAAGGCGAGTTACAAGTAGTATAATCAATACCCCACTTTGTAAAGGGACCGACAGTAATGACTGGAAAAAGTGGAGCTGGATGAGCGCGCATTTTTCGAGTATAAACTTGACACGGATGACACTTTTTGACTGACTCCATACAATCCTTGAAAATCGAAGGCCAAAAGTACCCAGCACGCAAGATCTTTTGGGATGTAGCAAGCCCAGATAAATGACCACCACAAGCTCCACTATGGCAATCATTCAGCACAGCCTCAACTTCTTCGAGAGTTAAGCAACGTCTCAGGATTGAATCAACCCCTCGACAGTATAAAGCATCACTAATAATCAACTAATTCTTAGCCAAGTGACGCAACTTATGGCGCTCATTTTTTGAAAAAGTAGAGGGAAACTTCACAGTATGAAGATACACAATTATATCTCCATACCAAGGATCCTATGGAGAGATAAGAAACAAATGTTCATTCGGGAAGGATTCATCATAGACTATCTCTTCCCCACAGGGCAACTCGGAGATCAATTCCGCGAAAACCAATGATTTCTTGGACTTGGCAGACATAAACTCAAGATCAAAAACCTGCAAAATCACAATCCATCTATTTTATTTGCCCCCAATCACTTGCCTACTGAGGATAAACTGAAATGGATTGGCTGCTGCCAAAACATAATTTTTTCGTAAAAGAATGTAATGCCAGAGTCGCTGCACAACATGAACAGCTGCTAAAGCTAACTTTTCTATTGGAGTATACCAGAGCTCAGGACCTACCAATCCTCGACTAAGATAGTATATAACATGCTCTGCAAGAGCATCATCTTCCTGAACCAGAACCATACCAATAGTAGATTCTGCTGCTGCTAGATACAAAAGGAAATCCCTACTATAATCAAGTGGACTCAATAAAGGAGCAGAGGTCAATGCTTTTTTCAAAGAATCGAATGAGCGTTGAGCGAAGTCATCCCAAAGAAATGGAACTCCTTTCTTCAACAATCTCATAAATCCCTTGGTAACTTCAACATAATTTATGATAAATCTCTGAAGAAAATTAGCCTTTCCTTGTAGACTTTGAAGTTGACGAATAGAGGACGGGGGAGGCAATCGAAGTATTGCCTCAACCTTGAAGGGAGCTACCCTAATCCCTTCTCTAGACACAATGAATCCCAATAACCGGCCGGATGTAATCGCAAAAATGCACTTGTTCGGATTCAACCTAATCTTATAGAAACGACATCGTTCAAATATTTGACGGAGGTGAGCAGGATGATCCATCCTCTTTCGAGAATGAGCAGCTAAATCATCCAAATACGCCTCGATAATCTGTTTGATGTCTTGGAAGGCATATGACATGGCCCGCTGAAATGTAGCCCCAGCATTTTTAAGACAAAAAGGCATCTTCTTGTATGCAAAAGTACCCCAGGGACAAATAAAGGCAGTCTTATGCTGATCTTCAGGACGGATAGTAATCTGATTATATCCGGAGAAACCATCCATGAAGGAGAAAATCTCATTACCGGCACACTCATCAATGCTCTGATCTATAAATGGTGTGGGGTAATTATCTTTAGGAAATGCTTTATTAAGGTCTCTTAAATCAATGCAAACTCGAATTGTCCCTTGTTTTTTATCTATGGGAACAAGGTTTGAAACCCATTCAGTCAAAGGAACAGGGAAAATGAATCCCACTTTAAGCAGCTTCTCCACCTCAGCTTTGATAACTGCTGCCTTCCTAGGATTGACCGAATGAAGTGTCTGCCTCACTGGCTTAGCGTTTTCGTAAGTCTTGATTTCATGTTAGACAATAGATGGATCTATACTAGGCTCATAAGACCAAGCGAATACATCCCTATACTCCTTAAAGAGATCGGTATAAATCTGAATCTCTTCAGGGGAACATTCAGCTCCGATGAAGACATTCTCAATAACATTGGGATCCCTGGAGATGTTCACCAGGATAGTTGGAGAAATCACAACCATGTTCCCTTCAGCATATACATGTGTTGGTGCTAAAGGGTTCAGGACTGGGCGAACAAGACCAAGAGACGGAGGACTTGGAAAACTCATTTCAACTTCGCTCAAATCAGGTAAAAAGTAAGACCGATGATGCAAATCATCCCACGGTCTATCTATACCAGTCATAGCTTCCAGGATGGCCTCTTTAGATGGAAGAGTGGTATCAAGGCAATCCTGGGTAGAAGAAGAACTAAGTGTCCAAGCCGGAGCCACATCTCCATCCAACTCTTCTGGTGAAAGAGGAGCTGGGATGGACTCTACAGAGTCAACAATAGATTGATAAGTGATCTCAGCTGCAGACATTGGAAATGCCATTCCACCCACTTGACCTTCCGCTAATGTGGCGGTAGGGGAGGCAAGGTCCAAGGGTCCGAAAAATAATGAGTTCTGAATAACTCTCTTCAAAGAGGAGCCCTGGAGGATGAAATTGCATTTATATGAACCGTAGGAGGTGGAATATCAAAAGTACCCATCAAGGAAGAATACATTCCAACCCCTAAATTCTCAATAGGCGCCTTAGTATTATCCAATTTTGGAATAGTTGAGTCAGTAGATGCATTCGGGTCTACAGGAGGACAGTCCAGTTGGTCCACTGTAACAATCCTCCCTTCGTGAGGGAAATAAATAATCCGAAACAATGAAGATGCGATAGCATCCATCTCATAAATCCATTTTCTCCCCAACAGAAGGTTGTAGTCCAAGCTTGCATCAACTATCTCAACCTCTATATTTACAGTTTTGCCCCCAACATAGATAGGCAAAGCTGGGACAATACCATGCGGTCTGTGAGAATGACCATCAAATGCAGTCAGAAGAGTAGCAGATGGAACAGCTGCGGGAGATCCAATTCCCTTCCAGCATGTGAGAGACATCACACATGTGGAAGCACCCTCATCAACGACCGTCCGGAAAATATTTCATTTCCGGTACGATGATTTAATATGAAAAGCCATATGATGGGGGAGTCTATTTTTAAAATTAGTCATATCGAACGTAATCATAAGAGAGTTCTTTGGATCGACAGCCCCAAGAGCAATGAGCAGAGCACTGCGCTGAGCCGGAAAAGACTGGAGCACCTCTAAAGCTGACATGGCACAAGGACTCTGCGCCAGATCTTCCACAATAGAGTAGTTCTGGGCAGCCCTAGCATTTGGATTAATCGTCGTACACTTGGTAGATGCTTTGGGAATCTGAGTTATAGGCTCAACAGTAGGCCTCGTAATATAAAGCGGCTCAGTAGCATCAGGAGCACCCTTAGCTTTCGAAGACTCTTCTTCGCCATAATCACGGGATCTCGTAGTGACATCCACGTGAGCACTCATCATGTATATGTTTGATGGAATTTCCCCTTCCTAGGTGCCCCCAGAGGAAGCCCCAGTATTTTGATTCGCGCCAACAACTAGCTGTTGCCCTTGGGGAAAACGGTTTTTCAACACGGCCTGGGAACTGGAAGAACCCTACTAAGCTAACAAGCGCTGCGCATCCTGAATTTTAGGGCAAAGGTGAGTAAGATGGTCTCCAGTACATAACTTGCATGGAAACTTCACTTTCTTTTTATCCTTTGGACCCTCACCAACATGCTCGTTGGTTTTATTCGCATTACCCTTCCCATTCTTGCCTTTTTTCTTATTATTCTATCCCTTCTTCTTTCCTTCAGATTTTTTATTTCCTTTGGGGTCGGAAGTTTGGACGACATTTACCGACAAAGATTGGGAAGGTGATGACTCAACAGGCACAGCCTGACCAGAAGGAGCAGATTGCAAAGACAACTGCTGCAATTGAGTAAGCAGGCTAGCTGCACCACTATTGATCGACCCAATAAGTCCATCACCATTTTTGGATAAATCTAATTTGGAGCGAGGAGAATTGGGCAAATATTTATGAAGGACCCCAGACTGAGAATATATCAATTCAAGCTATTGGGCCCTAAAAATGGCCTGTTCCTTAGAAAATACCCCAGACAGGGGTACATCCTTAGAAATGTCTGACTGCAGAGATTTCATAAACCATTCCAAAAGGAATTCTCCTGGAATATGAGCTTTAATAAGCCTCTTCCTTCTCCGCCATTCCTGAATATGGTCAGAAATGTGGGTTGTGTCGTCCTGTTTAAAATTAGCTAGGAATTCAGTCCTGGCATCATAACGGACAGGAAACTGGAAATGATTTAGAAATGTGACATCCAGCTCTCCAAATGTAGCAAAACTGCCCCCAGTTAACTCAATATACCACTTGGCAGCGTTTCCAGTTAAGGTGCGTTGAAACAATCTCAACCTAATCGAATCATCGATCAGGGAGTTAGATGAACACCATAAATGGAAGGTGGTGATGTGGTCAGCTGGGTCCTCTCCATTCTTGCCTTCAAACTTTGGAATGTCTGAAGGAAGTTTGGTGGGAACCAGAGGCCACCCCGGACTGTACCGGATCGGATCATTCATCAATTTCGACAGATCTGGCAAGTTTAACATTGCCAAAAAAGGTAAATGAGGTGGAGCCTGAGGATTCCATCCTTGATGGGATGGATTCCCAACATTCTGAAAAGAATACCCTGGATTTGATGAGGAGGTTGCCAAAAAGAACTCGTAGAAAAAGGAGAAGAACCTCCTCCCAACACAGAGTTACCAAAGACCGGACCAGTTCCCCCTCCTAAAGTATTGAATGAAGCGGAAAGCCCCTGATAGGGGTTCCAGAAATTAGAAATAGGGGAAAAGGTCTGATAAGCACTCGACGAAGGGAAAGAAGCATTCCCTTGGTGACCAGCGTAAAACTGATTCCCTGCCCCCGCTGTAGTGAATACAAGGTTCCATCTTGTAAAAGTAGTCGAATTCTGACCTCCAGACCAAGGGTTGAAACTCTGAGTCTGAGAAGTAAACGGAAAGGACCCTAAAGAAGGATTCGAACTAGGAATATGCCCAGTTCCGAAGGGGAACCCTTGAAAAGAAGCTGATCCACTAGCCATGGAAGACATGGGTGTAGATGCAGCTGCAGCAGCGGAAAAGGAAAAAGAAGGAATCCCACTAGTGGGCATTCCAAAACAAAAGGGACCAGATTGAGAAGCATGTGCTTGGGTGAAACTAGAGCCAAACACAGGAGTACTAGAAGAAATCGAAGATATAGCAATAGTGCCTCCTCCTTCAACACAAGCAGGAGTCTGAATGCCTGCAGCACTCACAGCAGAAGCCGCGTTCCCAGTCGTGGCCATCGAAAGGTATGAATAATACGGAGGATCTTCTGGTCTCTCTGACTCAGGTCCGATGTATTCAACAACGAATGGATAATCAGGAGGAAGAGGAGATGGAAGTGACTCAGAGGGTTGAGACACTTCCTCTACTTGTACTTCTTCTTCCTGCGGAAATAAGACTCTCGAGGTGAGCGGAGCGCTCCTCTTGGAACCAACACCAGAACCAGCTACGAAACCTTCAAACCCTTGTGGAGGATATCTCTCCATTGCATCAGACGTCACAGGGTGATACTCACCTGCTAAATTTCTCCTACGCCTTCTTGAAGAAGGCTCAGGACTCTCGGGAGATAACCCCCAGATTCTCCTTGATCGACGAGGCGCTTGATCAGCCACTTTAAAAAAATTTAATTAGACTAAAAAAAGTGTAAAGCTAGGCAAGCTAGGAGAAAAGAGCACTCACTACAAAAAATCCCTGAGATACAATCAAGCAAACAACCTTCAGGTATTTCTTCTCCGGGTGATTAGGACCGGACACCAAAATACAAGAAAGAGAAATATAAGACCTCCCGAAAGTAGTCTGGGATAATTACGGCCCAGGCCTACTAGCTAAGGTAACAAAAATAGTTACGCCGACCTCCTAACAACAGCCTTTTCCGGCACAAGTACCCAAGCTTCGCAAGGGCACCCCCCATAAGTACTGCTGGAAGTGATACGACGTCTGCCTCAGGTACCACGGGTATTCCCCCCCACAGTCACCTATGTGGAACCTAGGAGTGGCAACTATGGGCACCAATCCGTGTCAGAAGCTGGGTGGAACGGTCTTGAGGTCAGATTCAGCAAATCAGAGAGGGGGTATCTCTCTTCTCGGCCTTCACTTCCCCTCGCGCTTGACTCTCTGGAGGAGAGCTTTCCCGGTCCACCTAACGGAGTTGGATTTCGCTCAATTAATCAACTTCTATGTTTTTGTTTGAGCGGCCTTGGAGATTTAACTCTCCACTAACCTAATCCAAGGCCCTACAACCTAGCTAGTTGGTGTATGACACTTAATAAAAACTTGCTAGTTGTTTTTAAATTATAGCGCTTATTTTAATCGGTTGTTATATTAAGTCAAAGGGATACAGAAATGAAACTCGTGGTGTTTTGTGATGCATAAAATAAATTAATAAAAACCAAACTACATGAAAATGTAGTAATTTCCTTTCGATGAAAATAAATTTCTACAAAGTTTCTATGAGACTAATTTTTTTTTTCCTTTTCAGATAACAAACTTCACACTCACAAAAACTATGAAAAAGTCTAAATGCTTAAGTGCACCTGATGCAAATAACTAAGAGCATGCAAATTCTAAGATGAAAAAACTACTAAAGTAGAGAGAAATTTCCCAAAGATCCTTCAGTTTTATCACTTTTTGATTTTCCACAAAACTAGTTCCCAAAAGCAGAAACTCTCAATATAAAGACACCAAAATCGCTTGAAACAAGAGGAAGAAACCAATGACAATTCCTTTCCAATATCAAGTCAAAAACCAAAGGCAAGAAATCTCAACAAAGCTTCAAAAGATGTAACAAAACGAAAACAAAAATGCAAAACAAAAGAAAATGACAAAACAAAATGTTTTTTGAGCTTTTGAATTTTATAAAAAGGAAGAGCTCTAAGAGACCAAGAAAACTATCAAATTCCAAGCCAAACAACTCCGAATTTCAAGCAAAACTTCAAAAACGCTCCAAATCTTATAAGGCTACTTTAGTAGCAAGATTTATATGAGCAAAATAAGACAAGAAATTCAGTAACTCAGCCTAGAAGAATAGTACAACCTTGCAGCAAACAAAAACTTCAAAGAACCAAGAAAGACTCTTCAAAAATTGCGACAAGACCTAGTCAACTGAACTCAAGAAAACTAACCAAAAGCAGGAAAAAATCGAAGCGCAAAGCAAGAAACAAAGGTAGGAAAGAGTAAATGAGTAGAAGCCCTCTGTCGTGATGAAGCAGAACAGCCAAGAATCTCCAGGAAGAGATCTTGGTACTCAAACCAAAAATGCAAGCCCTAAAAACAAGATTTGCCTAATAAGCCAGTTTTCAACCAAGAGAGAAAAAAGACCAATAACCACTACCAACCCAATCCAAAGACTCTAAAGACACTGTAGGAACAGGTCTCCACAGGCAGACAAGACTAAAAAGCCAAGAAATCAAAAATTTCAAAATTTACCCAGGCATACGCTACTTGACAGTTTTGAAACAAGCGTGCATACGCGACTGTGTCAAAGGAAACCCACGTATACGCCACTTCCTTTGAAGCAAACTGCGTGTATACGCATCTGTGTATAGACAAACTCACGTATAGAAAGGTAAATAATGAAAAACAAAAAAGATCAAGCCTGGATAAAGAACCAGGTCTTCAGTCTGACTGAGAAAAAGTTGATTGGACTGGAAATAATAGTTAAAACCGTTGGAAACCTTTCAAACAGCTGAAACCACCCACAGGGGAATCACAAGAATGTGGTCCCCAGCGGAGTCGCCAATTCTATTTCGGGAAAAAACACCTTAGAGGTTTGTTGGGTCAAAACCTCCATAGATCAGGGCATGCTATTCAGAAGGACTCACACACAACCACACTTAAATGCTAAAAACTAGATAACAACGATGGTAGAACTCACCCGTAGTCCTATGTTCGATGTAGATCCCGTGGGGTCCAAACCCCCAGCAACCCTTCTTCCTCCTTAACCTGGAAAACAAGAAAGAACATGCACGGAAACCTAGTTGTACAGCATATATTTCTCCTAAACGTTAGTGTAATCCATGTGAAACATTATATAAACCATAATAAATGCTTAATAATCAATCTTTTCACATATGCAAATAGATATTAACACATAAGTTCAGGAACAAGATGGTTCTTCATTATTGCGAACAGCATGTACAGAAATAAAAAGTGGAGAGATCACCTGAATCCTTCCACGATCTTCGAACAGACTGTCGTCCGGATCCGTCCCGCCCTTGCCTCGCTAAGATATTTTCAAGACCTGTGCACTTGAGATGGCATATAAATGGATGAACATCTCCAGGAAACAAGGGTTTCTTGTAAAAATCTGGGAAAGTGCAGGAGGCACGGGAATTCAGACTTGAATTGGGATTCCAACAGAGTATAATATCAATAAAATTTCTCTCTCCCTTAGGCCATACACATGAGGGGATTTTATACTCCCTCAAAGTTGTTTCAATCAGTTGAAAACAGTTGGCCACATACTGGGGTGGTTGAACTACTGGAGTAACCATCAACCCAGCCTGAAAATAGGGAATTTTTACATATTTTTTAATGATTTTAATGGCATACGCGGAAAAGTACATGTGGACTCACGTATACACGCGGAAAAGTCTAGGCATACTCACGTATGGGATTTTTAATACTGTTTTTTATGAATTTTGTTCAAGTCTGTGGGAATGGGTGCCCAAGGCCATAGAGACAATCATGAATCACATGAGGGTGAAAAATGATGCTATAACACCCCCGTAGGTCACTGCGTTCAAATCCATGATTGTTGCAAGCTCAAAGCGCCCTCCCTCTGCCAATCAGCAGAAATTTGTTAAGAAAATGGACTCTATTCCTACGGTTGCTCTTCCTGAAGAAGAAACATGTAAAGAAGCCCTGAATCTGGCTGAGAGAGGTCTCATAGGCCAGTTCACGGGCCTCTGGCCTTCTCCCAAGTCGGTAGATGACTGGTCTCAAAGAAACTGGACTACATTGATCAAAGAGGGTGTTAAAAGCTATTTTGTGGGCAAAGGCTTCTTCATATTCGTATTCAAAAGCTTGGAAGACAAGAATTCTAATATTCAGGAATGACCCATACTTCATGGGACCACAAGGAATTTACCTAAACAAATGGTCTCCTGATTTTGATCCCTCCTAGGATGTCCCCTCCGTTGTCCCGGTTTGGGTGCGACTTCCCCATTTTCCCCTCCATTTCTGGAACCAAAAATCCCTTCAAATCATCGGTAACGCTCTAGGAAAATACATAGATCAAGCTGCAAGAAAAGACCAATACTTATGTGCCCGCATTTACATAGAAGTGGATCTAGAAGAGGGGTTGTCGGAAGCAATCAAACTCACTGTTGCTGGATGGATGCACGTCCAGGAACTGGATTACGAACAACTCCCTTTCAAATGCAGACATTGTCATGGCCACAGACACTTTGCAAAGCACTGCAAGAAAAAGGCCGAGGAGCATTTAGACAAACCAAACGAGGAACAATGGACTCTAGTCCAGAAAACTGCTCATCAAAAAAAGGGCACAGGCAAAGGCAATATGATCGAAGCCCCAAGCAGCTCCAAGCCCAACCAAGAAAAGGAAGCAACCCCGAATGGTACAGAAAATGCCCAGACCAATCTTGCAAACCCAGTTCAGGAAAATCTGGAATAGATAGAAATCCCACCTTCCAGAAAATATAGATGGGAAGCAATACAGGTTGAAGCCTCCTAAGGCAGCCCCTCCAATCCCTCATACGCAGAAGTTACAAGGAAAAAACCAGTAGAAAGCTCAAGCTCTTCGGAGGATGAAACCTACGAGCATCCTTCAAAAAGAGCAGGAAGGAAATCCCGCAAAGAAGTGAGGGAAGAGGAGGCTGAAAGACTCAAAATACAAGGAAGCCAGTCCACCATAGAAATGTCCATTGGAAGAAATACCAGACCAAGGCCTTCTAAGGGAGGCTCTTACCCCCCCTCAAGTAAATAATGAAGCTTGTCTCTTGGAATTGCAGAGGACTGGGGAACTCCTCTAAAGCTGAAGCAGTTAAGGACCTCTTGAAAATAGATCCCTCAGACATTCTCATGCTCCAAGAGATGAAGATAGAAGGGCGAGCTCTTCTAGATATCAGCAAGTCAAAATGGAAGAAAAGTGCAGGCAAAGCAGTAAGCTCAAGGGGCTCTTCTGGAGGGCTGGCAACTCTCTGGACAGAAGATTTATTCCAGCTGAATAAATCCCATGAAACCTAACACTAGATCTTCACGAAGCTGACACACTGTGCAAGTAAGTTGACCATCTCTCTCTTTAATCTTTATGTCCCTGTCATTTACTCTAAAAAACGAGAATGCTGGAATTCTCTCTCAGCATTTTTAGAGCAGCATTCCCCTAGCAATATTATCATTGCCGGAGACCTTAATATAGTTCTGAAAGCAAAAGAGAAGAGGGGAGGTTTCAGCAGTAGAGATCCTATGCTGGCCACTGTGGAAGAGCTCTCACAGCTTTGGGATCTCTTAGATTTTAATCCTGTCCGTGGTATTTTCACTTGGTCCAATAACAGATCTGGGTTGGACCACATTTCTGCCCGCCTGGATCGATTTCTAGTCCAAAGCTCCCTAATGATAAACAAAAATATAATCATAACTAAAATTCTTCCCAAACTGACCTCATACCACAAGCCAGTTCAGATTCTACTGGAAGATGAAGAAGACCTGGGCCCCCTTCCATTTCGATTCAGCCCCTTATGGATCGAGAGAGAAGGCTTCACTGATATAGTGAAATATTCTTGGGCCAAATCCTTCTCAGGGTCCTTAAGTTTTGTTTGGGAGAAAAAACTTAAGGCCACAAAACAAGCACTGAAGGAATGGATAAGGAAACCAGTCCCTACCCCAACCAGCCAACGAAAAGAAGTAGTGCAAACTCTACAGACCCTACAAGCAGACATGGAAATCAAAGAGATCACATCGGAGCTGTTGGAAAAAGAAATAAAGGCCCAACGCTCCACATACCAATCCTTTCGAATGGAAGAAGAATATTGGAGAATCAAATCCAGAAGTCTGTGGCTAAAGGCAGGGGATCGGAACACCGCCTTCTTCCACCGACAATATAGAGCACGTCTGTCCAGGAATCATATCTCAGAAATTAAAACAGCTGAGGGCCAAGTCAGCAAAGGTTTCATTCAGGTCAAAGCTGTTGCAGAAAGCCACTTCAGGAATCTATATAGCTAGGGATCCCTCGTCAATGAGGAGGAGACTGTTGATTTCCTCTCTAACATCCCTCTTCTCATCAGACCTGAAGACAACACTGCTCTCGCCAGCGATATAACTGAGGAGGAAATCATCAAAGTTATTTGGTCCATGGAATTAGATAAGTCCCCGGGGACAGATGGATTCACAATTCATTTCTACAAATCTTGCTGGGATATCATCAAAACTGATCTTCAAAAAATGATAAGAGGGTTTATGAAAAAAGCTAAGATAGGTGGAGGAACCAACTCCACTTACCTAGCCTTAATTCCCAAAGAATCCAATCCCAAAGCATTTGCAAGATTTAGGCCCATATCACTTTGTAATGCATCTTACAAAATTCTAGCCAAACTCTTAGCAAACAGGATCAAGCCTCTGCTCAAAAGACTGATTTCCAGCCCTCAAGGTGGATTCGTGGAAGGCAGGCACATTCTCGACAATTTTATTCAAGTTCAGGAGACAATCCACTCAAGAAAACAACGGAAAGAGAAAGGTATGTTGATAAAACTAGATATGGCGAATGCTTTTGACATAGTTAACCGCTCTTTCCTCACTAAAGTTCTTCTCTCCTTTGGCTTCTCTCCACACTTTTTTCAACTTATAAAAGCCTGCATCGATAACCCTTGGATTTCCCCCCTAGTCAATGGCCACCCTACCAATTTTTTTCAAGCTCGGAGAGGCATCAGGTAAGGATGCCCTCTCTCCCCCTTTCTGTATATCTTAATGGCCGACTCCCTCAGTCGAAAACTCACAGCTGAAAGAATTGTTGGCACCCTTCCGGGTCTCAAACCTTCCATAGGTGTCGATCCTATGAACCACGCTCTCTTTGTAGATGATTCTATTCTCCTTGGAGGTGCTTCCATCAGCATTGCGAAAGCATTCGACACTGTTCTCAGAAGTTACTGCAGAGTTTCATGAGCATTAGTCAATGAGAGTAAGACTGAAGTCTACAGTTGGAACACAGATCAGCAAGAACTCATAAGCATTTCGAATCTCCTTGGGTTCAAAGGTCATGCCCAATGGGATAGGATCAAATACCTTGGTCTTCCCATTTCAAACGGAGTTAACAAGAGGTCGCTCTAGAGCGAAATCATTAGCAAAATTAAATAAAAAATTTCAGCCTGGGGAGGCTTCTGGTAAACAAAAGGTGGAAAAATCATTTTAATCAAGTCTCTGTTGTCTGCGCTCCCAATATATCAAGCAGCATTCCTATTAGCCCCAAGAAATGTGATGGACCAGATCTCTAAACTCCTACGAGATTTTTTATGGCAGGGAGGGAAGGGAAATGAAAAAAAAAATGCACTTAGTAAATTGGGACTTGGTTAAAAAATCGACTACAGAGGGCTGACTTCAAATTCGGGACCCCTCTCTCATTAATCTAGCATTGGGAGGAAAGCTCCTATGGAAGTTGGTCCACGAGCCCAGTCATCCTGTTAGCACCACTCTGCGGTCTAAATATGTTCACAACTCGTCTCTCAGAAACCTGCATTACGATACCTCTGTTAACTGCACGCAGGTTTGGAGTCTATGCTGCAAAAGCAATAATTTCTTCAAAAAATTTGTGTACAGAATACCTGGCAATGGTAAGCGCACTAATTTGTGGCTTGATCGAATCATGGGGGACGATCCCCTGGTTGAAAATGAGGAAACATCAGACCTTAGAGACTAGCTGGAACATGCAGGCATAAACAGTTTATACGACCTCTCTATTTGGGATCACCGTGGAGATTGGGCCGGATGGGACTTCCATGGTGTCCCTGTCCGGTTAATGCCCCAAAAAAATCTACTTATTGAATTGCTGGAGGAGTCATCCCCAGAAAATCGATATATGAAAGATAGCTGGGGCTGGGGTCAGTCAGGCATATATACCACAGTAGCAGGCTACAGATTTTTACAGGCCTCAAGGAATAGCAGCCACTCTCCGGCCTTTTGGAAACAAGTCTGGGAACCATTAGCCCTACCAAAAGTGAATTTCTTCTTCTGGACCCTGGTCCATAATAAATTACTAACGGGAGACAATCTAGTGAAAAGGAACATTGCAGGGCCACATAGGTGTGAGCTATGCAGAAGAAACCTTGAAACAACCCAACATTTATTCATGGAATGCATATTTTCTAAAGAAGTGTGGGGACTTATTCTACAGGATCTTCAGATCTCTGCCCTTCCATAGAGTTATGTCTTTGATTTGTTCGCCTCTTGGAGCCTTTTCTATCCTCATAGCATCCCCATCAAATCTTTTTGGCGCAAATTCTGGATAACTATTCCCAAATACGTTTGTTGGCAGCTCTGGTTGGCCCACAATGATCATATTTTTAATGGCTTGCGTCATTCCCCTTTACATGATGCAGCTAAAGCCAAATCCTTGCTCTTGGAAGCAGCCCAGCAGCAGTATTTTAAAGAAGACTCATTGCTTCTACCTGAATAAAGGAGGTGTCTTAGCCCCCTTGAGCCATCTCCTCGAAAGTATCTACTTACCCCTCATTCAGCAAACCCGGAATGGCGTAAAAGAGACTCTTAGGAAACATTCCTAAATTGTTGGAGGACTCAAAATTTAACCACAATATTCTTCGACGGGGCCTCCAAAGGAAACCCCGGGGTTGCTGGTGCAGGTGGGGTCATTTAATCTCCGGATGGATCCTCAAGAGACTGCTTCTATTGGGTTTTAGGAAAGAAAACCAACAATCAAGTAGAGATTCTCGGTCTTCTCAAAGCATGCCTCATAGTAAGAGACGAGGGTGTCAAAGACCTCCAAGTTTTCGGAGATTCAGAGATATTAATAAAAAAATCAAACTTGGAGGAACTTTTCAACAATGCTAGTCTCAACAAAATTATGGGCAGATTGAAAAGAGTCCTACAAGACTTTGCCTCCTACAAGTTCTATCATATTCTCAGAAATTTGAATAGTGAAGCAAATCAGATGGTGAACAAAGGATGCACTCTCATGAGAGGGCAGCTAATTCTAAATGATGACAGTTCCATTCAAATTTCATGAAAATGTTGTAAATCAAAAGCAGTATTTGATGGATAATTACATTGTAATTGGGGTTGCCTCAGCAAAGACCCATCCTCTCTTTCTCAAATAAATAAAACTCATAACCGTTTCAGTTAAAAAAAAAAAAAATTGAAATCATAGTTTTTTTTTTCTAAGTCTAAAATCTATTACTGAAACATATGGTACATACATTTTAAGGCCATCAAAAGCGTCATGAGTTCAGAAAAATGACAAAAATGGGCTGCCCGCAAGGGGAAACTAGCCTGAGAAAAGTATATGAGCTGCCTCGAAAGAGGAAACCAGCTTTGACAAAACCAAAAACTGTGACTTCAGTTTTGACATACCAAAAAACGATGACTTCCCAAAGCAACAAAATGACATGAAAACTGAGCAAAATTACTTGAATGAAGCTTCCTGCACTAGAGACCATAGTCTTCAGAGGGGGGCTCTTCTCCAATTCTACACCAGTAGCCGTCATCGTCATCCGGAATGGGACAATTGCGTGTTGCTGCTTCTCCTGCTTCGCCACAGCCCTCCTGCTTGCCTTTTTCCTGTTGAAGACTCGAGCTGCAGTGCCTACTTTCAGGGAAGTCTCTTTTTCTCCAGTTTGAGTGGGATGCACAAGGTCTGAGGGATCCTGCTTGTTAGTTGGGTGCGCAGGAGGGAGAGGTTCAGGGCCAACTTCCGGAATTTCCTTGAAGGTGACAGAGACAGTCGCAATGACTAAGGGCCAAATAGTTTGGCATTGGAAATGAAAATGAGCAGTGGACGGGTTGGCGAGAAATGCCAAGGTAGCGGGATGGGAGCGGGGAGGAGACTGAGAGACCAAGCCACTGCGAGTGTGGGAGGGAAGACTGCATCCACGCTCACGCCCACGCCCACTTCGCGTGGCAGGATATCTTCCATGAGAGCTTTCAGAAGAGGAGGTCGAAGAACTGGTGGTGGGGGAGTGGCGTCGGCTAGAAGGCCGAGCTCTGGTGCTGCCCCGGCGACATCTGAGCTTGTGCCTGAGCCTGGGCATTGTCTCACGAAATCGATGAGAGCGGGTAGAATTGAGCTAAGATGGGGAGGTGAAATGCATGGAAGGAGGCAAATTGAGCTGAGATGGGGAGGCGAAATGCAAAGGACAGAAAGGACTATGGGAGAAGTGATAACCAGGAAGAAGCTCCAGGCAGCATCCCAGGTGACAGCGTTTGCCCAAAGAGTTGTGTGAGCTGGGAAGCTCCGCTTCATGAGGGCAACCAGAGATAACATGCGGAGGCCAATTCTGCACGGGGGTGGTCGAACAAAGCTGCAGCAGATACGAAGACTCAGATGCGGGGGCGAGGAACGAAAACCTGAATCCAGAGGGCGGCATTATGCTGAGCTCGCGGCCTCGTCTTCCCCACCACCATAAATGCCTCAGAGGTTGACGGCCTGGAGAGTTAAGGCGCTCAAGTCTCCTTAATGTTTGCTTGCAGGCGGCCATGTGGCCTTGCCATGCGCCGTCCTGCAAATTAAATGCCATCCCTTCACAATACTGCACCCGCATTCGGGGTAAAATGAAATCATAATTAAATTATAAAATAATAATTAACATTTTCTTAAACAAAATCAAATTTATAAAATTGACATACCCATTATAAAATTACAAATTAAAATACATATTATCAAATCACAAATAACATGATATAAATAGTTAAATTTATAAACTAATAATTAATATTTTCTTAAACATAATTAAATTTATAAAATTCACATACCCATTATGAAATGACAAATGACTAGAAGGGTCTAGTGATGTAGTCGACAAATGAAAAATGGTCGTTAGGTTGTGTCCCTGCTCCTTAATTTCCCTCACAGGGAGAGCCAACACCCACACCAACAGCAGGTCAACATCCACGGGGTTTGACTTTCTTCTTTTATAGACCTTCTTTGGTATACTACCAATAATTTTTCGTAAGAAACGTCGAAAATAAGCCCCTCAGAAGGCTCGCTGCCCATAATTTTCCCGCGGAAATGTCGAGCGGAGCCCCTCACTAAGTAACCTCACTATTAATTCTTAGGTTTTTTTAGGAAATCTTGTGCATAAATTTTTAAATTAATATAAATAAAATAAATTTTAAGAATATTTTAGAATTTAATAGAAACTGTATCAAATAATTATCCAATTAGAAATGCAAGGTCCTCGGCTCACGCTCCATCCTGTGAGGAAAGCAGTGTAATGTATTTGAGGAAAGCATTGTATTGTTTTTGTTTATATTATGTAAGTGTGTAGTGTTTAATTTTTATTAATTTATTAATGGAGAATTGATTATGGAAGTTATTTTGAAGGGAATTAAATTAATGAAAGAGATATCTAAATTTATTGAGCCATAATTTTTCAATCATAATTTTTTATTATTGAAGATTGAAAATGATTTGGCCGAGTTCAAAAAAAAGATATATATATATATATATATATATATATATATATATATATATATATATATAATTAAGAAATCAAGAAATCATATAATAATATTTTTATATACAAATTCATTTATCTATATATTACCAACATGGTGACCCTTCATAGAATCTGATTACAGATTGTGAACAGAAGTGGAGAGAGGTGGTTTCCTTATGTACATATCCAATTAAGAAATCAATAAATCTTATAATAGTTTTTTATATACAAATTTATTCATCTATGTGTTAGCATATGAAACTAAAGGTGCAAAGATATGTTGAGAAATCTTAAGGGCAATTATTAGAGTGATTTCTCTTTACTTGATAATTTCTTGTGATATATTTTTACTTATTAGTTTTGTTACTTGTTATTATGTTTGTATATCATCAAACAACTACCAAAACAAGAAGAACAAGAACAAAAAATATAGGTTGCAAGCCAGGGCCAAATATTTCCACTTGAGAGGAAAACTCGCAAATATCTTCTCTTCCTTATATATTCTTCAATTGACGAATTCCAAGACCTTTAGACTTAGACCAATACCCTCCAAGACCACAACCAAGACCAACCTTTCCAGATGATGTGCTTGTAGAAAATCCACATAGATTCAGCTGATCTTGTAATATGCTAAACAAAATACTTGAATCTATTCTACAAATTGTAGAAACCAATTACGATCACATAATCACATGAACAAGAAAGAGAAAGAATTTAAACCACATAACACAAATATTTATCTGGGGAAAGCCTCAGTTAAAAACCTCTCCATCTATATATTGCATAAGTCAAGAATATGAAACAATACAATGCTTCTCTTAGGCTTGAGAGCTCTCTGCACTATCTCTCACTGTCTCACTCTATCCTAGGCTTGCTTTGATTCAATACTTAACCAATTTCTTGCCTTTAGATGCCCTGCATTGCTTACACAATCCCTAGGGAAATTGAACCCATATTAATTAGGAAATTCTCAATTAATTATTGCACAGTACATCTAAGGCCTTCTGCTGATTCCATGCATGACCTGTACAATTATTTAACTCTAATCTCAACTGAGTCTTCCTCAGAACAGACATGCAACAACTATTTATAACGAATTATCAATTAAATTTGATTGAACACTGCATGTGAATTAAATCATATTTAATTCTCTGTACCTCTCACTAGTTTCTCCATGAGTTAGAACTAGTTAAACTGATTTTAACTCAAATAATTAAGTTAAATAATTATAACTCAAAATAAATTGCAGTTGGACCCCCTAAAAATTATAGAGAACTCTACATGCCTCTAGTTTGACCCTCAACTAGAATTGACTAAGCTAACTAAGTCTTCCTGACTTAGTTAACTCGCACAAGTTGTCATGTGATGTGGAATTTCAATTTCCTTCTAATTTAATTAAGGGAAAAATAAATTGTAAGGCTATTCTTGTAGCCAATTTCAACACTCCCTCTCAACAAGAAATGGATTGTCTTCTACCCCGGTCCTGCCTCTGTGGAACTTGAATTTTTCTCTTGATAGTGCCTTTGTCAAGATGTTTGCATCCTACTCCTATGTAGGAATGTACTATAATGGTATAATCCTCCCATGCAAACAATCTCTAAGATGGCGATACCATATATCAATATGCTTGGAACGGTCATGAAAAACTGGATTAACCAAGAGTTTGATGCAACTTTGGTTATCAAAATAAATCACCATCGGATCCATCTGTTGACCAAACAAATAAACAAGTATCTTCCTCATCCATATGGCCTCACAAGTTGCTTGACTAGAAGCCATGTACTCTGCCTCTGCTGAATTGAGTGCAATTGATCTATGCTTCCTGTTGTACTAGGAAAATGTTGCCAACCCAATACTGAAGATGCCCTCATATATGCTCTTGGTGGCGGATGGAATCCCTACCCAATTTGCATTTGTGAAGCCATGAAGCTTCACTCCCTTTGTCTGCATGTACCATAGCACAAAATCTATAGTGCCTCTAAGGTATCTCGACACATTCTTTCCTTCCTTCCAATAGACCTTGGTAGGATTAACCATAACTTGACTAAGCGGGTTAACTGCATAGCAAATGTTTGGTCGTGTGTTCACCAAGTACATGAGTGAACCTACAAGTTGTCTGTAGATGGTAGTTTCTACCACTTCGCCTAACGTAGCATCTTCCTTCCTCCAATTCCTTGCTAGAGGGGTCTCCATGGGTTTGTTGCTCTCCATGTGAAATTTCTTCATAATCTTGTTGGCATACTTTCCCTAAGATACAAATAGTTCCCCATATCTTTTCCAAATTTCCAATCCAAGGAAATAATACAAGAGACCCATATCCTTCATCTCAAATTCTCTTTCAAGAGCCTCTTTGCAAGGTTTTATGAGTTTCTCATCATCTATCAGAATCAAATCATCGACATAAATTACAATGATCAATAATTCGCCTTCTACCACAATATGGTAAAGGTTCACATCTGCTTCACTTTTGGTGAAGCCCAACCCATTGAAGTAGTTGTCGATCCTAGTGTAGCAAGCACAAGGTGCTTGTTTCAATCCATACAGAGCTCTCTTGAGTTTGCACACATGCGACTCTCTGTCGAAGGTCTCAAAACCTTCCGGATGCTCTATGTACACCTCTTCCTCAATTACTTTGTGGATGAAGGTTGTCTTTACATCCATTTGATGTATCTTCCATCCCATCTATGCTAAAATTTTAAGAATAGATCTGATTGATGAGTACCTTGCAACTGGAGAAAATGTCTCCTCATAATCAATTCCCTCCACCTGAGAGAACCCTCTAGCCATAAATATGGCCTTTTGTTTCTCAACACTACCATATGCTTCATGCTTCACCTTGTAGATCCACCTGGGTCCTACAACTGACTTTCCCTCCTATCCTGGGACAAATTCCCATGCATTGTTTTTTATGATGGAGTCATACTCCTATGGCATCAACCCAAACTGGTTGTTTCACCACTTCCTCGAATGAGGATGGCTCAATCTCTACACTCTCACTCATAAGAGCCATGTAGCTAGTGTACCACTCTAAGGACCTTATTTTCCTGCATTGTGATGTGGGCACTCCCACATTCTCTCTAGCATGACGCACCAACCTATTAGCCTCTTTGGCGCGCTTCCTTTCGTCTTTGGATGTCTCTTCATGAGTGGGTGCTTCCACTCTCTATTCCTCTGCTTGTGGTTGATCCACATTTTTAGGTTCTTCTTTTGGAGCTAAGAGCTCTTAAACTGCATGCAATTGAAGCTCCCTCTTAAGGGAAATTCATATGGCCTTCTCTTCATTGAATTTCACATCTCTCCTGGCCAATGTCATCCTCTGAGATGGCAAGGACACCCGATATTTGTGAGTCGTATCGGTGTACCCCAAAAATATTCCCAACTCAGTTGTTGGCTCAGGATTTTTCCTGGAATCTTTGGTTACATGGAAATAAACTGATGAACCAAAAAATTTAAAGTGTGCCACATCTGGTGTCTTACCTAAAAAAGCTTCCTCTGGTGTACTCATCCTGAGAACCCGATGAGGACTTTTGTTCTGTAAAAATACTATTATGTTTCATGCTTCATCCCACAAGTGCAATGGTAGGCCCTGATCATGCAACATTGCTCGTGTTTCTCCCACAATAGTTTTGTTCTCCCTTTTTGCAACCCCATTATCTTGTGGGTTATGAGGTGAAATCAATTCCCGTTGAATTCCTTCTGAAGCATATAATTTCTTGAATTCATTCAAGACATACTATCCACTTTTTTCGCTCCTCAGAGCCTTCAGCTTATTCCTTATATCTTTCTCAACAAGTGCTTTAAACTCACAAAATTTTGAAAACGTTTGATCTTTCTTCTCCATGAAGAATATCCAACAATTGCGTGGAAAATCATCTACAAAAATCACATAATACCTATGTTTTGTTTTGGAGGTTGCCAATAATGATCCACACACATCTGAGTGAACTCTTTCAAGGATATCCTTCACTCGACTGACCTTATCATGAAAGGTGGATTTTGTGTACTTCCCTAATGCACACCCTTTTCATGTATCTCGTTGCTTAAGTGCACCCTTGGGAAGTCCTGTAGAAATATGCCGCATGATTTGCAAAGCACCATGTTGTAGATGGCCTAATCTTATATTCCATAATTCACTGATGTCTTGGCTCTGCTCCTTCTCTTCTTTTGTGCTCAAGGTGGCACAATCTTCTACATCCAATTTTTATAGGTTCTTTACCCGAACCCCAATCTTCTTCACTTGTCCCATGGATTTGTGATGAAGGAACACCTTTCCTTTGCTAACTATCACATCATAGCCATGATATTTCGACATAGCAACTAGAACTAAATTATTCTTTAAACCAAGAACATACATGACATATTTTAATGTGAGAGGAGTACCATACTCCCTTTGAAAGGTAACAATACCTATGTCGGTTGCACTATACCTCCCATCATCTCTCATCTCGATGTGCATATGGAGATCTTTCTCCTCCAAGTTGCTGAAGAATTATTTGTTGTCAGTCATATGGAATGAAGATCCACTATCCAAGTACCACATAAAACCCATCACCAATGACACCATGCATGCGATGAGAGTGAAATAAAACTCGAATTTTGAAGCAAGAGCTTCACCTGCCGCTCCTCCCGACGGCTTATTGTTGGCCTTCTTGTGCGAACACTTTGAAGCATAGTGTCCAAGCTCATGACAATGAAAACATTTAATATTCGACAAGTCCTTCTCCTTACCCACCTGACCAGAATATGATTTGGAATGGGACGCCTTCCCTTTCCCTTTATTTTCCTTTCCATCCAAGGCATAGTTCTCCTCATCATCATTCTTTGATGAGGATCAATCTCTGGTATTATTTTGAATCCCTTATTGTAAGAATTCAGACCACAATCACTCCTACTCTGGTAGCTTCTCCCTCCCATTCATCGAATCCTGGTAATTTTTCCAAAACATGGGAAGGCCTAGAGGTGTTAGGCTCACCAGATCATCCTAGGAAACTATAACACCAACACTTCCAAGCTCTTCTCGACATTGAGTTAACTTTGTCAAGTATTTTGGTATTGTGTCACCCTTTTCCATCTTGATTTTTCTAAGCTTATCATTTAGCGTCAACTTCCTGTGGTTGTTTTTGTTTTGAAACAAATATATTAAGGCCTTCCATATATCATATGGAGTTTCCTTTCCATGGAGTTTCGAGGCAATATGATCTCGACCTCCTTCTAACAAAATCCTTCTCGCCTTTGCTACATTTTTCTTCCATGCATCAATATTTTGAGAATATGTTGTTGCAGGCCTGATAATATCATCATCTATGAAATCCTTCATCCTATTGTCTTCCAACATTGCTTCCATATCGTCCTTCCAAGCTATGTATTTCAAACTACTCTCAAGGGCATATTCGAGTCTTAGTCCACAGAAAGACATATTGATTCTGCTGCTGGTCCTGAAGAGTAGATCTGCACATTTGATTCGCTTGTTCAAAAAAAACTTATATTATTTTCTTCTATAATGATTCCTACTCTGATACCATGTAGAAAATCCACATAGATTCAACTTATATTGTAATATGCTAAAACAAAATACTTGAATCTATTCTACAAATTGAAAAAACCAATTATGATCGCATAATCACATGAACAAGAAAGAGAAAGAATTTCAATCACACAACACAAAGATTTATATGTGGAAATATTCGTATAAAAACCCTGCTATATATATTGCGTAAGTCAAGTATATGAAATAATACAATGCTTCTCTCAAGCTTGAGAGCACTTTGCACTATCGCTGACTGTCTAACTCTATCCTAGGCCTGATTTGGTTCAGTAATTAACCAATTTATTGCATCTGGATGCCCCGCCTTACTTGCAGAATACCTAGGGAAATTGAGCCCATATTAATTAGGAAATTCCAAATTAACGATTTCATAATACATCTAAGGCCTTCTACTAACTCCATGCATGACCTGTACAATTTTTTAATTATACAACTGATAGTACACTTCCCTTTAACTCCAATATCAACCAGGTCTTCCTCAGAACTGGCATGAAACAACTATTTATAGTGAATTATTAGTTATCTGATTGATCATTGCATGTGAATTAAATCATATTTAATTCACTATACCTCTCACTAGTTCCTCCATCAGTTAGAACTAGTTAAACTGATTTTAACTCAAATAGTAAAGTTAAATAATTACAACTCAAAATAAACTACAACTGGACCCCATAAAACTTAAGGAGAACTCCACATGCCTCTACTTTGACCCTCAACTCAAATTGGTTGAGCTAACTAACTATTCCTAACTTACTTAACTTGTACAAGTTGTCATGTGATGTGGAATTACAATTTCCTACTAATTTAATTAATGGGAAATTAATTTAGAAGTCTCTTCTTGTTTCCAGTTTCAACAATGTTATCCTTAATCCAATCAAACCCAGTTAAATCTCTTCCACTAACACAACTTTGACCTTATGTAGCAGAATTTCAGCCTCTACTGCAGACCTGAAATTTTCGGCCCTCCTGGAACTGCAACTACCACACATGTGAGCTTTGATTTTCCTTCCAAGGCTTCCTTAGACCTTCGCTTTCCTTTATCTCACTTATGGAGCTTGAGGATTACCTCTAGTGACCTTTGCTTGACCTTCTTGTATTCTTTTCTCCAAGATCGAACTTGTAGATGAAAACCCTAGGTTTACTGCAGAAACCCTAGTGGTCCTTTGCATGTGAGAGAGAGAAATATCCCAAACAAAAGTCTTCTTCATCCTCCTCCTTCTAGGTTGCCTTCTTCTTCCTCCTTCTTCTCTAGAATGAGTGATGGATGAATTTCCTTTAAGGAGGTCGAGTTTCCTCCTTTATATAAGCTCGTCAAGGTGGATGTGGCTCTTCCTTTTAGGCCAATTTACCAGTTAAGAGGTCAAATTGGTCTTGGAGGGTATTTTGACACTTTTAAAGACAAAATTAATGTTTTTTATAAGTTACAATGTGCCCGATGGGGTCTTCAACGCATGACAATGACTATTTTGAATTCATGACCTAGGACAAAACCTTGAAGCACTCAATGGGTGCTTGACATATAAAATAAAATACTGTGGGCATGAAATCCATGCTCCAAAATAATAATAATATTTTTTATTTCATTTTATAATTTACAAGAATCAAAAGTACATTTCATATTTATGAATACCGAATCTAGTTACACATTTTTCAACACTCCCTGTTAACTAGGGAGGTGTTCATAAATGGTACATGGCCATTCTCAATCTCAAGAGATATCATAAGAATAGTCAGATTGGTAACCCATCTATTTAGTATCATATCATCTAGCATTGTCACATAGTAAGGCCTTGACTAACAACCCTGTTATCATTGGAAAATCGTAAAAGCAAAGATGACATTATTAAATGTCAGGAAGAAGGATTTACAGGGATGAAGCACATTAGAGAATCTGAAGAATTTAAAAAATATCTAAGGTCCAGAAGAGAATAAAATTGTGCACTCAAGACCATAGCAAAATGTGCTTGCATGCACATTCTTCTTCAATAGGGGCGCCTTTGCGCGACTTTCCCTCAAAAAGTAGTGCAGACCTGAGAGTGGTGGAAGCCAATTTCCGGGACCACAAGGCACACTATAGGAAATTGATCCCACACTTGAGGCTGCCCAAGCCTACTTAGGACCTCAAGGGAGCACACAATGGAATAATGTGGCACACAATGGAATCATCCTCCTCTCTTGGGTCACTATCCATCAATGTACCAAGAGAGAGAAGGAGAGTTTGAATTCTTCTATAAAAGGCCACCAAGAGATGAAAAAAGGGAGAACACATTGTTATGCTGGCCAAAATTGCCTCAAGAAATCCAACAGTGTGTGATCTAGAGCAGAGATAGATGGGATTCATTTTTTGGCCATCCAACAACTCCAATCCTTTGGAGTAGAGAGAGGGACTTTGCATCAAGGTAGCTCGGAGGTAAAAAAAACCTTGCATCGGGTCTTAGAACTCCCTAGTTCTAAGGGCCCCTGGCAAGTGGGTAAATGTTCCATATTTTATTCCTAATAGAACTCAATAAGAGGGGCATAAACACTACCATTCGTATTATTGTGTTGTTTGACTCTATAAGAGCTTTTGTGTTATTTGTTTAGTTTAATTTTGTTTTCTTTCAACATATGCATACTATATCATTGCCTAGTGTGTTTTGTTTTATGGCATGTTCACTAACCTGCTAACTATTTTGTTTATCTTCCTGTGACTAGAAACTTAAGAGGAAACAACCACTCCTCTTAAGAAAGTGTGGATTGATGCACTCATGCACCAAATCCCGCTACACAAATTCTATCTCTCCACAAGATCAGAGCACAATGTTAACGAGACCAATGATTTATAGACATGTTGTCGTTGCTATAGTACCCTCCAAAATTTTGGCCTATTCCCAATTTCGTAGCATTCCTTGGTCTTTTTCATTATTGTCACAAACTTTCAAACTCATTCCATGTTTTTTTTTAAAGTGTTTTGCTCCCTTTTTCACGTTAGGCAAAATGTCATATTTTCGCATGTTGGTTGTTGCATCATGTATATAAGCCTATTATGGTGGTTTCAAGAGGTCACAGTTGTGTAAATGAGTTGTTATAACCATTTAAACATTAGTTGCATGCATTTCCAAATTCTTAAGCACTGTCGCACAAGTGTCGTCACGGTTGTCACAACGTGTATCTTTAGTGTTGCACTTAACGTAACTTGTTGTAAAGTTGTCATATAGAGGGAAATGCATTGTTTACGTGTCATCAAGTCATCAAATGACCTAGGCGGATGTTGGTGTCCACCCGCCTATTCCACTTGGACCCTCACCACTGTCTCTTTTAGTGTTTCAGTTTCCTTAATTGTAGCACAATTTACTATTTTTGGTAGTTTTTTGGGTCTTGAACTTCCAGAGTTGTTTTGAGGCCCTAAATTATGTTTTTTGGGGAAAAATGAGGAAAAAATGAATTTTTAATTAAATTTTTCTTCTTGAAAGTTGTGGTCCTCATATAGATATTTATAATGTGGTATTATGCGTGTCAAACAGAGATTGTATGCCAACATTGTGACCCCAAGAAGTTGATATGCCAATTTACCCAAACAGGGCCCATAGTTTTGGTGTTTCATCGCCTAGGGTTAGGTTTTTGGATGTTTAGGGATTTCCATTGTTTGTCAATAATAAATATTCCTTCAAGCCTCATTATAACACAATTTAGAGGCATGTAGTCACCAAATATCTTCTCAGAGATAAGCTACCATCACCCGAGCTAGTTTATTTCCATTATGTTTGTAAGCTTATTTCAGTATTTAATATTAATGAAATGAAGTGTCATTTCTGTTGCATATATGTAGTCATGGTTATATATTTAATTCATATTTTTCATGTTTAATTTTGTATCATCAAAGTATTATAAGTGTGTGATCACAGTCAAAGTCTCATCATTGTTCACACTAGTCTCACCAATCCCACACTTAGCCATTTTCGAAAGAACTTCCCGACGAAGCAACCTAGCTTCACCCAACCTCCCTAAAATATGAATTTCATAGTTTCAATCCTATAGCTATGAAATTTCCTCTTGGCACTGCAAAATTCGCAATTCCTACCTCCCAAGACTACTACATTACGTAGTTTCTGTGCTTATGCCCAAACCTTGACTCCGAGCATTTTGCAATTCCTCCTCCCATCCTGGCCTGAACTATGAATTGCATAGTCACTAGCCTCAAGCTCACTCCTGAGCCTATGATCTATGAAACTTCATAATGGCCCAACCTCCCTTTCCTCCCAGAACTATAGAGTATGTTCATCCAGTTACCATCCCCTCAGCCTGTCTAACTGGCTTCCAGAACCATGCATTTTTCTCCCTAAACCTAGCATGAATTGCACATTGTGTAGTCTCAAGATTGAAGGCTCCCCCTTTCATGTTTGAAATAAGAAAATATGTAGTCACTAATCCCCTTTCCCACACCTCCATCTAGTTCCAGCTCAGTCAAATTATCAATATGCACAATTTTATACTAGGGGGTTTTCGGATTGATGTCATATTGTCATGAGTGAATTGCAAGAACAGGTACCCTATCCTTCCATGGAAAGATGATGAAGAAGGAGATGAAGGAGGGAAGCATGCTATAATACATTCTCGTAACTGAGTATGCAAGCTGATTAATCAAGAGAAATCAAAGGGACACCAGTTTGAGACCACTTTTAAAGACTTGAGATCATTGAATATTCCTTATCGCCAAGCCATGTGGAGGAGAAAAGAAAAGAATCCTCAATAAGACACTCAACACTCAGCAGCAGTAGTGGCTTGACATTTCCACAACATAAAGCAGTCCATGTCATTTCATGGGTGGTCACATGCCACACCATTGTGGCTAATGATGTAAAATATGTTTTGGAAATGTATTGCAAAGTGAAAGTCCAAAGGACATGTGTGGAATACGAAGAGTCATGTAAATTTGAAAAGTCATAGGAATTCAAACAATCATGAGGGTAGATGAATAGTCACACGAAAGGTGAAGCATCACCTCCTCATTGTTATATATACCCCCTTAATGTAAGAGCAAAGGAATTTTCACCTTGGCTCCTCCCACAAAGCATTTGAGAGATAAGCTATTTCTTTTGGGGAGCGAGTGGCTCCAATGCTCCACTATTGGAGCCAGTGATGTTCATTATATACATGTGTCTTGGAAATTTTACTTAATAACATTCAAGGCCAACACATTCTTCATGCATGGATTATGAATGTTTGTAAGACTATTATACGAATGTTTTTATTTCATGTTTTCTTTCACATGTGCGAAGGTAGTTGAACTATTTTAGTTATTTTAATACTTATCTTATTGAGAATGTGTTTTAATGGTCATTATTGATGCCCCATCCTTGTGGACTATTCCACGGGATATTAGATAGACCTTTCTCATTCGTTGTTTGTAATTATTGTCGCATCCCTTGTGGACTATTCCGCTAGATGTTAGACGAATCCTCCCGGTTCATGTGTGGATATTCTTGGGTGGTACTATTACCTCTATCTTAGAGGCTCACCTTTTTATCTCTCTCTAAGATAGAATAACTTTGACACATTTACAACTGAAAACTCACCAGGAGCACATTCTTGTTTTTTGAAGGAACCATCACATCCCTCTCTTGCTGATAGTTAGAGACAAGGAAAATCTATATGAATTCGGAAACCAGGAGATATACCAGTTGGAACTCCTACACCAAATTATGTGAGGTCTAATTGGGACTTCATATTTGGGAGATCCCTTGAATTTTGGCGGGTCAAGCACCATCAACAAGACACCATCATCATTGTCTCTCAAAAGGTACATATTCCACTCAGGTGTTCACATAGTATCACCTTCCTTGGACCATTCTTATCTTGGATAGATAGTCCTCAAATAATTTTGGTTCATGACTACTCTTATCTTGGATTCCATACCACATCCTAAAAGAGTATCAGATGCAAGATGTTTACCTAATCCTCTATTATGTCTTCCTAAGTGAAGACAAGAATTATGTGTCTAACTCTCCCTCTCAACCAGGGAGGATACATCAACCAAACCAAGCTTGTCTCTCAAATATAAAAACCTCTTATTAGGAATAGATTGTGTCAATGTGCCAGAAACCTACTCATCGATGGACATATATTGTAACTGCAACACACCATCTTGTACTAGCTTCTGAATATAGTGATACTTGTTTTTTATATTTTTTTCTTTCCATAAAATATTGAGTCTTGATACAATCGTATAAAAATGTTGTTATCAAAATGTATCATTGTAGGGTCCATCAGTCCTTCGAACAGGTTGGATAGACTTCAACCAATATGGTATTTTTCTAGATTCGAGGATAGCCAAAGGTTGTATAGGTTCACTGGGACCGTCATCTTCATGATTTTATTCCTCATACTCCCTAGTAATTTCTTCTTCGAATACATGAATTTCTTCATCATCATATTCCATAGGGAGATACGATTGATTTCTTGAATGTAATGCTTTCGTCAAATATCACATCTTGGATGACTTCTATACGGTGTCCTTCCTTTATGTAGATCCTATAGGCCTTAGAAGAGTTATTTTTTCCAACAAATTCTCCTCTCATTCCTGAAAGATCCAACTTATTTATTTTTTCCTTCGGTATGTGAATATATACATGCCAACCAAAGATTCAAAGATGATCCACAGTCGGTTTCTTCCTAGTGAATGATTTGGGAGTTTTGTTATTTAGTGAAATATTGGGACTTATATTTTGAATGTATACAATTGTCTTCGTAGCTTCTCCCCATACATATTTCAGTAGATCTTGATCATGTAACATTTATTTTACACTTTCTTCAATGGATAGGTTCTTTTGTTCTGTAACTCCATTTTTCAAGATTATATGGAACTATCAGATCCCTCTTAATCCCAGAATCCCTACAGAAAGCGATGATTTCCTTAGATGTATATTATCCTCCATTATATGATCTTAATATCTTTATTTTTAATTTTTGAAGGTTCTCCACTTTATTTTTGAATTCTTGAAATTTGATAAATATTACATCCATGGATTTCATCAAGTAAACCCAAGTTTTTATTTAATGATCGTATATGAATGTGACATAATATAGATGACCTCCAAGTGATTTAGTCATAGGACCATAAACATTTGAATGAATAAGACCCAATATTTATTTTGACCGCAAATCACTGCTTCCAAATGGTCCCTTGATGTTCTTACCCAATGCACATCCTTTGCATAAACCTTCATGATATTCTTTTAATTTGGGAATTCCATCTACGATAAAACTTAGATTTGGAAGGATTTTGAAATGAATATGACCAAATATTCTATTTCAAATTTCACAATGGGTAATTTCAATGTGAACCAAGGCTTGAGCAAGAGGAGATATCAACATGTAAAGTCTTTCGTCACAGATACCAATTAATTTAGAATTTTCTATGCTTGAGTTTTTACTCTATACTACAACTTTTCCATCAATGAAAGCCACTCTATTACCCTTCTCTTATATACTAGAAATGGAAAGTAAGTTCTTATGAAAACCTGGAACAAATAGAATGTTATTGAGATGAATAATGCTTCCATTCTCCAACTCTATTGAAGTTGATCTAATTCCTCTTACAGGATAGCTTTTATAATATCTCCAAGTTCCACTAAGTAAAAGGATTTTCATTTTGATAGTATTTATTTTCTTGTGATGACCATTCATGTGCCTTGATTCTCCATTTTCAATCATCCAAATGCTCTCATCTTGGAATGTGCCTGTAAGTGCTAAGAAGAGTCCCTCATATTTTTTCTTGTTCATTTCTTCCTTTGGAGTAAATTGGAGATTCCATACTTCTTTGATACATTTCTTGAGTTGCCTTGATACCTTTGAACACTTCTTGAGAAACTTCTTCAGTGTAGTAGAGATATTCATGATGCCCTCAACCAACCTTAGCTCTGAAACCATGTTGAGAAAACTTAAGAGAAACTATTAGAGTGATTTATCGTTACTTGATAACTACTCGTGATATATTTTTACTTATTAGCTTTATTACTTGTTATTATGTTTTTATATCATCAAAAAAATACCAAAAAAAGAAGAGAAAGAACACAGAATTCAGGCTACAAGTCAGGGCCAAAACTTCTCCACTTGAGAGGAAACCCTACAAATATCTTCTCTTCCTTATAGATTCTTCAATTGACGAATTCCAAGACCTTTATACTCATACAAATACCCTCCAATACCATGACCAACCTCTCCAAATGATTTCATATCCTTGATCCATTAAAACCCAGTCAAATATCTTCCAGTACCACCACTTCGACTTTCTGAAGTAGAATTTCGGCCTCTACCGTAGACCTGAAATTTTTGTCCCTCCTACAACTGTAGTTTCCACACGTGTGAGCTTTGATTTTCCTTCTAAGGATTACTTAGACCTCCACTTTCCTTTCTCTCACCTATGGAGCTTGAGGGTGACCTCTAGTGACCTTCTCTTGACCTTCTTGTCTTCTTTTCTCCAAGATCAAACTTGTAGATGAAAACCCTAGATCTATTGCAGAAACCCTAGACCTCCTTTGCACGTGTGATAGAAAAATATCCCAAAAAAAAAAAAAAAATTTCCCTCTTCCTTCTTTGTTTCCTTCTTCTTCTCCTTTGCTAGAATGAGTGATGAATGAATGTCCTTCAAGGTGGTCGAGTTTCCTCCTTTATATAGGCTCTTCAAGGTGGACGTGGCTCTTCCTTTTAGGATGACTTTCCAGCTCTCAAACTGATTTGGTAATGGAGGATATTTTGACACTTTTAAAGACAAAAATAATTTTCTTTATAAGTTACAATGTTCCTGATGGGGTCTTCAACTTATGAAAATGACTCTTTTGACTTCTTGACCTAGGAAAAAGCCTAGAATCACTCAATGGGTGCTTGAACTATAAAATAAAACACCTTGGGCATGAAACCCATGCTCCAAAAACAATAATAATAATTTTATTTCATTTTAGAATTTAAAAGAATCAAAATTAAACTTCATATTTATGAAGATCGAACCTAGTTACACATTTTTCAACAAGATACATCGAAGGAATAGAAGATTTAGGAATATTATCTTGAAAAACTAAATCAAAATTAAAACTCTTGTTTCTAATTGAATGAATATTAGATAACAAGAAATTGAGAAAAAACTCAAAGAGAAATATTCTAATTCAGTGGTTGCTTATTGCTGATGGAAATTTATCGTTGCAACATTTGGTTAGGCTTGGAGTAAGATGATAAATAAAATATAATTTTACATCACATTTTTCAACGCAATAATACAAAACATTTTTATTTCAATATTATTTTAACAATTTTTATCTCATAGTTAAATGATAATTTTCTATTTTTACATTATTTTTTAATAAAAAAATATAATCTATATAAAATAGAGTAATTTTAAAAAATGTAAAATTTATATTTTTACTAAAATTTTAAAAGTAAAAAAAAACCAAGGCATGGCACGGCGCTTTGGTTTCGACTGCGGTTGATCTCTCAGCCTCCTATTGAGGGTATCCTGCCCTTTTTCTCCACTTGCAGGTTGGGTAAGTCCTCTCAACCTCCTGTTGAAGGTCCCCCTCCATTCCCCTACATTTTATCTTTATTCTTTTTGGTCTTAGGGAGCCAATCTTATTCGGTCAGAGCCACAATGGAGGTGTTGTCCTAGGAGGGTCCTCTGATGGTCGATATTGTTGCATTCAATTCCTTGGTGGCATCAGCTCCCAAGTTTCAGAAGCAAGGCATGTCAAAGTTTGTGAAAAGGGTTGAGGATATCCCAAATATTGAGCTAAGAGCCCCTCAAGCACACTCTCGTGCCTTTCATCTTGTCTACTGGGGGCTTATTACGCCAGTTGATGGGCCTTTGGCCATCTCTGTAGACGATTAAATCCTTGATTGAGAAGAACTGGAAACCTCTCATCAAGGGTGAGGTGATATCTTATTTTTGTGGCAAAGTTTTCTATAATTTCTACTTTGAGAATAGGTTGGACATAAATTTATTGTTCAGAAGTAGCCCATACTTAATGGGGGCCCAGGGGTTGCATTTGTATCGGTGGAGCCCAATATTTAATCCATAATGTGACGTCCTTCCTTGATGCCACTCTAGGTTAAGTTTCCATGCCTCCTCCTTTACTGCTGGAATGATGCTACTTTTAGGCTAATAGGGACCTCCCTCGGAAAGTATATCGATTGTTCAGAACCTAAGGATTTTATGTTCTCATGTGTTAGGATCTATGTGGAGGTAGACTTAGAAAAAGGTATCCCGACGACATTTGATCTTTGTATGCATAGTTGGAAACATGTGTGGGAATTCTACTATGATCAACTCCCAATTAAATGTAAGTCATGAATATGGGCACTTCGCAAAAAGCTGCTAAAAAATCCAGGATATCCTGGAAAAACAACCAAAAGAATCAAATGAATAATGGAAGCAAGTAGAAATAAAAAAGGGAAACCTAAGGCACAATAATGGGCCAACCCCAAGTCACAAATCAGCCTCCAAAGATTCTGCTCCAAGTCAGAGTGCCCCTTCCTCCCCCCTCGGGCGCGACCGTGGTGGGAGGAGTATTTCAAGAGGAAGAAAATTGATTTGCAGTACAAGCCTCTTCTCATGAGGACGGAAGCTCTCCCCACCCCTCCCCCCCCCCACCACACAAATACTCCTCGAATATGAAGCCACCAATACCATCATTCTCTCCTTTGCCTAGAAAAAACAAAAGGAAATAATATATAGTCCAAAAACATCTAGCAGTACAGAAGAAACTTCAAACAAAGAGGAGGAAGGCAAAGGTTTTTTATCATCAAAGAAAGTAACGGGAATGGAAATAACTCCGAGCTCAGTAGAAGAACAGTCAGAAGGAACAAGGGCCAAGGAAATGGATAAGAAGGTCAGAAGATCAGGAAGGAAATCAAACAAAGAAATAAGGCAGCAAAAAATGGAAAAAGACAATGAGTTGGGATTTCAACAAGGAAAAAACGGAATTGATATGGGCCTTGTCAAGGAGGTGGCATCCACAAAAAAGTGATTTGTGAATATAATCTCCTGGAATTGTGGGGGGCTAGGGTCTGGAAAAATAATAAGTGAAATCTCTAACCCAAAAGGAAATACTAGTAGTCACTCTCCTTCAAGAGACAAAGTTGGATGAGTCAGACCTTCACTCAATCCACAATAAAATCTTGGGTTGCTATAATCCGGTAGCATAAATCTCAAGAGCAGCATCAGGAGGGCTATGTATGTTGTATATTATAGAAAAAATTCAATTGGTAAGATCACGAAAAAACACCCACTAGATAGCAACTTCTTTTAATATTTTAGAGATGCATCAAATCTTCATCATGATCAATGTATACATGTATGTTCATTTTTGATATAAACAAGAATTTTGGAAATATTTGTTGGAATTAAAAGGTACAAAGTATGGTCTAAAGTTCATTTTGGAAGGAGATTTTAATACCACAATGGGCAAACATGAGAAAAGGTGAGGCTCAATAATAAGAGATTCTCTTCAGGAGAATATGGAGGATCTTATCCTAAAACTAAACCTATTTGATTTCAAGCCTCAGAAATTTCTCTATATTTGGAATAATAAACAAAGTAGACTGGGTGACATTGTTGCTAGGTTTGACCGCTTTCTAGCCTCAGATAGCCTTCATCTTGATTCTTTGCTTAAAGTCCTCCTTTTTTTCGTGGTGTGGCTCGGACCATCGCCCAATCAACCTTATGATATCCTCGTCCCTTAACATGGGCCATATCCCCTTCCAGTACTCCCCATTATGGTTGGACTCTCCTAGGTTCCTCGACGTGGTCTCCCTCTCTTGGTTGTAGTGGGCCGATGGCAGCCTGGTCACTATCTGAGAAACAAAATCAAAAGGTTGAAAAGAGACATTAAAAAATGGCTAAACAAAAATAAACCTGAAAGACAATATGACATAAAGGAAATGGAAGAAAACTTAACCTCATTACAGGGTCAAATGGAAACTTCTCAGATGAACCTATCATACTTCCAAAAATAAGTTGAGACCTTCAAGGCCCTCCACGCTAATCTCAAAAGAGAAGAAGATTACTAGTGACTGAATTCAAGAAACAATTGGATGTTGGTCGGATAGAAACACAAATTTCTTCCATAAGAAATCCAAGTTTAGGGAAACCAAAACAACATACAGTAGTACAAAATGATGAAATTAATGACTAGGTGACTAAAAAAGTTAGTTACAACAATTATTTCAAGTGAATTAATACTAAATTTGAGCAATTTTAAGTGACCGAACTAAAAATGAGTAACTTAAATGACTAATTTAGTCTAGGAATAAAATATACGACTAGATAATAAGTGACTAAACTAAAAGCGACTAACTTAAATGATTAATTTAGTTTAGGGATAAAATATATGACTAGATAATAAATGACTAATTTAGTCTAGGATTAAAATATATGACTAGATAATAAGTGACAAAATTAATAATGATTAATGTAAATGACTATTATAGTCCAAGAATAAAAATAGGACCAAATAACAAGTCCAACAACAAGTATATGAATTAGTCATTTATGTGAGTAATTTAGTTGTGTCAGTCCATGAATAGAAAATTGCGATTTTGATACTGAAGTGTTACATTTCACTACAGGGGTCTCTGAATCCAGTTGTAGTGTTAAAATTTAGAGACAAAGGGGTCTTTGAATTTACAGTGTTAAAATTATGAATACCCTTTTGTCTCTAAATTGGTTTAACACTGCAAATGGATTCATCTACAATTAACATAATTGCATGTATCATCTATCTATTTTACACAATGCCTTCATTATAATTTTAGTAAAGGTAATATTTAGATAGCCAAATTAATATTTATATTTAAGTTTAATCTTTGGCCATAAATTAGTTTAATTTTTAAACTTCATTGATTTATGTTAAAAGTGTGAGTTCATTTAAATCTAGTATTAAATCATCATATTTGCATTAGATAAATACTAAATAGATAAACCTAAAATATATATTTATAGACCTATTTAGTAAATAAGTATGAACCTTTATTAATTTAGGTATGAACCTTAATTATTTTTTTTAATGCTATATGAACCTTTGTTCTTTTGTAAGTCAATGTTCTATTCATGTAGTCAATGTTTCTCATGAGTGATTTGATTTTGGCCTCGCCAAACCACTACCACTCTCTTTCGGGCTTGGCATTGTAAATAGTGCATTCGGTCCAATGTTGCCATCTGCTCTGCATGCTCCTCAAACACATGGACTTGCATAAATTTTGGTGGGTAGCAACCACTAGTAAATCTACACATTTAAAATTTTACTCCTACACAAGTGTTGATAAATCTTAGTAAATATGTTTAGTTACATATTATTCCTATCCATTGTTATGCATATAAGACTTGCTTAAATGATGGGAAGTAAGTGATAGTAAATATGTTATTTACTTCCTTCAAAGCTTAAGAATGAAAAATCACTATAAAAATATCTAAAAATAACACATTATTAGTACAACCATATCCATAAATTATGGCATAAAATATGTGAGTGAATCCACATGACATTATCTTCTCTAAAGTCTGTAATAAGGCCAAATTATCGTCCAATCAAATGTTTGAAAATTTTCCTAATAATATTGAAAAATAAATATTTATTTTTCAAAGTTGAACATTGCAAGTCAATACTAAACTAATAGTTGTCAACAAACAAATTGATTACTAGAGCCCTCCTCCCTTGGTAGAGACTAATAAAGCATTGGAAAACTTGTAAAATATTATGGGTTGAAAGAATTTGGCAATCTTTATAACACCAAGAGAGTTATAAATAAATATTACTTTCTTTTGAAATGTCTTATACACACCCACATTAGATCACAATTCAAACTCCCATTATTTTAACTTATTAATTCATCACAACTATAATTATTTAGAAATGCTTATCTCTTTTATATATAATTTTTTTTACAATAAAAAATTAAATTATATATTTCAAAATATAAACTAAATATTTAAACCCAAGGTACCAATGGAACACTGCTTTTACACTAAAGTTCCCAAAAGGCATGCTCTCTCTCTCTCTACAACTCTGTACACCCACTCAATTCCAACCCAAATGAAAGAGCACACTACGCGGGAAGAAAATATATAAACACAAAGAAGAGAGCACACTGTGCGGGAAGAAAAGATACCAACACAAAGAAGAGAGCACACTACAGCAAATTCCTGGGGTCATCTTACTATCAAATTTTCCTTCATATTCTCCTCATCGATCGCCACGGTCTAGGACTGCCTTGGAGCTTCTTCCCCGCCAAATTTAGAGGAAAGATAGCCCCCATTTTCCCTAAACAACAATCCATAAACCATGGACGAAGAGGTAGCAGGATTCGATTATGAAAAATTATAATCAAGTCAGATTGCCCCAAAGTGAAGATTTTGTTTATATCCAGTACTAATCTTTCTTATTTCTTGATTCAAATGCAGGGAAAAGAATCCAAGGAAGAAGACGTGGAACTGCTTTCTAGTGGATTCATAATGGAAAGTCGTGGAATGAATCATGCACAGAATGGAGTAGTTCCTTCAGGGCCACCATTGGATTTTGTTCCATCAATTCCTGCCAAAGAGCCCAATTCTGGTGCCGACTGGAGAATCCCTCTGGAAAAGGTAAGTATGCAAGAACCCAAATTTGTTTCTTTTTTAATGTTGGTTCAAATCTCGTTTTGAAGTGGCCTGGTTAGATTCCCATCTAAATTTCAATAAATTTTTGAATCAGTCGTTTGTTATTTTATGCCATCTGAATTTTGCCCAACATAATAGTCGGTGGGAATTTCCTTAGAAGTTCTATAGCTGGTTATGTTTAGATAAATTGATTAATCATAATGTTCCCAGTTTTATATGGTGAATCCCTGAGCTAGAGTTATTAAAGTAAATTTTCCTCATAAGAATAATGTACCAACTCATCAGAGTGAAATTATTTTACACTATCAGACGCAAAATTTCCCAACACCCCAACCCCCCAAGAAGGCAAGACATTTTCCATTTTATTGTTTTTAAATTTGTTTTCAAGATATCCATCTGCAAAAACCTAGATATATGAAAAGAATTTCAAGAGCATTAACATGGAAAATGTCTTGCCTTTCCTAGGTATCCAAAGCTTTTGCAGCCAATTATGTTGACATGCCAGACTTCTGCACACAATTATTGTAATATTCCAAATGTTTGCATCCTGCTATGTTAAGAGAAATGAAAAATCAGATATGTAAGTTGTTCCTAGCAACAAAGTAGAAGAGCAAGACACTCCTGAAGTGGATTTTTTTGTTTGGAGCTGGTGAAACTTAGGGCTCAAACCTAATTCCATGCTTATTAGGTATTCATGTTATAACTTTGTCTTGGAAAGCCACTCATAAGTTTTGATCAATGGCATCCATGCTCTTAGAATTTCGCTCATAGCAGTCCTGGCACTCCGAGGCATTAATGATTTGTATCATTCTACATTGATGTGGATATCTCTAACTAGTGACGAAACTAGTAATAATGGTAGCATTAGGTCAAGGCATTAATGCAAATGAGGCAAAATAAAAAAGTAGAACCAAATATCTGCATGCACTGGTACCGCTTGACCACCCGTCAAGAAAAATGTGATGCACTGGCACCGCTTGACCACTTGTCAAGACAAAACTATGGCTATCTGCATGTATTTTCCCCGCTTGATTGTCTTCACATACTGGCATCACTTGTCATCTGCATCTACTGGCATTGCTTGACTTTAATTGCCTAATTTATTGCTATTGTTGTAGGCTATGGATATCTTGGTTGTGATGTTCTATCTCTTTGTATTTCTCATTATGGCTTGTTGTGAAGGTCATGAATACTTCCTAAATTCTTCCTAATTAGTTTTCCACAAGTCGGAGCCTTCTAATATCTTGACCTCGGCTTACCATAGAGGATGTATTCTCATAGAGGGTGTATTCTTGGATAATGAAGTGCTAAGTTGTTCCCATACTACTGCATCCAACATGGACTCCGTGAAATTGAATTCTTTAGTCACTATAGCAGCTTACTTTGAAGCTTTTGAATCATGTGGAGCATAAAACATCTGAAGCAAAAATTTCTTTTAGGTATGTACTATCATTTAAATGTTTGTTTTACCCATGTATAAGCCCTTACTAGAACATCACTATAGTCTGAAAAATGGTTCACGCCTCCACAAATGGAAAGATTAATTGAGGCTAAGTGAAAATGGGCAAAAAATGGAATCCAAATCACATCGATTATCACAGTTTTTAACATATGAATATATTTGAGTATACATATTTTCTATTTCTGAAAATTTCAACAATGTCATGATAAAAAATATTAAATTCTAAGTTTAAAACATATTACATAGAAGTTACTGAATGTATATTTGATTTTAAATTGAGGACATATGGTTGAACTGGCATAATTTAATACTCTGGACATGAACACAATTGTGCCAATTTAATACTTTGGGCATGAACACAATTATTAGGGCATGAATACAATTCGACAATATTGAAATGGACGATCAAGAAAAACTAAACCAACACACACCTATTATGTTTAATCAACAAGTAATATTCATTGCTATGAGCTTCCATTTATCATTATTCAATGATTGATATCCTTACCTCATGTTGCCTTCTATTTGGCTAGTGCATGCATTCTTTCGATGCAACAATCGATGAATTTCACGACGGGGTGGGGTGTGCCTGGCTTTTCGGCAGTAATATTGTTGTTATATCATTAATAAGAATGACTATCCAGTGTCATAACATGTTTCAGAAACAACTTGTCTTACTAAAGATCCTGCCTTGGGGTCTTGCTGCCTAATCCATGTCTTGTCCTGATGATGAACCACACTGGTTGGTTCGAAACGCGTCGACAAAAATTTCTTTTATGTGATTTCTTCGAAAATTTCTTAGAAACAATTCATGGATCACAGAAGCAAAATTCCTAATATAGGATCATACCTACTTCACCAAAGCCTATTCTAATGTGAGTCCGCCTGAAGGAGTTCCTTCTAACAATGGGCAATATTAAGTATGGTGTATGGATCCCCCTATTTGGCGATGAGACCTATTTTCAATAAGGGTTGAGTTTAGCAATAAGCTTTTTCCTTAATCGCTGAGCTGGGTGAGAATGTTACTTTCCCTCTAGGAGTATGGCTAGGTGGAGAATATTATAAAGGTCACTTTCCCACTAGCCACATTCCAGCTTCGGGTTAACATTCAGTCTACAACCAACTATTTTGTTTAGACCTTCCAAATCTCCCTTGCCTTATAATTCTCACAACTTCCTTCTCTCTAGAGTACCGAAAGTCAATTTTTTTTATTATCCCCGTGCTAGTAACTGCGTAGGGGCGCATAGATAGCAATGCCAAAAGCCACACAACCAAAACTATGAACCAGAAGTCAATTTGTTTTATTCTCCTCATGCTAGTAACCACGTAGGGGCACATAGATAACAATGCCAAAAGCCACACAACCAACACTCTGTACCGTAAATCAATTTGTTTTATTCTCCCCGTGCTAGTAACTGCGTAGGGGCACATAGATAACAATGCCAAAAGCCACACAACCAACACTACGTACCTGATAATTGTCCATCCTTCACATGCACAACAAAAAAACTCTATATACCCGATAAACCCTCCATAACTGCACTAGAAATGATGAGATTTGATATATTCACACTAGTTATCATGATTCAAGTGTCATTTTTGTGCTCTGAAAGGAGCGTTGTCTTCATCCTCCATAGCTAACATCACGAGGTCATCTTGTTTTACTTATAAACAAGTTGCAGCAAGGATACGACTGATTTCCAGGGGACTTTTTGCCAGATGATGGCCTGCTTATGAGGCATTTTCATTTAGAATTCTTGAGAGTATATGAATGAACTTGATTTTAAGCCCTTACCTATTCATTAGTGCAAATAATTGTCAGAAAACATGGGTTCATTCAAAGGTTGTACCAGTAAGCGAGGTGGATGATCCAAGTGTGGTAATGAATGGAGCATTCAACGGACACGTGAAATGCATGCAAGTTCCAACTCAAGTATTATCCTTCCATCGTTTCGTATAATAACAGACACACATTACTTGCAAGGTGCCACGTTATATGCCTATCTCATATCCCTATCTAAAAAAAAAAAGAATTGGAAATTCACTAAAATTTATCCAATACGCCAAAAATCGCACAAGGTCAAAAATAAATATACATCTTTATAATTGCAATACTTAGGCCACTAAACAAAAAATCCATAAAAAATGTTGAAGCCTCCCCATAAATGTTTTGCATGGATGGGTTCTCCTACTCCCCAGCATTAAACGGGAAGTAATGATTTCTAGCATGGATGGGCACTATTAAAAGACATGTAAACCATCTAAATTAAAAATAAATCTTATTAGGATAAAAATGACGTGGGAGATTTAAAGCAGCCTTAAAGGTTGTAACATCCGTTCTTCAGTCTCCTCCAAATAAATCAACAAACTCAGATTTTCTTCTGCAAGAAAAAAGTACAACTTGTGGCAATGGTATTACTCGGTAGAAAGATAAAAGCACAAGGTGAAGCTGCCTCATAAAGTTGTAGCATATAATTATAAAACACAAGTAAAAACCCTACCACCCAATAATTATTTTAAAAGATCACGATATACATCTCTCATAAGGACGAGGGGCGATCCTCTTGTCATCAGGATTAAAAGGTGTATCTCCTCGATAAAGATCAATTATTATAGAAAAATGGGCGAAATCCCTAAGAATTCGGACAATCAAAATCGCTTGCATGTCAAGTTCTACAACAAAGAATTAATATAAGTATGAATGTATCAGCCTCAAAAACGATTTGAACAATCAATTTAATGTTTGATTATTATAGTAAATTTTGGACAAAAATAAGCCTCTCAAAATTTAAAACCAAATATATCAAATTTATATCCGAAGCATCCTCAAACAAACTAATTATGTGTATTTTTGAGAGAAAAAACCTGAAAAAAATGCAATGGATTTCTAAACAAGTCGATTAAGCCATACCTTTAAACAAACAAAGCTGAGATTACATGAAGAAATGATAGTGATTTACAAAATAAATTCAAAGAAACCGAATAAATATTCATTTTGGAAAAAGTTAAAATATAGAGCAAAACAATTCTATATGTTAATAAATTGGAAAATATCTTATCACTTCTTTTAGGGATTGGCTCGGCATGAATCGAGTTGCTTCAACCCATTTCCAATGGTGATAGAGCATAAGTATTCACTCAAGGGCTTCAACCAAAGTTACGCCTCAACAATAAAGGCCATCAATTTCCACAGGGGGTTGATGTATTCATGATGACAAAATAAAAGGTCATCAATTTCCGCAGGGGGTTGCTGAATGGGGAATCAAATCGAGAACATATCAATTAATTTGGAAGCGAGCACTCAGCAACCTATTCGTCATTAATTATGAAGGGATAGAACCAGTGGCCCCATCAGTGGCACCTAATTTTGGGACAGGAAAGTGAAAAGATATCGAGGGTTAGAAATGAACTAAAGAAAAAACTTAATGTTTTTGACAGAAGCAAATCTCTCTTGGAAGAGGGACAAAAGAGTCTGGCTTTCCTCATTTCAATATAGTTTTGACACAGAAGCTTTTACCTTATATGGTAGTGTAATGAAAGCCATTCAATCTAATTTTTAGCATTAGGGTATCTCGTCCCTTCGAATAAATGCAATGACTAAAAAGGGGGTCACATAGTTAGTTGTAAATTGAGTAGATTATTACTCCATGCAAATATTCAGGAAAAATTATGCAGTAGTGCATGCAGATGTGCTGAAAATTGCATGGCCGACAACATAGTTTTTGGTGAAACAACTTCACACCCTCCACGACTCCTTAACAGACAATTTGGTGATGCAAACAAATCCAATCAAAAAAGCATAATACAATAAGTATCATACTTTTGATGAACCTTGGACACTGCAGTACCTAACTCAACTCTTAAAAATAAAAATATTAAAGCTAACTTAAATAGTTGAGTAAAAAAATCAAAATATTAAAGCTTGGAATATTGTTGACATAGCTTATCTACTGTAGCAAGAAAATTGGAATATAGAGACCTAGTTAGAATCTGCATATTTCTCAAGAAGTTGAAAAAATTTCTCTAAAACCTTTAAAACCCAAGCACTGCCATTGATGTGGGTGTGATTGTGTTAATTTTGATTAACATGTTCTTTGCATAATACAATTAATTCAATGTTCCTTATAAGCCCATTTATTAATCCACACATCAATTATGATCTTACTGACTGAAACTAAAGAAAGAACATAAATTTGAACTATATAAGAAAAACCAAGACAAAATAACACAAAGATATGGCAAAAGCTAGGGAAAAACCCCAAGATGGGGAAAACCCTTGATCACTTCTTCTTATTATCAATATCCAGTGTTCAACAGAGAGAGAGAGTACAATAATATGAGCCAAAATAGACTTGCTAAATTAGTGTTCAAAACATTCCTGAAGCTTACTGCCTGGTTACGGTTCCTAACAATCACTAAGTAACCTTCTTCCAGTGAATTGTGCCCTTTGTTGTCCTTTACAAGGCATCCAACAATGCTAGAGGACTTGCGGTTACTCTTCAAGGCATCCAACAACATTCCTATGCTAACAATAATAAGAAGATGCTCACAAATGAGGGTTAAACTCTTTGTTTACATTGCGGCCCTCTCTTCTTGAATGCAACTAGGGTAAAGGACTCATATTAAGTCATGTGTCCCTTACACACGTGCTTTCATATTAGCTATTATAGCAACATTTCCTATGGCCTGAACCAGAATACAAAGCATGAAAATACAAACCCCAAAACTCACCTTCAAACCAGTTTCCTAATCCGTGGCTCCATGCAAATAATGTGACCTTCTCTTGAAGAGATTCACACCCAAAAACCATGATGAAGCATCACCCAAAACTGGCCTCAAACCTGCGACTAGTTGTCTCCTCCTACTCAAACCTATGGGAGATCAATACAACACATCCTCCTTGCTTCTCCAAGTTGTGGTTGCCTCAGAAAGAATTACCCAAGAGTTGAATGCACTCTTTTAGGATGATCTCTAATGAAGATGAGGGATCCCTATATATATATAAGAATTTTTCCTTATGGAGGTGAAGCTAACCTTAACACTTGGAATTTATTTTAATAAATAAATATTTTTCCGTATCCAAATTTGGTGATTTTAGGTCGATTTTGGTCCTCTCAAAAAGAGGGATTCAATGGAATGATCATCTCCATCAACTGAGTATATCTGAGTATAATTTGGCCCTAGTTGCCAATTTTAACATTCCCTCTCAACTAGGGATAATTCCACATGCCAATCCATCTGTTTTCATTGATCATCATGCCATCCTGCCATTATGAACCATAATGAACCATCTATGTCTTATTTTCTCTGCTCCACTATGCGCTTATGTGAATAATAAAGAAGAATTGATCGAGAGTGAGTCAAAAGACCTTGCCACTCTTCACTGACAAAATTCAGTCTGGAGGTAGAACCTCAATTGATCCCAGATCAAGTAGATAAACACCAAGCATCCTAGCATAGAGAGTATGACAATACACAATGCATCCATCAGTAGTGCTATGGTCTCTATCCTCATTTCCCAACTCATTGGCTAGATGAGAGGTACTTCCCATGAGTCCCAAACTTCATGGGTAGGATGATGTAGAAACACCATATCACATCTTGCTCATAATTACATGTAGGGAAAGGAGAAACCACATTCTACAAACACAAATCACAATCACATTTAGGGAAAGGATAAGCCACCTCCTACATGCATGCAAAACACTGAGAGTATGGAAAGGAAGAACCACGTCCTACATGCATGCAAACCAACAATAGTAGGAAGGATCCTACACGGGGGAAATGATGGACCACATCCCATCGATATATCAACCATAAATCGTAGGAAATGAGCATCCTACATGTGGGTAAAATGATGAACCAAGTCCCATTGACATTTTCACAACCAGAGGCTTGAATGCATCTCTCACTGGGGTACCCACGGGAGAATTTGAACCACTCATTCTTCTCATATGCCATACAGGAAGGTGAACTAATCATCTTATGCATATTTCATAATACGTAGAGAAAGGTGAACCACTCACCCTACACACGTGTTCGCAAATGTAGGGGAAGGTGAACCACTTATCCTACACACATGTTAGCTGTCACAGGGAAAGGTGAACCACTCACCCTGTACACCATGCACCTATAGGGGAAGGTGAATCACTCACCTTAGGGTCATTTATAGCTCAAAGAAGTACCCCAAACCCTGAGGAGCTCCCAGAGCTCAATGTTCAATCAAGACCCTCATATTAGGGTCTTTCCAGGACACCCAACCTCTCTCTATGAAGGAAATTAAATCTGTCCTTACCAAGGGGTTTTGAGGGGATGTTGATAACCTGTACATCCATCTTGTAATGTTGGAGCTAGATTTCTCCCCACTGTGCCATATCAAATAAAGTGGAACCTGATGTTAAGCGGCGGATTCCAACACATGCTCACATGACTCAAATGTCTTCATAATAGGCCATGCTAGCTGCTTCATTCGTTCAGCCTCAGCGGTGCTCCCAAACTTTAGTCCTTCATTCGTTCATGAAATAAAGGTGGATCCCAAGAGATATAGGATTTAGAAGTGCTCTTTCCATTTATCATTATGCCAATCCAACAATTTTGGAAGAGTACTACAAATCACAGTTAACATGGATATCTTATTGAGCATTAGAGCCTTCACAAGTTGTATGTATTCAGATCAACAAATTGTCCATTTTATTAGAATTTTAAGCTTTAGGAAGAAGTGCATCAAGGTTAAGACAACCCCTCTCACATCGAGAGGATCTTTATTTGTGGAAAAACATCATCAATAGCTGTAAACCTACCATAGCTCCCTCTGAAGATCAAAAAAGAAACTTCGCCCAAAACATAACCATTGGGCTATCTGCAATTTGGTATTAATCAAGGTCATTCAGTCATAGTCATCCGGCTTTTGCAGATCAACGTCTTATGACATGGTATTTCTATTGTAAAAATCAATAGGCAAGAATAGTTGACAAACCATTCTGCCAGGGATTCCATAGCTCCGTCTGAAGACTTACTTCAATTGAACATTCAGCCTTTTTCAATCTTGTCCTCATCTTTAAGATGAGACATTATCATGTTGCAACTATATCAACAAACTTTCAATTACCAAACTTCAGCAATGCACAAGTAAACTCTCTCACATGTTCTTCCAATTTAACTGACATACCTCAACAACAGTATATCAATAGAACCATATTATTGATTTCATAAGTATTACTGACTGAATGAAGATACCAAGGGACTTGCACCATCCTCATCCAAGCAAACCTTCTCTACCATTACACCATTCAAGCTAGTCTGATCTCTCAATTGTAAATCCTAGCAATATTTTTAATGATCTTGTTGTGTCACTGTACTGGCACACACCATATAACAGTAACACGCCAGAATTTGTATTAGAACATAAAATTCTCGGACCATTCTACCTTTACCACAATTCTCAAACTTGGACTAGAAATTTTTCCCATTTCAACAAATGCTACTACTGGTGATGCTTCTTAGGATGAATACACCATTTTACTTCAAATTTACTGATATCCCTGATTGTATGGAGGTGCCAAGTGATTCACATCGAAACTGCCTTAGAGTGATTTGTTTTGACTTTTCTTTCCGTAAGAGGTGTACTTCAGAATTTTACACGCTTGATATAGATGACCTTGAAGAGAAGCCTTAAAGACCTCAAACCAACCTTCAACTATATATATTGACTGTAAATTTAGTACCTTTGATATGCTTCAGATCAACATACAATCAATATTCAAATTTTGAACCTTGGGAAATCTCAATCAAATATGGATTTGACACGAATGATTGGCTTAGAAGATCACCCTAAATGTTTCTTCAGTAAATGTACTATCATACCTTAAATGCACATCCTTACAGAATTGAAAATCTGTTGTATAAGTTTCTGAGGAAGGGGCTTCATCTTAGTGAGTTTCAGATCCGATCACTGAATTTTCAGCCTTAAATTTGTGCAATTTTGTTCATTGGATACATCAGATTTGTCTAAAATAATATTGAAGACTCTGCCTTAATGAAATGCATGCTTCATATCCGATGCACAGATCAGTTATTAAAGGATGGATGGATGTCCTTTAAAATCACCAGAACATTAACCCTCAGACAATAATTCTTCAAGATTCAGCTTGAAGTGCTCCACAGAAATTTTCGAATGAGCATACAATATGTCTAAAAATTTGTAGACTCAATGCATTAGCCTAGGAAATTTCTAGCTCAGGTTCAAGCTCATAACTGAATTATTTTAGGTGATATATACCAACCCAATTATATATCACAACGATACTCAAGTGATATGAATTTCTTTAGAATTTAACCTTTCAAGAATTGCCACAGAGTTATGCATAACATATATGAAGAGCAAGTAGGTCACGGTAATCTTCCAATATTGATTGAAATAATAAAAAATATAAACACCCTTTGAACATGCACTATGCATGTAAGCTCCAAAAGGTTTCAAGACATGATCTCTAAATTAAGTTGATATTTCAGAAGATATAAACTGTGACTTTAATTTGATATCTGTGGAAGAATGGCATGACCTTGTGCGCATATTGGAGCTTGTTGTGTTGAGTATCGTCAAGGTTGTGACCGTTGCAAGCTCCCACAGATTTTCTTCAGGATTCCACGCATATATTCAAGACTTTACAAGGGCCACAACATGAATAAATATTTTTTTTTCTTCCAATATTTTGGGAAAAGACCGCAGGCATACACTGGAAAAGTTTGATACTTTGAGCACTAATTGAGACACCTCTATTGCCAAGAAATATCATCATCTACTATGAAATTTATGAGCCATAACTTTCCCATAAATTTTGGGGATTTGTGGTGTTGGACGTGATATTTCCAAAGGAAAACTATAATTTATATTTCAAATCTGCATTGGGGGAAGGTAGCAGCCACTGGGCAAAGCCATAATTTCTATTTCAAAGCTGCATGGGGGGAAGGTACTAGCCACTAGGCAGAGTTTAAGTTCATATACTCCCTCATAAATTATTGACAATCCTAACTTGTTTTCCATCTCTGCAAACTTGGCTAAATGCTCATGGCTATAAACAACACCCCAAGGATTATTAGGATTGACAAGAACCATTACTACTGTGTTCTTCTTAGCTATTGTTTCAAGGTGTTCTAAATTACCTTCCCAATTCCTTTCTGTAAATAAAATTATATTTCCATCTCAATGCCATTGTATGCTAGCAATGCTTCATAAAGTGGATGTCCTAGTCTTGGCAACAATTTTCTTTCATCTTTACAGCCTTAGACTACAATAGTTACATATATGGCTTGTCTACAACCACAATTTAAGTGGACATCATCTACAACTAGCTGGTAAGGAAGGTCGAGAGAGAGTCTAGAGACACCTTACCAATGCCACTTGTCCTCACTCTAGACCCATTTTGTAATAGTCTATTATAGACAATATTTGAATTTCTTGCACATATTTCATGGGGATCCACTCTTTTTAGATGTTTCTAAATTTATTTGAGCAAATTTTCCCTAGGAAGTTTGTGACAGTTAGCATAGAGGTTTGATACATTAGAAAAGTGTCCATTCTAGGCACTTTTCTTGGTAGCAGAGGACATCCTGGAGCTGAAGCTATTTGTCAAGGTATCCCCTTTGTTATATTCATGAGTATGGAACATAAATAAGTATCAAGACCTTGAGTATGGAGCACCTTCTTCTATTTAAGGGTATTCATCATTTTTCATGTTAGAAGAAAGGATAATTGGGAGCACTTTGGGAAAGGAACATAGAACCAAAACTTCTTTGAGATCATGCCTAGATTGTTATCGAGCAAAAACACTTGAATTGCAACATGGTGGGATTATTGTCTTTAGCTAAGAATCAACTGCAAATTATTTTGAAATCCATTGGAGAAACTTCAACCCTTACACTAGTCCAACTCCTCTGTCCAAATAATAATGACTGAACACTGAAGGATAATATAAATTGAGAGCAAAGGAAATCAAAAATATAAATTCCGGAGCAACATGAGCATTTACACACAAAGGTAAAACTTCCAGGCTACCACATCTCCAATGGAAAAGGCACTTCTACTCAAATCATTGCTTTTGTTAATTATCTCTAGTGATGCCCCTGCATGTGGAGAACCTAAATTTAGTAGATTAGGAATGTTGTAATAATTCAAAGAATATGGGCATGATTTTTGTAAGGATAAACCACAGATACCAGGCTTCCGTAGTCTTGAGAACTACATGTAGAACCACAGTGTAGGCTATTAGTATTAAGTTATAAAACCATTCTCCTAAAAAGAAGGATGTCCCTCAACCTAGAGTTCTCTTTGGCATGGGTTCTCATATCCTTAGAACTCCTAAAAAATGTGCATGTTGACCATGCCAAAGGTCTCCACACACTACCTGTCTTCATAGTGGAGCACACTAAATAAGGATAAAAAACTCCATCATACTTGTAATAGATACACAACTCAAAGTGGGAGTGTTTCTAAAAGATACTCGTGAAGGCTTCAAAGGCAAAGGGATTGCAAGGAATTTTAACCCCTAAATAGATGTAATAAAGCCCATTCTTTTCCTATCAACCAATCGAGGAACTAATTTATCAATAACATTGAGTTATGGCCATTTGAAATTTTGACCTGAGGGTTTCACATTAAAATTTTAGGCAATTCATATTGTGTTCTAGAGTTTTCTTCTCTTCAGTGATGGTTAGGAAAGAACAATCTACGAAGTTTCTATTCAGTAGTTGATCACCATTAGGACGAGGAAGGGGTGTATCTTTGATTATTCCCTATTCAATTTTTCTTTGAATGGGATAACTAAGGGCTTCAAAAAATATTACATAGAGGATCAAGGCCAACAAACACCATTTCCAGATAGATTAAAATCACACTATCTCTTCAAATTTGGCCTAATCTATGCAAAGGCAAGTTGCAGCCCATGAAAATAAACTTCCAACTACATTAACAAAAAATGTATCAAATTCAAGCACCTTCAACATGGAGATATTGAACAACCATTCCATTCAACCATAGGCTTTTGAGGTTTACCTTAATGAAGAGGGCCTCCAGGCCTTGGCTTCTAACTCATTCAATGCCTTCCCAAAGAAGTAATCACATTATCCCAAATGTATCTGCCTCTAATAAACCCAATCTATTTTGCTACAATGATTTTTGACAAGATATGTTTTAGCTACAAATCAAGCTCTTTGGCTACAATTTTATAAGGTATATTAAGTAAAGTTATCGGTACTAGCTTGTGATTAATAATGGGTCTCTCGGCTTCAAGATGAACTTGATCAAAAAATTGTTGATGTGGTTACCTTGTGTATGTGTCCATACAAATTCTTTATACACTTGGAGAAAAATTTGGCCCAAGAAAGCCCCAAGTGGCTTTGTAAAATTTGCATAAATAACCATCCTAACCAAGGGACTTATCATCGACCATATCCCTAAGGTTCATTATCAACTCATCTAATGTTGATTTTTAATCACATGCTCCTTATTGTTCTTGCATCGATTTTTTGGGAATCGCAACAATAAAATTTTGCATGACTACCTTTATTTTCTCCATCATATCCTTTAGATTGAAAAACTATTTTATAGTCACTAAAAAACTCTTTCTCTATATTTACCTGATCAACTATTTTTAGTTTTATTGTTTTAAGCCTTGATGTGTTCCACTACATTGTAGTTGAGGTCTATGAAGAATACCTTGGTCGGCCTATCTCCTAATTTAAGCGAGTGAATTTAGGGTCTGATTTAGGCTCCCCTTGCTTTGTATGCCTCTTTCACCTTTATTCAGTGTCTCCATGTAACCACCCCAGCTTGGCATTGTTCACTATAAGGGCTATGTTGTAACATCCTTAACACTTGTACCAACATATCCATGACTACCTTATGATTTATTCTTCTCACTACCTCCCGTCCTCTATTGTATCCCCTCAAAAATGTAGTTAATATTCTAAAAGTATCCACCAACCAAAGAATCCAGCCTTTATTCCGAATCCCAAGAGTCAAACTCCAATTTTTTTGTATAGCCTCAATGCATGATTCACACTTCAAGTTAGAGATATTCAACATGAATCACGTGTTCACATCATATGCAAGTTTAGCCAGATCCAGTTCGCCTCAATATTCAATGCACCATGTAGATTAAAAGTATCATTAGACACAGGAACACACAGAGTCAATGGGTCAACTCCACCCCCGCCTATGTTATATAGTGCACCTCACTTCTCTCATTTTAACATGACCCAATGCAAGCAATAAATATTATTTCTTTTCCAGGCAGCTAACACAACATGATAACATGAAATTTCTAACATATATCTCCAATTCATTAAACTTCAAACATTATTTAATTGATACTATAATGTTCAACCCATATTTCAGCATCAAGGGAATGTACCTAGCTACACAAGTTCCTAGTATATTTTCCAATAATTTTCCTTGAAAATCTTGGAAAGTCCATAAATAATTGAAACACAACATAATAAAAAATCTTTCCAGAGTAGAAATGTTGTAATCACCATATAACACATAGATCTCATAAAGAAGCAGTGTCAATATCAATATTTGCAAAATTGTTCCAACAAAGATTTCAAAATGAGGCGCACCATTTTAACCTTGTAAAGTCCATAAAAAGGTGCTATACTAAAAGTAGGGTTCAACCTCGAAGAGAAATAACATCAAGAATATTTGTTGTTCCACTGATTTTACCAGCAATCTTACCAATACTGTGCTCAAAAACAATTTCTTATCATCGAAATAAGTGCCTCTATCGAGGAAATTAATTTTTCTTAGTCTTATTAATAGGTTGTGTCCTGACTTATTATTCAAGAACAAAACTTGTCATTTAGTAAACCACCAATAATATGTGTTTCTGCTAGAACAAGCACAAATTCACTATTCTAAGTTCTAAAAATCCTACCATTTGTTGCCAGCTGTAACATTGTTTTGAAGAATGGTTCGATGGGTTTTCTGTCTGAGTCCAATAGAATAGATAGGCGGGTTTGGCCTCTACAGGGAAGCTTCCATGGAGAAATGAATATGAAGGAAAAATATTGTATTTATGTCAAAATGGGGAGAAGCCCAATAATTTCATTTTCAATGGGTGTAATCAAATTTATCAGTCTCATAACTCAAAGAACAAAGGGACTGCAAAGCATGGTTGATCTTATAGACATTATTTAGCCTTGCAGCCCAAACCACATTTACATCCATCTAATGCCAAACTGGACAATACCCGTAGAGAAAAATTTAGATGTCATTCGGATGGTTAGCCGTTGACAAGGGTTCATTGCTTATGTTGTTCTCGCCCGCTATTATTGGCCCATCATTATTGCATGAGTTCAAAAGGATGGACTGTGAGAAATTCCCTTGTCATTTTAATGGAATGGATACTGCTCGAACTTGGCACCATAGTCTATTCCTTGCAGTGAATCTCCTTATACGGGCTTGTTTGTCAAATATTTTTGGAAAAAAGGGTGTATTTCCATGATAATACCTTTTTTTTCTTTTCTAAATGGGAACCTCTGTGCTTATAGATGATAAACCCTCCAACTCTTTATCATTTGCAAAGAATGGGTTGTTGGTACTTCACTAATGGTTATTGCAATTATATGCTTCAAGGCCTAAATAATAAAATCATTAATTGGCACAAGGTCCACAGTTAATAGGCATATACAGCTTACCCCATGCAGGGGAGGAGTATTCCTGTGAGGATTGTCAGAACAAGTGCTCCAACTTGCCACTAGACCATAGCCTGATGTTCATTATTATCCTTTTGCACAAAATTAAGCACATTAAGGATTATGATTTTTGATACACATTATATTTCTCTAAATTTCAACTTCTTATTAGGAGAAGGTATGTCCCTTGTTTGAAATTCGGTTCTTCCTCGCTATTCTCCCTTTTCCCCTTGATTATGCATACTGTGTTTTCTTAAAACATTTATGAATGGGACAATCAATGTTGCATTACATTCCAACCTTCTCAAGAATTTTGGGGCTTTTAGTTATAAACAGGGCAAATTTTAAATGTTCTGGGAGTCTTTTGGAATTATGATGGAAACACAATTTTAAATATTTTTGGAGTCTTGTGCATTTTATTTCTATTTTCGGAATATAAAGAAACTTTAATGCCCTTGCTTGAAAAATCCAGAGTGCCTCATTTTTTGGATCATTGATTCATATTGACATTCTTGATTTCCACAATTGACATAAGAGGTTCATTGTTATGTGTCGATGACACTTTAGAATGTAAATTATTTTCAAAGATGACTAGTTCCTGCCTTTGATATTGTGCAAAAGGATGGATTTTTTAAACTTGTTGTAAACAATTTGGCTAAATAAGAAACTTGACTCCCTGTTACAAAACTTAAATATTTCCTACTAATGGTATAAACGATTGGAAACCGCAGCTACCAAAACTGATACCAAAGATGTCTTATTAAGGGTGTCAATGTTGGAAAATTTGACTACAGTTGCTAAAGTGATATATTGCTTCTTATGGGTTGACTTAATTGCACTTTTTTAGGATTGTAGTTTAAGGTGTTCTGAGAAGTTCAAAAGAGGATTGAGTTTTTGTTACCTAATTGGGCCATAGGTCAAGTTGTAGTTGTGAAGTTATCTTGTTCTTCTATCTGTAGCATTTGCATATGGTGAAAGTGGAATCATTCAATGTATATGAAATCAAAACAATGGAATGATATAGGATCTAGTCTTCGAAAGATAAGAATTTGAGTGTTTAGGGTGTTTGTAGGGTGATTTCCATGGTGTTATTTCTACTATTATTACTATAATCCTTTTTATTTGCTTGCAATTGTTGTTATCTTATACCTGGAATTCTTGGCCATTTTTCTCCTCCAGCGCACACAGTGGATATACGATGTGGCACACTCATCAAATCCAGTGTAGTAAGGGTTTTTTGGATGAGAGTTCATGAGAGTAGTTTTGTTGATAGCAACATGGTCGTGTAGTGTCGGAAAAACACATTGTATGCGGATGTTAGCAATGTAGTGTCTGGTACAAATGATGTGCCTAAAGGGGAGGATAATGGTGCAAACAAGAAGAATAGGAATAGACATTAAGATGAAGAGGTTGAGTGTGGTGATGAGGCAGGAGGAGAACTTGATGTTGATGTAGATGATGAGGGGGAAGAGAGTTCTCAAAGATTGACTAAGGATAGTGAGAATGCTTCTGAAGCTGGTGATTTTCATGATGATGATTCCAAATCTATCTCATGGTGCCCCTCCACGACCTCATGGTGCAGAGGGCACAGAGGAGGCAGTGAAAGTGAATAACTATGTTACAAAAGGTAGTGCAGCAAGTATAATAGGGGAGAGTGATGGCAGTTCTAGAGACGATATTGCAAACACTAATGTGAAACAACAAAATCTCAGTGCTAATGGTGAGGAAAATTTAATAATGGGAACAAAAACCTCTGCCAGGGGTAGAATGAAAAATGGTGAGAGTGCCATCAAGGGAGATGGTGTTCATGAAACTGACCAAAATGGGCATAAAAGTGAGGGTGGAAATTTGCATTCCACTACACCTGCTGCTGATGGGATTCCTGGTACAACCATGCAGGTTGGTCACATTGAAAAGTTAAACGACTCAAATGTTGTGATTGTAGTTCCAACAGAGTCAAGTTCAGGACGATTGGATTTGTACCATGTGTCAAGTTATAATACTTATCCCATTAATGGGACACACTCATAGCTTCAAGAGACTTAAAATTTATTAGAATAATTTGGCTTTAACAAGCAGTGTAATATAGATATTTTTAAGTTTGTTTTTACCTATTATGTTTTTTATGTCTCTCATTTCCAAATTATTGTGGTCTTCTTGGTAGGGATGGGTGCACTTCATTCAAGGCCTAGGAAAATGGTTGGTGAGATTGGGACCGAGCCTTCCATAAAAGATAGGGTGGGGCCTTTAGTAGAGGTTTGGTTCTATAATTGTCTACGTTGTTGTAGTAAAATTTATAAATACATAGAGGACATAGGATGCAATAAATCATTGATTAAAATACACTACTAGGAATCTTAACAAAACTCAAATATAATTATTGCATTACTTTTAACTGAAACACAACTGATTGCTGGTGAAATAACTCCCTCCCATCTTATTTTTCATTCATTTGACAGGCTATATAAATTATGATGATTCATAGCGAAAAGAATTTATGAGCTATTATCTTGCCATGTTGATTTCATTCGTCTCTTAGTGGTGGGAATGCTTTATGATCTCTTGATTGTTATAAGTTTAAAATGCATGGTATTTGAGTTCCTTACCATTTATATGTTTGTAGTATGCCACAACATATTTATGGTTGGATGTGGAGTGAAATACGTACTTGTTTTTTCTTGAAATTTAGTGGTTCTCTATAATTTATTTGGTTTGAGAGATGAAAGGTGAAATACCAAGAGAGTTCTTACTTGCAAGTCACTGTCCTTTTTGTCTGTTATTTTTTTTTTCATGTGAGCTAAAAAAATTGTTTTGTATGTGAACCCTTGTTAAAAAATTTATATGTTTATGCACCTTTGTAACTAGACTTTGTCATGCAATGTTGGAAAGGAAGTTGAGAGACGACATATTTCCTTAAGAATGGAAGGTAGGACCATGTATTTGAGATATCTTGAAGAAGGAGATATACATAACAGCTTGAAAATTGAAAGAGAAGAAGGTGATTTGTCACCTATACCAAAGACTGAGGATTGACAAAACACATTGTATGCCAATGCTAGCAATGTAGTGTCTGGTACATATGTTGTGCCTAGAGGGGAGGATAATGGTGAAAACAGGAAGTATAGGAATAAACGTGAAGATGAAGAGGCTGAGTGTTGTGTTGAGGCAGGAGGAGAACATGATGGTGATGCAAATGATTAGGGGGGGAGAAATTCCTTAAAGATCGACTGAGGATAGTGAGAATTCTTTTGAAGTTGGTGATTTTCATGATGATGATGCCAAATCTAGCTCAAGGTGCCCCTCCGCGACCTCATTGTGCATAGGACACAGATGAGGCAGTGAAAGTGAAGAAATTTGTTGTAAAAGGTAGTGCAACAAGTATAATAGGTGATAGTGATGGCAGTGTTAGAGCTAATATTGAAAACGCTAATGTGAAACAACAAACTATGGTGGTAATGGTGAGGAAATTTAATAATGGGAACAACAACTTTGCCAAGGGTGGAATGAAAAATGGTGAGTTTTCAAGGGAGATTGTGTTCATGAAACTAACCAAAATGGGCATAAAAGTGAGGGTGGAAAATTTCATTCCATTACACCTGCTACTGATGGGATTCCTGGTATAGCCATGCAGGTTGGTCGCATTGAAAATTTAGATGACTCAAATATTGTGATTGTAGTTACAACAAATTCAAGTCCATGACAATTGCCTTTGTACCATGTGTCAGGTTAGAATACTTATCCCATGTATGGGAAACACTCACAGCTTCAAGAGACTTAAAAATTATTAGAAGAATTTGGCTTTAACAAGCAGTCTAATATAGAGAATGTTAAGTTTGTTTTTACCTATTTTTTTTATGTCTCTCATTTTGAGATTATTGTGGTCTTCTTGGTAGGGATGGGTGCACTGCATTCAAGGCCTGGGCAAATGGTTGGTGAGAGTAGGCCCGAACCTTCCATAAAATATAGGGTGGGGCTTTTACTAGAAGTACGGTTCTAGAATTGTCTATGTTGTTGTTTTAAATTTTATAAATACACAGAGGACATAGGACGCAATACATGATTGATTAAAATGCACTACTATGAAGCTTAATAAAAGTCAAATATAAGTATTGCATCAGTTTTAGCTAAAACATAGTTGATTTCTGGTGAAATCCTCCCTCCTCCCATATTATGTTTCATTCATTTGACATGCTATATAAATTATGATGATTCATAAAGAAAAGAATTTATGAGCTATTCTCTTGCCATGTTGATTTCATACATATCTTAGTGGTCGGAATGCTATATGATCTCTTGATTTTTAGAAATTTACAATGCATGGTAGTTGATTTCATTACGATTTATATGTCTGTAGTATGCCATAGTATATCTATGGTTGGATGTGGAGTTAAATATGTACTTGTTTTTGCTTGCAATTTTGTGGTTCTCAATAATTTATTTAGTTTGAGAGATGAAAGGTGCAATACCAAGAGAGTTCTTGCTTGCAAGTCACTATCATTTTTGTCTGTTAACTTTTTTGTTTGTGTTTACTGTGAGCTAAAAAAAAAATTCTGTATGTGAACCCTTGTTAAAACTTGTATATGCATATGCACTCGTGTAACTAGACTTTGTCACGCAATGTTGGACAGGATACTGAGTGATGGCATATTGGCTTAAGATGGAAGGTAGGACCATGGATTTGAGATATATTGAAGGAGTTGTTCATAGCAGCTTGAAATTTGAAAGAGAAGAAGGTGAGTTGTTAACTACACTAGAGATGGAGGATTGACAAAACACATTGTATGCCAATGCTAGCAATGTAGTGTCTAGTATAGATGTCATGCCTATAGGGGAGGATAATGGTGCAAACATGCCATATAGGAATAGAAGTGAAGTTGAAGAGGTTGAGTGTGGTGCTGAGGCAAGAGGAGAACATGATGCCGATGAAGATGATGAGGGGGAAGAGAGTCCTCAAAGATCGATCGAGGATAGTGAGAATGCTTCTAAATCCAATGATTTTCATGATGATGATGCCAAATCTAGCTCACGTAGTAGTGATATAAGCTTTGAGATGCCAACCATAGACGAGGATTCTGAATGTTCAAATTATAAGGGACAATGGTTGCTTGGTGTTGAGGGGAGGGTTGTAAATAGTGCCTGATTTACTCTTGATACTCAGAGAAATAAAAGTGTGCTCTACATGCAAAACATGTTTTCTTAAATCTACCTCGGTGGCTTCCAAAACATATATAGTTGATCCCTAGCCAAGGATACAAACTGTATCATGTTTCAAATCAAGTGCTTGTGTTCCATAACAATCCAACCGAATTCCTGGAGCAGTAATGACTCTAGGTCCCTTTGCTAAAGAGCTCCCATTCATCATTCTTTTAACATGAAAACAAATGATTTCCCTTAAAGAGACGTGGGTGCCCCATACTCAAGTTATGATCCCACACTAATGAATACAACAAGGGAATATATTGAAAAATAGCTTCACCTCCAAGCATTATGCTGCCAAGAAAAATTCCCAGAATGGACCTTTTCCTATAGCAGCAATTCTCTTTACCAACTGCCATTCAATTCTTAGGGAATAGCTACTCAAACATATTTAACAATCACAAATAATGGTTTCCACTGGAATATGTACAAGAAATTCAAAGATTCTCTAGAGCAGATTATTACAAAATGAATCCAGAGTGAGGACATGTGGATATCATGAGTCATGGCTACTCACAGATGGGGGTGTTGCTGCTCAATATTATGGTTAGAGTGCTCTATAGCAGTGGGGAGGTTGAAAGTGTCATTTTTACCTGTTGCTACATATGTGTTCTCCCACAGAAGAGGTGTAACTGTGATGAGAAAATTTGCCAACAAATTTGTCGCAGCCTTAGATTTTTTGTAGCCTTGAGTTGCTGCGAGGTTGTGGTGGCACAAATGGAATTTTCTTTTCTAGTTTAGGAAGGAGCTCATTGTTTTGTATTTATTGGGTCTTTTTTCATTTTTTTTACGGCATAGTTTCTAAGTTTAGACAAAGTGCATGAGCTAGAGGATGTTCCAAATTTAGGTAGGTGCTAGTTCCTAGGCAAAGCTATCATGTATGCCTAGGCACACCTTTTTAGGTAGCCAATTGTAAGGATTTATGTTCCTAATATGGGTGTGCCACAAGGATGGTATATTTTTGTAATTCCTTAGCATTTTCTTCTTCTATAAAAGAAAGACAGGGCAGGGGTGTTGTTTATTTAGTTTTGAGCTATTGATTTGTAATCATATTCTTCTTCCCATCAATTAAGATATGAGCAATTGTGTGAAACTAACTCTATATGCTATTTGTAATTTCCAGAGCTCTGATTATTCAAATTTAATACATTACAATGTGCTATTTTGAAGCCTGTTATTTTTGTTTTTCATACTTATGTGTTTATAGATCTGGGATTGTTTTTTCTACTGTGTGGATATGAGGTTAAGTTCTCAGTTTCCTAGTGGTTAGGGTTTCATTTTAGGAATGCAAATCTGCATACCATGTTATAAAAATTTAATAGGGTATTAGAGTGTATTTTCTGAGATTTTCCAATCTGTATATGGAATGGAATACTACCTATGAGAGGGAGTTGTTGGCGGTTCTCAGTGTCTCTGATGCCCCAACTTCAGCAATTGAGGCTAAACTTTACTTGAGATAAGTGTTGGTGCCTGTGAGAGGATTGTGGGTTCCAACAGCCCCCCATAATTCTTGCTCATGCAATTCCCCAGTCACTGATTGATCTCAATCTACAAATAAAGTCATGTTAGATTTGATGAATTGCAAAACATATTAATATGTGACCAAAAACTAGGATAAAAAATGATATCTTACACTACAAAAGCACTATCTCTATTTTTTGTATTATGTATCCTCAAGTTATCCCATATCACTCCTCATCTTATCTTCAACAAGCACTTAGAGGTGAGCTGATGGCTACCAAATCTAGTCCTTGAGAGCTCAAGTAATTGTAACTTAGAGTGAATCTGGTAAATATAGTGGACAAAAATATGCCTTGTGATGAATTTGATGATGGACTTCCATTCCTTCTACAAGGAATTGATCCGGTCATGCTCTCTATGCTTAACAATATTATGTATTAAAAGATTTAACATGTGCAGCAAACAATCAGAGTGAAAATGTGAAGATGTACATGCTCAATGGTTTTCCTGATACTTTACAATTAGCTAAATTATCTTTAATGACTTGTGTCATATTGGATTTCCATATATCATTATTACATTTCGGTAAGAGGTATGAAATGCTCCCAGAATATGGTACAAATGATGAGGAGTCTTGGGTTGCAAGGAAGATTGCATCACTAGGCAACACACCAAGAAAATTTATCAAATGTTGGTTTTTAACATTTGTTGAGCCGTCAATGGAAACCCCAAAATTTGGCCACTTATTCATAAAATGTCCTAGAGAGCTCTGGATATCAAATTTTTTCATGTCTAGCAATACAATTCTCACTTTGTCATATCCAGGGATTTTGTATCCATTAGGGGAAATTATTGATGGACTGAACCATAACATACCAGTAGGGGGAGTGAAAAACATTGAACGGTGTATGCATAAATAAGTTTTATTATATACTTCCTAGGTATAATGTATTTTCACAGCTTATTGTGTTTAGACAAAATGACCCGAATATGTTATCATATGTGGTTTTATCAAACTTTTCTAGGGTGTAATTAGTTATAAAAGTACGCTGGTTTCAGGGAAGCAACTTTTATTTCAGAATTGGTTTTTACTTTCCTTCATATATTAGCTTTCTTGTTATTTCTTGAATAACTTGCAGAGCATTATGAATTGGTTAACAATATAATTAGATGATTAGGTCGGGACCAATATTTGGTTACCATATTTTCACCTCTATCTTTGTTTGTTTCCATTGTTGACATTAATTTATTTTAAAATGTCACACATGATGTAAGCATTTCTTTGTCCCATATGGCCACAAAGTCTCATGGAATGTTAAATAAAAGATATCTATGTAATGACTTGTCGCTTAAATTCTTCTAAGAACGTAAGCATGCAAATGGTGCTTCTTACCTTTTTAATGCGTCCATTACTCTAGTTAGAATGATTTTTATTTTCAGTGATTGTTTTTTGGATTCTAGAATTGCATATTGAGATGAAATTGAGATAGCGAAGAATATTAAATTAACTCATCATATCAAATTGTGACACCTTAGAAAAATAATTAATGTAAAAATGTCTATCGAAAATACTTTCATTTGGAATATTTTTCAAGTTAATTTGCTTTATACTAAAAATTTTACAATCATAATATCATATTAATTTACGCAATTACTATTGGAATGTCAAGAGGTTTCTAAAGGAATATCTAATTGACAATTTTTTTGTTCATGTCACATCAAGCAGGGGAAAGGAGATTCCTTAATAGAGCTTTGGCATGGCCGTGCCGGACCGCTTGTGTCCTTACCTATTGTTGGGAGCAAGGTTGTTTATTTTCCACAGGATCACAGTGAGCAAGTGAGGTGGTTGCTCACTAATTTTTAATTTGTAATCTTCTTTGGATACAAATAAATGAAAATAATGAATGCTTATCTTATTTTCATCATAAAATGTGACCCTAGTATTTTGAAATTTTAATGTTACGTACTGAAACTGATCATAATCAATGTGATTTTAGTTAGATGCTTCAAAAAACAAGGAGGTTGAGGCTCATATATCCAATTATCATAATCTTCCAACTCAATTAATCTGCCAACTTCACACTGTTACAATGCATGTGAGTTCTTTGCATTTCATCCTTCCTTTGGTTGTGAACACTTTCATTCATATCGTTATATATACAAGATTTTAAATTTAATAAAAACCTTATTGAATGCTAGGCAGATTTGGAAACAGATGAAGTATATGCTCAAATGGCATTGCAACCTCTTAATGTTGTAAGACAATTTCAGTTTCATTATTTGTGCTTCGCCATAATTGCCAATTTTGGTGAGAAATGCTTTGGTACTAGTTCCATTTGTGCAGGGAACTAAAAATTAATGATACTGTGCAACAAGAGAAAAAATATTGTTATCTTGGTTCTGACCTCAGCACAATAAGCAAGCAATCGAATAATTACTTTTGTAAAATGTTAACTGCAAGTAAGACTAGCACCAATGATAGGTTTTTATGTGCCACTTCTACAGTTCTTATTTTACCATAGTTGTTCTATTTTTTATTTAATAGATAAGTGCATAGACTTTTAGACCTTTTTTAAGAGAAGACTGCATTCTTTAAAGGAGCAAAAGGTATGGGTATTTGTCATATTTTTCTCCTATTAAGTTTTGTTTTTTTTGGGCAGGATTTCATTTAGCAACCACCTTCCCAGGAACTGACAGCTAGGGATATTCATGACAATGAATGGAAATTTCGACATATTTTTCGGGGTAAGTTATAGAAATTATTTGAATGTTGTTTTGGAATAAAAGTGGATAGTGAATATGTAATTATGTGCAGTTTATTTTGATATCTTATATCATTGTAATGCATTTTGAAATGTATACATGTAGTGCATATATCAAACTTTTTGCCACATTTAAGGTCATACGTGGCCGATCTATTTTAAAATTCTTGTTAATGGTGTTAGTAGCTACCCGTACACTCTAAAAATCATTTGATATAGCTAGTCTCCAGTTACTTTACCTTTGAATGTGGAGCCAACATGTTTAGTTTTTCTCTGGATATAATTTGTTGGCTTCTGGAAATTGGATTCTTTTTCCCCTGGAATAGTATGCTGACAATTGTAGATTGTTATATTGAATCTATATTCTTGGTTAGTATCACAATTTACAAAGTCTTTTCTTATTCTTTTTTAGCTTCTTGTTGTAATTTTGTGTCATCAATACTTTGCTCCACCCATTAGATTTCTATTGAAAAGTTTTATTGTTGAAGTGTCACTTCTTCTTAAAGATAACTAGAGGAAACAATACAACTACAAAAGTGGAGCATGAGACATTATTAGTAGAAATCACAAGCTCTGTTGTGTTTGATTATGTTGGATAAAATCAAAATTGCAATGTACCATAAGCATGAGAATTCAAAATATTGGGATAAAAATGTGCTTCTATTTGCATTTATTACTTTAGTTGAAGATAACATTTCATCAACAAATATTGTACACTAAGAACACAGTGGGTACAAAATTTATTCTATGATGACATTTTATTTAATTTGTTTATACAGGCCATTTGGCCAGATAGTGGCCACTGTTGCCCAATTGAAGAAAAATTGTTCGAGTTTCTTGCTTTTATGGTGAAAAATGACATTCAAAATATTGTTTATATTGTTGTATATATCGTATAAATCCTTTATAGTTTAGTTTATATTTCAGTGTTCATCGACTTTCTGTCTTATACTTTGCATTGTATCTTTCTTTCTTTTTTTTGCATAAAATGAACTCAGTATTGATGATAAGAAGCATGAATTGAAGAAAGAGGAGAACAATAACACGAGAGCGACAAAATGCAAATTAAAGGGAGAGAAGAGAACTGGTCTAGTGGTACTTGTAGAGCCAATATCTCGCATAAGACACACACATAGAGACTGATGGTCAATTCTTTAGAGTTTGTGAATTCACCTACAATGTCTTGGCAACACAATGATAATGTTTGAAGTGATGAAACAATATTTTATGTGTAAATTTTACTCCAACCAATATTATGTTCGAAACTCATATTGTAATACTTGAACTTTTATATAATATAATTTGTGGTTGGAATTATTTATAGTTGCATTTGATATTACTTAATATTGTAATTAACATATGTAACTTTGCGTTTTCATATTAGATGAACATGTGCGTTGTATGACATTTTATTTATTTTTTAAAATAGTTGCAAAATTATACTAATTAATTTATGTTGATTAATAATAAACACATAAAATCAATCTAAAACTAATAGATAGACAGTTTATGTTTATTAACCATGAACATAAATAAAATGGATATACGACTAAATTAGTTTCTTATGACGATTGTTAATGAAAGTAAATAAAATGAATATAAACTACCAAAGTAGTCATTTATATAATGAATATTAAACTACCAAAAAAAGATAAATTACTATTGCAAATGATAAATTGTGATTACAAATGACAACTAAATTTTGCATATGTATGACTATTAGTAGCTAATTTACAGTATCTTATAACACGACTACAATTTAGTTATATTTCTTTGGTCATTAATAGGTTTCAAATGATGACTAAAATTTGCATATATATGACTATTAGTAGCTAATTTACAGTATCTTATAACACGACCAACATTTTGGTCATATTTCTTTGGTCATTAATTGGTTTCAAACGATGACTAAAATTTGCATATATATGACTATTAATAGCTCATTTACAGTATCTTATAACACGACCAAAATTTTGGTCATATTTCTTTGGTCATTAATTGGTTTTCTTGGGTGATCATTTATTAATATATTTTATTGTATTTTTGGTCATTAATTGTCACAATTAATGACCAAATCAATGATTAAATCAATGACGAATTCAATGACTAAATTAATGACCAAATCAATGACCAAATATACTACTAGACAACAAAATTGAGACAACCAATAAATGACTAAGCTAAAAACGACTAAAATTTGGCCGTGTTATAAGATACTGTAAATTAGCTACTATTGTTCACTGATAGAAAAATAGTCGTTTATATGCAAATTTTAGTTGTTTTTTTAGTAACTAATTAGCCATTTTGTACTAGTGATAACTCAATTCAATTATGGAGGGCAGTCTATAAATAATTTTGAAGAAATAAAGAGAGCATCGGTGGAGAATTTTGAAAGCCTCTATCAGGCGGACCCTTTGCGGGATGTTGAGAATGAGGATTTTTTCTTGGAAGGTATCCCTGTTATGGTCTCGATAGACATGAAAAAAGCCATGGTATTTACTCCACAGGATGAGGATATTAATGCAGTTGTCTTCTCCTTCCCCCCTTGACAAGGCCTTTGGCTCAGAAAGATTATCAACCACTTTCTATCAGAAATTATGGGAGGTGATTAAGAAAGATATTTGTAGAATGGTTGGTTAATCCTTTAAGAGATTCATTATTTGTGGGGGAATAAATACTTCCTTCTTAGCCTTAATTCCCAAAGAGTCGAATCTATCCTCCTTTTCCATATTTCATCCTATATCCCTCTAAAACGTATCTTATAAATTTTTCTCGAAGTTGGTTGCATCGAGGCTCAAACCTCTCATGCCTCTTTTGATATCAACAAACTAGGGGGGGTTGTTCCAGGGAGGAAATTTTTTATAATATTATAGTGCTCCAAGAGGCCATTGATTTAAGCCGGAGAATGATCAAATTTGGATCAAATTTTGGCATTCTGAATCCAATGAAGGGATTTTAAAAGCTATTTGAAGACTTCTAGAGCTCGAGAAGCTGAAGCAAAGTTTTGGGAAGCCTTGGGCAAATCGTGGAGGAAATTCTAGTTGGGGATGCAGTGCTCATTTTGAGAAAATGATCAGTTGATTTTGGTGTTTGATGTGTGCTGGAGATAGTAGGCGAGGTTTCAGAGACAGTAAAAGAATTATGAAGGAGTTAGTGCCATGGAGAAGCTCAATGCACCGACAGAAGGAATCGATTCTAAGGCAGCCTAGATCTATTTACGGAGTGATGACAGCCATGAGAGGGATATATATGGTATTCTAAGCCCTTTGGTTCAGTTCAGTAACCATTAGAGTTAAGTGTGGAACTTATAAAATAAATTTTCCATAATCCCAAAGAGCCAAGTCAAGATGACAAAAGCTCAAGGAGACGTAGCCCACGATATTCGGGTGAACTCCTAGATTAAATGTGTTGTTATCTATGGATGTTTATTTGATGCATTATATTGATGTTACACATGTTTAATTTCAAAAACAACAAAAAATGGACTTAAGACACTTAAACAGTTAAAAATCATACACCTATTTCAAGTATTAAATTCTGCAAAAGTCATGTACAAGCTAGATATTTTATTTATTTAACTAAGTGGGAGGTTCTTGAAAAGCATAACAGGTTATCCGACCCATTATCAAATCATGTTGGTATCAGAGCATAGTTTCTTGATTGACAGAGCACTTGGTTTCTTGATTGACAGAGAAATAGCTCGCTTGTTGACTTGAAAGGTGTTTAAACAGTGCAAAAGATTGATTGTTTTACTGTTTACAAACCGACTGTTGTTTGAGTTTGCTAGAGGTGAAGGGAGAGCTATTGAAGCTAATTCAAAAAGAGGACAAGAAGGAAGAAAAATTTTAAGGCATCTTCCTTACCCAAAGGACCTCAAGGCAACCCTTGAAGCAGAAAAGGGTTTGTTGTTTGGCTACTTGAATAAGAGCTTGTCTCTACAGCCTTTTTGTTCAAAAGATTTTTCATTTGTTTTGAAAGCTTTGTGAACTTTGTTGAAGTTATTTTAGTTCATTTTCATTATGAAAACTTCTTCAAGTAGGGTTTCCAAATCCTCCTCCTTCACAAGATTCTTCGATGAAGACATGAAGCATGACTTCTACATTCTGAAGTATATGGTGCAAATTCTGTTTGAAGATAGAAGAGAAAGCACTAGACTTCATGAGAAATTGGTTGCTATGAAGCAAGAGAAGGAAGAAATCCTTCAAATATTGCATGAGATGGAGATGCAGCTCCATCAAGCCCAAGAGGCCTTAACCAAGAACATGCGTGAAGTAGAGGTAATTCACTCTAATTTGTCTTCAGTTTCCTCATCAGAAATACATGTTGGTTCATTTGAAAAGCACATTAGAGGTATAGGGTCCAAGTTAATGTTTAAAATGGGCTATGAAAGCAAGGGTTTAGGCAAACATTCACAAGGGATGATTGATCCTATTTTGGTTGAGGAACGACCTAAGAATTTTGGTCTTGGTTATGTGCAATCTAATGGCGAAATCTCCAAATCCATGAAGGAATGTGAGGCAACTTCAAAAAGAACTTTTGTCGCAAGTTCTAAATCACAAACATGTCAAGTTTGTTTTCAAGTTGATTGTCATATATTTAAGCCTTTGTTTCAACAAGAAGATTGTAGACATGCAGCTTATGGCAAGCATGTGAGTTCAGACAGTTTTCAAGACAAGAACGATGATGTTAGTCTGCAAGAGAAAGTTGGAACCTCTACTAGTTCATCTCCTCAAGAAGGAAAAAAGGATGGGCATGCAAAGCAGCACATGAGGTATAATTCTTCCCATAGTCAAGTTGATTATGTTTCTTCAAGGCATGAAAATTATGCATTCTTAAATGGAAGAAAGAGTTGTTGTGCATATTGTGGTCGATTTAACCATGATGTTTCGAGATGTTGGATGAAGAAGAAGGCATACAGGAAGCAAATGAAGCAAAGGAAACTTGCAAAGAAAGTGCATAAGACTTGCACACATTTCTAGAAGAAGTGACATGTTGTTTCCCAATGTTGGAAACTACATCCAACTAATCATCCCAAGCACATGAGGTAAGAGGATAACAAGACTGTCGAAATTGGAACCAAAGATTCCATCATTGATGTGAGAATGGATGTTTCACATGAAGAAGATTTTCAGCAACAAAAATTACCATGGAAGTGGCTTGGTAAGAAGTGGTTTGACTTCTCGACCCAGTGAGACATACATTCATTTGTACATATACAAATTTCAATTATGTATGCATGTATTTCTGTTGAAACGTTTGATGCAAGATTGCATGTAAATGCGGTTCAGTTGAAGGCATTTCTTTGTTGTTGCAAAATTTTTCCACGGAGGTGTAAAAGATGAGTATGATACTCACTTATATTGCAGAAATATATTTTAGTTAAGCTCTTATAGTCACCCACATGTTTTTGGGATTATGTACTTGTTGGTACTTGAAAGGAATAGTTGAAGGTGTACATGTGCATGGAAGTTGTATGTGTAAATAGCGAACTTTAAATAGGTTTGTTGTACCTTGATACATGCACAAGTGTTTGTCAAGATATATCATGTCGTTTATCGACTTGTGTCGATTGTGTCACACATGTTTGTCGACTTGTGTCGATTGTGTTGCACACTTCTTACATTGATTTTGTGTCAATTGTATAGCACATTTCATGTCGACTTGTTGTTGTTGTCCCATGTTGCACGACTTATGTTTGAGTCAAAGGTGTTTGTCGATTGCGGATTGATATATGGATACACCAATGTGAAAAGAGGATTACCATATATTTGATGTTACAGGAAGGTGACAGTCAATGCATTGAAGGAGAAAAAAGAGGTGATCTTCATTTCAAATCTTGCCATCAGCACTTCAGGGCCTAGCTAGGGCAACTAGAGACCTTATTCAACAAATCAATAGTAATTTCTGACTGTAATGAGAATTATAAATCCATCGATGGAGGTTAAAAAAGCTTTTGAGGACTTCTAGAGGTCGAGAAACCATCAAAGAAGTTTTTAGTGACCCTAGTGCTAGGGGTGCCAATAGGTTTTGGAGGTGAAATTGGATTAGCTAGAGGCCATTTTTAGTGAAAAAATAGTCTATACTGACTAATTTTTGCATTCTGAATCAAATTAAGGGATTTTTAGTTCCATTTTAAGACTTCTAGAGCTCTAGAAGCTGAAGGGAAGTTTTCGGCAACCCTGGGAAAATCGTGGAGGAAGGCTTAGTTGGGGATGCAGTGCTCATTTTGAGCAAATGATCAGTTTATCTTTGGTGTCTGATGTGTGCTAGAGATAGTAGGTGAGGTTTCAGAGACATTAAAATAATTCTGAAGGAGTTGGTGCCATGGAGAAGCTCAGTGTAGCTCAGTGCACCGACAGAAGGAATTGAGTTTAAGGGAGCCTAGATATGTTTGTAGAGTGATGACAACCATGAGAGGGATATAGATGGTATTATGAGCCCTTTGGTTCAGTTTAGTAACCATTGGACTTAAGTGTGGAACTTGTAAAATAAATTTTTCCATAATCCCAAAAATCCAAGTTAAGATGATAAAAGCTCAAGGAGACGTAGCCCACGATACTTGGGTGAACTCATAGATTAAATTTGTTGTTATGTGTGGATATTTATTTGATGCATTATATTTTTGTTACACATGTTTAATTTCAACAAAAAAAATTGGACTTAAGACACTTAAACAGTTAAAAATCATACACCTATTTCAAGTATTAAATTCCGCAAAAGTCAAGTACAAGCTAGATATTTTATTTGTTTAAAAAGGAGGTTATTGAAAAGCATAACAAGTTATCCAACCCATTATCAGATCAGAGAAGAGGTGATCAAGGAATGATAATAATTCTAGACATGGAAAATTCTTTTGACAGAGTCAGACACAATTTCATGTTGAAATTAAAAAAAGGGGGAGGTGGTGTTCGATGACAAATTTATAAGGTGGATGGCCCTTTGTATTTCTTCTCCCTAGATCGCACCATTGGTTAATGGTAGAGTGATCGATTTCTTCAAAGCCTCCAGGGGGTTGCACCAAGGCTTCACTCTCTCCCCTTTTCTTAATATCATGATGGTAGACGCGCTGAGTAGAATATTGGAGCAAGATCAGGGTTCTCTTCTCCTTCCAGGGATCATATATAAATATGGAATCAAAATTATTAATCACAGCCAATTTGTGGATGACAAAATCTTGCTAGGAGGTGCCTCAGTTTTTATTTCTGAGCGATTCAAAGGAAATCTCGATTGGTTCCTAAGCACATTGGGAGGTGCCATCAATGACAGCAAAATTCATATATATAGTTGAACATCTCCCCCCAAAAAGAAAAATGAAATACTATAAATTAATTTAGGCTTTAGAATAGTTAGATACTGGAAAGACATTAATTATATATGGGTTCCTATTTTCCTAAGAAGAGCCTCTCCCTATAAATGGAAAAAATTCCTTGACAAAACCAAATCTAAAATAGTGAATTGGGGAGGAATCTGACTCAACCATGCGGGGAGGGAAATGTTGATGAAGTCGGTGCTTTCAACTATCCCGTTGTATCAGTTCTCAGCCCTGCAAGCTCCCAAGTATGTTTAGAATCAATTGGGGATTTATATTAGAAAATTTATGTGGGTGGGAGGAAATGCATAAACCTAAAAACACCATTTGGTAAATTAGAAACTTGTAAGAGCGCCTAAACAACATGAAGGGATTGGAATAAGGGACCCAACGATGATGAATATGTTAATGGGGGCCAAGATCTACTGGATAATCACCACGAAGCCAGATCAATGGTGGACTCAAGTGATGAGAGCAATGTATATAAATCAGTAGAACCACTGAGTGGTGACAATGGATGTGACTAAGGGCTATCCAATCTTGAAACTGATAAGATCTTCATCATACATTATAGGGAATAATTTATGTAAAATTCTGGGAAAAGGAGACACTACAAAATAAAATTCAGACTTGATTATGGGGCTTCAACCTTTGGGTTTGAATCGTTCTCTCAATTCTCTTCGGATCCATTTGGGGAAGAATGGGGTGGTACATTTAAATCAAATTTCGGATTGGAATCATCAGGGTTTAGGGAAGGGGTGGAAGTTGTATAACATCTCAATCGATTTATTACCATCAAGATAAAATCCTATTAAAAAAAGTAGAGGTTGTGTGCCTATTGCATATTCAATGGTGGATAGGTGGGGTTGGAAAAACACCAAATTTACAGTTAAAGAAGGATACTCCCACCTAAATTTCAATGCTCGAATCCCTCCAAAGTCCTGAATTTGGAATAAATTTTGGAAATTAAATGATATCCCAAAGGTAAATTCTTTTTGCTAGTTATTAGCTCATAAAAAAATTCTCACAACCGATAAACTTTAGAAACAATGTCACATTGGACCATCCAGATGTCCACTATGTGAAAATTTTGAAGATTCAATTCCCCGTCTATTTCTCCATTGTCAAGTTGCAGAGGAAGTTTGGTCGGTAGCCCTAGGCCTGATTTTCCTCGGAACAAAATGTCCTTCTGATCTACTTCATCTCTTTAACTCCTAGCCCAAATTCTATTCGGGCTCCCTTCAGGCCAAAAGTACCTTCAAGGAGATATGGATCGCTCTTCCCAAGTATTTTTATTGGAAAATATGGCTAACAATGAATAAAGAGTTATTCAGAATGACCCGCACGACAACTAGTACCAAAACTCTTAAAGCCCTTTCTTCTTGTATGGATCTACATCACTAGGAAATAAACCCCTTTCTAGATTAATTATAAATAACATGGATTGTTCCTTGGGTATGCCCATCAACTCTCCAATCCTCTGCAAAAGCTCCTCCTTCATGCCCTTCCTGGATCCTTAGATTGTCCTCTGAAGGGCTTGTGGATTGGATGCGATCTTCGAAAAAATGGATTCTCCAATTTGATGGAGCATCAAAAGGAAATCCTAGGCTCGTAGGATGGGGTGGGATTCTCATTAATCCCAAAGGAATCATAGAAGATATATTTTCCTACGGACTGGGAATGAATACAAATAATCAAGCCAAGGCACATGGATTGTTCCTCGGGCTCTCCTTGGCCCAGAAAAAGGGAATCATGGATATGTATATCCTAGGGGACTCCCTGTTGATTATAATGCATATGAACTGTAATTCAGCAACTCAAAACAATGAATTGAACCAAATCAACAAGAGAACCTAGGGAATGATACCTCTCTTTGAACAAATAAATCTTTTCCATATCCTAAGAGGTCATAATAAGGAAGCTGAAAAGCAAGCCAACTTGGCATGTGTGATGAAAGAAGAGAGAAGTGACATGAATTACATAGTGGGATGAGTTACCATCCCCTAATGGTTGATATGAAACTAAAAATATTGATAGTTATGGTTTATTTTTGTATTAAAAAGAGATATAATATGATGGAAAGCATGGATTTCATTTGCCCAATATCCCCTAGCTCGACTCCCTTCCTCACCTACTTCCCCTTCCTTCCCATCTGCATCTTCTCCCTCCCACCCCTCTCCATTTCCCTCCCCTCCACCTTATCCGCCTCACCCCCCTTCTCCTTCCGCCTCAGCCACCATGGTAAAACTTTCCTTGTCACCCTCACCCCTTCTCTCCATGCCCCTATCCCATCAGCCTTCATATCCCCTTCCCCCTCTTCCTATCTCGTGGTGCCTCTCCTCAGTGTGACGTCTCGTTTGCGATGTCATGTGTCTGATGTCCTTGGGCAAGTGCTACACTCGAAATTAGACTATTTATAAGCATAGGGGCCCTAGTTAATGCTCCTCAGATCAATATCTACATTCAGTGAAATCAGGGTGCAAACATGTGAAATTACGGTGAGTGCAAGTGGCATTTAATCCATCGGGGATGGGGTGGTTAGTTTGCGTGAGGGAATGCAGAGGTTGGACAAGCTGGAGATCATTTTCAAGATCATAGGAATTATGGAAGAGCATTAGGATTTAAGAGGCATGAGTATAGTTCATCTCTTCTGCTTCAGGTTCAGGATCAAAATTCTTTATACAAGAAGCAGTAACAATATGATCGTCTACCAAAAGAATTGGTTTGTCATTGTACTGGGGGTTTCCAGTTTAAGGACCCAGCCGCAAGGTCATATTAGTCTAGGAAGTCTGGGTAGTGGCAAGGTCTGTATAATCTGCATGGTTGTGGTTTATGAGGGTAGTCATGGGAATGAACTGGTCGTTGTTGAGGGTGGCATAATTGGATAATTAGGCAAGAAGGATATTTTCGAAGTGGTTGCTATGGAGGGTGGCGTAATAACATTTGTGAGTGTGAATTGGTTTTTGTTGAAGGTTGTTTATTTTCATTGGTACCATGCAACCCCCCAGGAGCTCTGTGATTCTAGTGTTGGTTATGTCGTCTTTATTCTCTCTTGGTTCCATAGCTATGGTCACCCCTCCACAGTCGGTATGGAATATTTGAGTCTAGCAGAGGAGGGTATCTCGATTTCAAGTTCCTAGGCCGCCACTGGCCTCGTACGGGAAGAACGTCGAGGCGCATTGTGAAGGATAGAGTTAGGTTCCACCATGAAAGTGATCTCTATGATAAAGAGCATGTGGAAATAAAATAAGGGTTGGAAATAATTTAAAGGTGTATTCATCAGCATCAGAAAGAGACTCTTAATATGCAGGAACGAAAGTTGGAAAAAAATGAGAGAATTTGTCAACTAGAAGATGAAGTTGACACTCTACGTCTGCAAATTGAGAACCTTCAAATCAAACTGGTAGATAAAAGCCAGAGGTCAGATGAATAAATCATAGGAATCGATCTCAGCAACTCGACGTCAATGGAGGAGTAGTCATTCCCAAGTGTATTTTTTTGCTTGGTTTCTGATGTCAAAATATAAATGTAAATATATGTTGAATCAATATTGTAGGATATATATCAGTAGTCAAGAAGTGATGGGGAATTTTGTAATTTTGGGGATGAAAAGTTTGGGCTTGGTTGAACATAATGCAAATTATGATGCCCATGGGAGGCTCTAAATTGTTTTTGTAAATCTCCCGGTTTTGGTCGCGTATGGGCACAGATTAATAAAATACTCCTACTCTTTTCGGTTAAAAATATATATATATTTAAAAATTCAAAAAAAAATAAAAAATTAATATATAAATATTTTGATCATAAATATTTAATACTAAAAATCTTAACATTTTAAATTAAGTATAAAAATATTTAATTTATTTACCTTTTAATTTATTTTTATACATATTTATATAACAAACTTATATTTTTTTTATTATTTAATTTTAATAATTTTATTCATTTTCTTTATTACTTAATATTAATATTTTATTTAAATTTTCAATCCAAATTTGCATCGAGATTTTAATTAGAAATGGTCAAGCACAATTTTCATAAGATTACACTTAATTTTAAAAAATAACGAATAATGTTAAATACCACACAAGTTCATTCATGTACAACATTATTATTATATTCTGTTTATGCCTCGTCCACATTGATACTCTCAATAATTTATTCCCTTGTCATAACTTGTTACCACATGCTAGCTTAGTGTCATGTTCAAGAGGTATGTAGGGTACAAATTACTGCTCTATATTCATTCTTAATGAGTTATGCTCCTCATATGTGAATTATGTCACCTCCTCTTCTCATGGCTCAGGAACAATCGATATGGTTAAAGAGTATGCCTACGAGAATGTAGTCGCTTAGTGGTAAGGTTGGTCAATTCTCATTTTCACGATTCACCCTACATTCAAAGATAGTTTCATCTCGAATGCTTACAATTTTGAATTAAGGATGAGGATCCTCTGCTACTAATCATCGCATCAAATGCTCAAAAATTCTACAATTATTGTGAATCTCTTTCTGTGAAGCTTGCTTTAGGTAATTATCCATACATTTTTTATTTATGTCATTGTTTCCATCCTTTCTTTTACATATCTAGGGATATTTGTGTCCTCCTTCACGGACTCTTCTATGTTTTTCCTACAAACCTACTAGGGTTTCACTCTTGCTCTATCTCCCCACTTCACTACCTCTTCTTCACACCTGCTTCCTCTCCCCACTTCACTACCTCTTCTTCAATTTCTGGCATGTGACCTTCCGCTATACTTTGTTCTTGATAGCTCTTTGTTCCCACATAGTGGTCGTGGGATTCCATTTGTTATTTGTTAAAACTATTATTCCTATATCTTTCCTATACTACTCCCTACAACTTATAATACCTCAACAAGGACATTCTCACTTATAATACCTCACCAAGGGCATTATCACTTCGACCAAGGTCGTAAAATGCTTGACATCCCTCTCCTTGAACTCGAGCTCAAACCAATGTTGTGGCCTATGCAAGTCGATATTAGCAGTTTACCTCTCAATCTACTTGTGAAGATATATATGTGGAAAAAGGAGAAAGCATAGGTTCAACATAGATTCTTATCAAATGTTGGAGTGGCAGATAATATTTGGTAATGGGTTCTTGAAATCACTCCAAATATTCTCAATAAATACATGTAGACGATGGATTTATATTGAGAGATAAAAAAACAAAATAGATAAAGTATTTCTTGAAAAAAAAACTTAAGAAAAACAAATCATGTGCATTAATGTTCTGTACATGAAAAATTGAGAGTTTATGGTGAATATTGCAAGTGAAATGTTAAGGTTTTTTAGTCAATTATGTCAATTTCATTAACACATAAAAAATATTTTAAACTTGGTTTTACAGAAATTAAAGAAGACATCGATACCATAATAGTATACACAAGACAACATATGATGAAGGAGTTCACCCCTCCTGGGCTACATCTCCTAGTCCAGCTTCCAATGTTGAACCTCTTTCATTATGCTCAAAAATATGTGTTTACATCAAGTTATAGTGCTTATAATGCTAAAAACATGTCTCCAATTGATCCATAATAGTAAAAACCCCCTAGCTGGGCTCTTTCTGCACTCAAAAAGGTCAAAAACTGATTAAGTTATGCTCCATAGAACGTTTTATGCTCACTGTCCTCCAATTTGCACCCACCTGAAAACTGTTCTACAAATTCTTCCTTTTGTGTCCACGTGGAGCAAAAAATTCACCTCGTGTCGGTGAGATTCCCATCACACTGGGTGAAAATTTTCGAACACTTAAATGCACTCGATCGACCCTAAACCGAATAAAAAGACGCCAAGTGGTGCATTCTCTGCCAATGGATTCATGGTTTGTTTTGCAAATCCTGCCGATTGTTTGAACTCTGGTTGGGCCTAGGTTGGTTTAAGATCACCATGGTTAGGTTTGCAGGAACCCTGCCCAAGGTAGCTTTCGTTGCCATCTGCCATTAATAATAACATTAAATTGTTGATGACCGCGACATATGCCTGGTGCAAACCCTAACCACCGAAGGTAACTCGGTTGAACCCGCTCCAGAATTTCGATAAAGTTATAACATATGGTTTGATTGTTTACATTTACCATTTTTTCATATGTGGTTTGAGACTTTGGTATATACGTTAATATTTATATGGTTGGGGTCGGGGTTAACCCTAGACCCCATTTGCTTGCGTTGTAATGTGGTTGGGTGGACCGGGTCTAGGGTTAACCCCATTCCCGACCCTCGACTCCACCGCTCATAAACCTTAAATAGAAGTTAAGTCCCATACTTTTTAGGAACCAACATAGGCAAGTCAGTGGAGGGCTTGGTTGGCAAGCAGTAGGTCTCGCGTTCAAACCTAGCGGAGGCATTTCAGCCTCAAACCATAATTTTACATGGCTATTAGGAGGCCATGTGGCAGTCGTAGATTGGCCCATGTGGCTCTTCCTAATTGGTCCACCCAAATAGAAAATGAACCAATAGAAACTAGCAAATTCGACCCAATAAACAGATGTCACTTGTCCTCATCCCATTGGCTGATGGGAGGCACTGTCACCCTGCCTAATCATTGACTAGTCAACGTATGGACTACTGACTAGGCATCCCTGCAAACTCATTTTAAAATTTTTAGTTGCTTTCCAAATCGACGAGAACACGATATCAGGAGCATCCAATGTTGATTTTGAGCGAAACGAGTTGCGTTGGATTCAGGGCGGTGATATCTTCGCTTTGGCCTGGTTTCTAGCTGATCTGAGGACTTTAAATTTTGAGCATTTTCTTAATCCACTAGAAGATTTTGTACCCCAAAATATCACTTTCATTTAACAAACAAATGAGGGTACAATTTTGCACCCTTCCAATTTCAATCCATTTGGCTTTGCTTGGATTTTTTCCCTTGAGCGCCACATGAAGGTACTCCACATTGCCTCGTTTTGAAGCCCAGGTTTTCCTATCAAAAATGGTATCTTGTTGCAATTCTTCAAGATATTTAGGAGATAAATCTTCAATTGAAGGAATATGAACATTCTCTCCTTGATCTTCAATCAAATTAGGTTCATACAACCTTAAATTCTCAACATTAACAACTGCATAAATTTTCATATATGAAGAAAAATCCAACCCGAAGGAATTATTACCAATCTTTTCGAGAATTCCGAATGGACCATATTGAATTGGTTTCAAATTTTTACCTTCTCCTTGGATTCTCTCTTTGCTAATGTGATGCCAAAATTCATCACTAAATTGGAAACTGTGATCCACATGATGCTTATAATGTCTTGTCTTGTACTTGACTTGACTATACTCCAACTATTCTTGAACTGTTTGATGTACCAATTGAACTTGTTCAATAAATCTATTAGCTTTGTCTATGTCACTATGACCATCAATAGCAACATCCTTCCCAAAGATAAAATCTAAAGGAGATTTGGGAAAGTAACCCAATCATGCCTCAAATGGAGATGTTTGAGTCAATGAATGCTGGTATCGATTGTAAGCATGTTGAATATAGTGCAAATGTTCATCCCACAACTTAGGATGCTTGTTGCAATAAACTCGAAGAAGATGTATCACCATTTTGTTGATGACCTCTGTTTGGCCATCTGTTTGCAGATGGAATGATGTACTCTTTTTCAATTTGGTGTGCCATGAGTCCCCACAAGATTGACCAAAATTTCTCGACAAAGAGAGAATCTCGATTGCTAACAATGGATGTGGGAAACCCAAAATGTACCCATACATTCTGAAAGAATAACTGAGCAGGTTGTTCAGTTGTAACCTGCGCTTTACAAGGCATCAAAATATTACACATTTTTTTGAACCTATCCACAGCTACATAAAGATAATCATGACGTCTCTTAGACATCGGTAGACCTCCTACAAAATCCATAGATACACTCTCCCATGGAAGAGAAGGTACTGGAAGTGGTGTATACAATCCCAACTTTCTATTGCTAGGTTTACTAACAAGACATAATGACCATCATCTTACAAATTGTGACACACTTTCAAGCATATGAGGCTAGTAACAATACCTTTGTAACTGTGCCACTGTCTTAGCTACATCGAAATGAACAGAAATAAGAGAAATGTGCAGTTCCCTTATGATGTTGAATCTCTATCCTTGTGGAATACAAAGCTTTCCAAGATGGTACAACAAGTTATCATGTACATGATAATTCAATTCCTCTACTTGGTTACCTTGACACAAAGTCATATATACATCTTTTAATTCATTATCTAAAGAATATTTCTCAACATAGCTATCACGCATGACAAAATTATGCTTAAGAATAATTGATAGACTAAAAATTGGTCTTGAAATAATATCAACAACCTTGTTATAGATAAATTTATTATACCCTATCACCAAGTGGAATTGTTGAAGAAATCCCATCCATCAGAAGTGCCTCACTTGATGCAGCTTTGTTTGTGATTACAAGTATTACAATGGTTGATGATTTGTGTGAATGATTGTTTCCTTACCCATCAAGTAATGCTTCCACTTTTTCATACTTGGCACCAATGCATACAATTCCTTGTCATATGTAGGATAGTTAATCACTACACCATCAAAAGTTTCTAAATGAAAATAGATGGGCTTGCCATGTTGCATTAGGACTATGCCCATGGCATCGTCGTTGGCATCAATTTGTATTTCAAATGAATGTATCAAGTTAGGAAGTGCAAGTACAGGAGTTGAACTGATTTTTTCCTTCAATGCATCAAATGTTGTTTTTTGTTTGCATCCCCACTGAAAAACCTTGCTTCACACTTATCAATTCATGCAATGGAGCTACAATAGAAGAAAAGTTAGAAATAAAATTTCTCCAATATTGGGCTTCTCCCAAAAAACTTCTAACCTTTGTCACTGTTTTGGGATTTTTCCAATTCAAAATGTCTTCAACCTTGGAGGGATCTATTTTCAACTCACCTCCTCCAATAATATGACCCAAGTAGACTAAAGATTTTTTTCCAAATTCACGTTTCGATATCTTTAAAAACAATTTTTCTTTCTTCAAGACATCTAACAGTTGCTTGACATGCACGACATGTTCTTCACAGGACTTGCTGAAAATTAATATGTCATCTAAGTATATTGTCACAAAGTCATCTAGAAAAGGCCTTAACACATCATTCATTACACGCATGAAGGTAGCAGGAGTATTACAAAGCCCAAACGGAATAACCAACCATTCAAACAAACCTTGCTTTGTTTTGAATGTTGCATTCCATATGTCTCTTTCAATGATCTTAATTTGATGACAGCCACTCCTCAAGTCCAACTTAGTGAAATACACAACATATTTCAATTGATCAAGTAAATCATCAATTCTAGGAAGAGGGTAACGATTCTTTACCGTAATCTTGTTCAATGCATGGAATTCTACACACATGAACCATGTTCCATCTTTCTTTGGCACTAAAACAATAGGTGAACCGCATGGCAGTGTACTTGGCCAAATGATCCCCTCATCAAGCAACTCTTGGATTTGTTTCTTAATTTTTGCATTTTCCATCTCTGACATCATGTAGATGCCAATGTTAGGAACATGGAAATATTGTTGCAATTGGATGTCATGTTGGATTCCTATTTTGGGAGGCAATCCCTTAGTCTCCTGAAACATCTCATAATATTGGTTAACAACCTCAACCAAATTAGATTTCAATTTTGAATCAAAACCTTGAAAGGCTTCATTATCAACATCATTATTGGGTTTGATCATCAAAAGTATAATTTTTTTGCTAGAGTTAACAACTCTCTTCATTTTTCCAGCATTCACAAGTGAAAGGTTTAGTTTCTTGTGATGAACTCTAAAAATGTACTCAATACCCTAAAAATGTACTCAATACCATATTTAAACAAGTGATATTTGTTTTCATGGCGACGAAAGATAGATCCCCTTTCATAAAGATATGGGCTTCCCAAAACAATACCACATATGTCTAATAGTACTACATCAAGCTCTACCTCATCAATGAATTCTGTAGTAATGGCGAATTTCTGTTTGCATTTTCTAGTTACTTGTAACTTTGCATTGTCACATACCCAACCTAAAGGATATGGTTTAGGATGAGGAATGGTTTCCAAATTCAATTTGTTGACAATGTTTTAAAAAATGATATTTTCTTGTGAGCCACTATCAAATAAAGTATCAATTTTGTTATGTTTGAGATTACTCTAATATGGAAAATCTTTATTCTTTCTTTTTCACTTTGAGTTTCATTGTGGCTATTTGAATAACTAGTGCTAGAAATGGATTCCTTGCCTTTAAATCACATATATGTGACATTTCTTTCATCTCCTTAATCAAATCCTAAATCATTTTGTGTACGTGCAGCTATCTTTTTCTTTCCTTTGTTGTTAAAATTTTTGGATCTCATCTCAGAATGAAGTTTCCAACAATGATCTTCATCATGATCGTCCTTTGAACAATGTTTTCATGTTAATTTTTCTCCTTCTTTCTTGATGGAAGAATTCTTATTCCCTTTTCCTTTGAATTTACCCTTTCCTTTGTCTCCATTCTTAAATGACTTTTTGTTGCCCTCTTGCGGAACATTCTTCCCCCTTTCTTCTAGATGTTTTTCTTTTACACAAACCCCATAAAAAATTGTAGGGTTAAACATCAAAATTGTATGTCTCAAGTAGCTATGCAAAACTCCAATGTATTTGAGAAAAGTAACTTGAGATGACAAATCTACACCCAATACCAATGCTATCATTCTAAACTCTTGGGTATAACTTTGCACACTTTGACCCTTTAATTTCCTAAAGTTTTTCCAATCCATGATATATTTTTGCATGTATTATAATGGATAAAATTTTCTTCTTATTGCGATAACAAAATCATTCCAAGAAGATAAAACCTTACCATACTTCTTCATGTCCTCTTAAGTTCTGGCTTCCCACCAAATGAGTGTTGCACTTTACAACCTTAATGAAGCAAGCTGAATCTTAGTCTCATCATCCTTGATCCTTTGTATCATGTAATACACTTCAAGCTGATGAACCCAATTATCTAATCTCTCAGCATTTTCCTCTCCATTATACATAGGCAATTCAAACTTTATGCCAAGTTTTAACAGTGGAGTTTTACCATGTCCCTTTGGAGAATGTGGAGGTGTTTGTGAAGGGGTTGATGTAGAATATGATGATGTTGAAGATGGTGGTGAGGATGGAGGTGAAGAAAAAGGTGGTGTTAAAGGCAGTTTGTCACCATTCCCTTTTGGAGGCTTATATACATCTCCCTTTGGAGGATTGGAGCACTCGCCTTGTTGCAACCTTGTATCCTCTCTTCATAGAGAAATTTCATCATTTGTGTCATGTCAAAGTATGCTTTTCTGAAATCATTCTCATCCTATAACATATTGTCGGGCTCTCCTTCATGTGCCATGACTGGTGAGGCTTCTGGTGAAACTTGAGGTGAAATTTGTGGTGGAGATTGTGGAAAATGTGCTCTCCTTGACCTAACTTGAGGACTTGCAACCACAAGCTTTCCTTCTCCTATTTTGAGCTTCAACCTTCTAAGAATCAGAAAAAATTGCAACAAAATTAAACCCTCAAAACAACTAAGAAGCAAAGCTCTGATACCAAACCGATTTGTATATGAAAACTTAAGAGTTTATGGTGAAAATTGCAAGTGAAATGTTCATGGTTTTTAGTCAATTATGTCAATTTTATTAACACATAAACATTCTTTTAAACTCATTTTTGCAGATTCAATTAAAGAAGACATCAATACCATAATGGTATACACAAGACAACAAATGATGGAGTTCACCGCTCCTAGGCTACATGTCCTGGTCCAACTTCCAATGTTGGGCCTCTTTCATTATACTCAAAAATATGTATTTACGTCAAGTTACAGTGCTCATAATGCTAAGAAAAATGTCTCCAATGGCTCAAGAACAGTAAAAAACCCCTAGCTGGGCTCTTTTTGCACTCAAAAAGGTCAAAAACTCACTGAGTTATGCTCCATAGAAGTTTTTCTCCTAACTGTCCTCCAATTCACACCCACCTGCAAATTGTTCTACAAATTTTTCCTTTTGCAGCCATGTGGAGCAACAAATTCACCCCACGCTGGTGAGATTCTGACCGCACCGGGTGCAAATTTTTGAACACTTAAATGCATTCGGTCGACCCTAAACCGAATAAAAATATGTCGAGTGGTGCATTCTCCGTCGACAGATTCGTGGTTTATTTTGCAAATCATGTCGATTGTTTAAACTCTGGTTGGGCCAAGGTTGACTTGAGACCACCATGGTTAGGTTTGAGGGAACCCTACCTAAGCCAGGTTCTGCTCCCATCCATTGTTAACCATAAGATAAAACTGTTGATGACCACGACATATGTCTAGTTTAGACCCATAACCGTCGGAGGTAACCTAGTTGAACCCGCTCCAGAATTTGGATAAAATTATAACATATCGTTTGATTGTTTACATTTACTGCCGATTCATATGTGGTTTGAGACTTTGGTATATATGTTATTATTTATATGGTTGGTGCAAGGGTTAACCCCGGACCCCATCTTCCCGCCACGTAATGTGTTTGGGTCGACCGGGTCTAGGGTTAACCTCGGCCCCGACCCCCGACTCTAACGCTCATAAACCTTAAATAGAAGTCAAGTCCCATACTTGTTAACAACCAACATAGGTGGGCCAGTGGATGGATTGGCTAATAGGAAATAGGTCTCGCGTTCAAACCTTGTGAAGGCAGTTCAGCCTCAAAACATAATTTTACACAGCTATTAGTAAGCCACATGGAAGTCGGAGATTGGCCCACGTGGCTCCTCCTAATTGGTCCATCCAAACACAACATGAACAAATAGAAACTCGCCAATTCGACCCAATCAATATATGCCACTTGTCCTCATCCCATTAGATGATGGGAGGCACAATCACCCTGCCTAATCATTGACTAGTCAATGTACATACCGCTGACTAGGCATCCCTGCAAACTCATTTTAAAATTGTTAGATGTTTGCCAAAACAATTAGAACGCGACATTGGGAGCATCCAATGTCAGATTTGAGTGAAACAAGTTGCATTGGATTCAAGGCAACGAGATCCTCTTTGGCACTGGTTTTGAGCCGATCCGAGCAATTTGAATTTTGAGCATTTTCTTGATCCATTAGACCAATTAACATCTTGCAGCAATAGGTCAACAAAATGAACAAAAAAACTCAATGCAACCAAGAAGTGTCAACTTGAACATCCATAACAATGAAGAAGATGATGATCCAATCTCGCTTATGATCCAATCTCATCTCCCATCCAAGTGGGCATTCTCATGGTTAATTGTGATATCTTTATATTACTTTTGCTCTTTAAAAAATTCACAGGTTTGATAATCTAAGAGAAAAATATTACTGTAGTTTTTATTTTAGTTATCGAGATACCTAGAAACCTAAGTACTTAGTCAAAAAATTTAAATCTCAGTGTAATATTTAATTAAAAATCTATAAGACATAATTCTTTCCCATATTCATCACTAAAGATCTATTAAACATACATAATTCTTCCCCAGTAAAAATTAAAAAAAAAAAACCCTCATTCTTATTCCCTATAAATTTTGATTTCACATTCCTATAAATTTTGATTTATGAATGTGAAAGTAACACACTCCTCTATTGATATTCTTGTTACCTCATTTATCTAATTGTATATTCATAAATTTAAATTATAAATATCAAAGCAACAAATTTCATTACAAATCTCATTTTCACTCAACATGATATTCTCAAAACTACATATGAATTTTGATTTTAAAATAATATAAACAAAAACTTCTAAATTTTCATTGTTACCTGGATTAAAAAAAAAAAAAACAAATGTATTCACCATTTTCAATCACAGTGAAATTCAACATTCAAAATTATCCTATAATTGTTGCTGCATCATCATCACGAACACTTGCAACTCTACGAACCTCATTTGAGGTATTTTTATTGATGATTATAATATTTCCTTATAGCTACTGGTAACATTTTATTTCTGGCTTGGATACATTGTTTATATCAACGTCCTTTGCGGGACTTGTTTCGTTGGATTTGAGCCCACAAACCCATGTTAACTATAACTTTTTCGGTAAAAAGTTATTGGGAGCAACATGAACAGATGCTAAGGAAGAAAAAAAATAGTCATCTTGGTCTTCAATCCAAGGTATTGATGACATAAATGTATCTAGGACATAAATATTATAAGTTCTAATGGATAGAAGCAAACAAAACCAAGAACCAATGAATGATGCTCACTAGGTTGAGGAAGATGACATGATTTACGGTATTTACAATGCTCGCTGATGATCCATACGTCAATTAAAGATCGATACACTCTGAAAAAGGATACACACTGATATAGTTTTTCAGTTTTTCATGGTTGACTACACATTGACTCTTGTTATTGTTTATATTGGAGTGGGTTGATGATACGAGTCTCTCTCTTCACAATGGCATACCTGGTTGAGAGTTTTGTCCTCTCTCTGCGAATTTATTATTCTCGTGGATATTATGGATATTTAAGTCCAGATATTATAGTTGTATACATGGATCAACTCCTTAATTTGACAGCTTAATGATTTCAATATATATTGTACATAGGCCTTTTATCATCTAAGGGAAGTAGAAACTTCTTCCATCTTAAGTAATTGTCTTAAGTTTTTTATTTCACTACCTGCAAGATTTCCTTTATGAGGAATGAAAACCAAAAAATTCAAACCAATATGTCTAGTGTGGAAATATTCATTTCAATATCTTCAGCAATTTCAAGTTTCATAAGGGAAAGTTGAATCCTTCTTTCAAGTCAAGTCAACCATGTAGCAACAAGGAATAGAAAAGGCCAATTTCTTTAAATTTTCATTTCCCTAAATTTGTGTGTCATAAACCTACTTGTTAAGCTTGCATTACAATTACTCTGCTTGAGGGGGACAATGCCCCATGAACTTTCTATGCAAGTCTACTCCAACAGTAACCTAGTGGGGGTTTACCACAATAACCAAGTTTGGTTTTCAGTGCACCTAGTCCAGGCTCTACCTGATAATTTCTAATGTTGCACCCCAAGAGCTTAACCTAATCTCAATCAAGAAAAAATGTGGAGCTACAAATAAAAGTACATACTAAAAAAACATAGATTTCACAAATATTTTGTTAGGTCAATATTTCTATATTCTATAAACATGGCCCAGTTTTGGGTTACAAATCCTCAAATAAAAGATCCTACTCCTTTATAACAACATGATCCAAAAAATTTACAAATAAAGAAATAAACAAGAACATTTCATTGTGTACTTAAACCCACAACAATATGTACAGAGAGAAACATGTCTTCTGCATTGGATTACTTCATAAATATGAATGAAGTATCTAAAAATGGGCATGAAATACAATCCAAAATCTCATGAATATGCTTTCCTTCAGATATTTTCTAAATTTTTCATTACAAAGATCTTGATAACCAACATATCTCATTCCCTCCCTCCCTCCATATTCACGAATCCTTCACACCTCCATAAGGTTGGATGCCAACCCTTTTGCTGGGAGTACCATTCAAACACACGCCTCCTAACTGTAATATAGATCAGTACCAACAACTACGACTATTAGTTATGATTCAAAACATCAAGCAAATTTTAGACCCTGAATCAGGAGAGTGAAAACCCTAAATAAACATGGCTACTAGAACCATAACCATCTCCTTCATTGAATATATAATTCATGACCATACCTCAATTGTAGGCGCACACCGTGTCTACAAATGTTGTGTTACATAATCAAATGAACTAAATTAATCGAAAGCTAAGACTCTCCTCGAACAAAATACAGGTACCATTTCGGGCGATACCGCTCCATCACCTTAGTCAAACAAACTGAACCCCATATCCTCGTCAGATTCCTTATTTGTGGACTTCTCTTCTTTCTTGGCCTTTGGCTCCGCTGTTGCAGGAGTATCGCCACCTGCTCCTCTGCCGGAATCTGCAACATCCATCCCTCCACCTGAAGGTACCACTGCAAATTTCTCCTTCTAGAGGAGATCACTTTTGTTATGTATTTTCCATCCAGCTGAAATATATTTTGTCGTCATTTGCATCTGCTCTGACTGAGCCGAGAATAGATTTAATGTCCTTCAAACTGGGACCCAACACCGAGGTAGTTTGGTTCAACCTTCCTGAGATCAGTGACGCTGTCATTTCCAAAGGGCAAGCCATATTTCCAAGTCTATACGCCATTTAAGACACCTTGAGAGTCAGCCTGACAGTACCGTGACATACCTGATAGAGACAAGGCACATGAATGGTCAACATAGTCATGGTATGGCCATAAAGAGATTCCAGATGGGGAGGTTTATTTCCTCTACCATAGGCTTATAAATGTGCCTAAGCAGAAAATGCTCGCCGTCAGATTAAAGTTGTAGATCATCCTGGAGCAGGTATTTTCTCCCTGGGCACATTTATGGGTCTATGGCAGAGGAAATAAGCCTAGCCATTTCAGATTGGCCAGCCTTATTTCTTCTACCATAATCCCATAAATGCGTCCAGGCGTATTTATGGGCCTATGGAAAAGGAAATAAGAGCCTGGCCATTTCAGAATGGCGAGAAAATAAGGGAGGCTTATTTTCTCTGCCATAGGCCCATAATTGCACCCAGACAGAAAATGACTGCCGTCAGATTTCAGATTAGGGTGGAACGGTAAGTGACGGGCATAGTCCCCTACTCCCGTGCATCCAACTGTAGGCGATGGGCATTAATTCCACACCACCAGCGTCCAGATCCAGTGGCTGCGTTGAAAGTAAAGCTCCCAAATTCAAAATTTGGATCCATCTCCCCTGTCGAAAGCAATGCTTCCAAATTCAAATTTTGGATCAGCTCCAGCAACAAAGGTAGTACTCCCAAATTCAAATTTTGGATCAGCTCCCGCGTCAAAAGCAGTACTCCCAAATTCAATTTTTCACCTTCTTCGTGAAGAAGAGGGAAATCAACTGATGGTAAGTAAATCTACGGCCCGGGTGAAACCAATCTCCGTGGTTGCCAAGGATGGGAGTGGAAATAGCAAAACCATTACAGAGCCTGTGAATGCCGCTAACGAGAAGAGCAGGAGTTTATGCAGAGAACGTGGAACTGCACAAGAAGAAGACGAATCTCATGTTCGTTTGAGATGGCATGGATGTCACTGTAGTTACAGGAAATCGAAATGTTAAAGATAATTTCACAACTTTTCGCTCTACTTGCCTTCAACAAAAATAGTTGCTACATCCCCGCCTACTTTTCTATTAATTTCTTTTATTTTCTCAACTCTTCCACTGTACATGCTTGAAATTTAGGGTTCCTTCTTAATTTTACTGACTAGCTTGCTTTCTTTCTTTAATATCTGAATCTTATTATCAGGGATTTCAGAGTCACCCGCAGAGAGTAATTTCGAAAAATCCGCTACTGCATGTTTTCTAACCATTGGGTATTCACTCCGTAGATTTCAGTGAATCAGTGTCCATGCCTAGGCGTGACCTATTAACATGCCTTGGCTAGAAGACGATTGGAAAATATTTATCGTGCATGTGTATTTCTGAACCTTCTCCTCAATTGAAAGTTTCATTTTTCTTTCCTTTCCATCGCAATGATATCCTGCTATTGGTGCCGCTTTCCAGTGCCTTCGAACCTCTGCTTAAAGAAAGGCCAAAAACCAAACTTCCCGGGTCCAATCCTGCTGTTAATCGTTAATTGATTTGCAAAATCTCGTGTGTTACATAGAATATGAACATAAATAGCTAATTATAGTGGAACATTGCTCCTGCTGTTAATCGTTAATTTATTTACAAAATCCCATGTGTTACACAGGAGTTGAACATAAATAGCTAATTATAGTGGAACATTGCTCCAAATAGGAAAATCTGCTGGCGTCTTTCCCGCTCCTAAAGAAAAAGCTCTCCACTCTCCACAAAGTGCAAGAACTATGGTTTCATGTTCTAATCATCTCCGGCAAATAATGTATTTTTTAATTGAAGTTTATGTTTTTCAATAGTTCTTTCCATTACAAGTTTTGAGGGAAGTTAATGTTTTTGGAGAGTTCTTTCCATTATAAGTTGAATCTTATTTTCCTTTATTTTCTTTAATATTTCAAGAGGGAGAATGGATATGTGTTTTTTTTAAGTCACACTCAATAATATCTATTATGATCTTTTTTTCCCTGGGAAAATTAATTTTTTTCTACTGGACCATATTATTTATTGTGAATGGACCATCATTGATAAGTTTCACATGAATCAATTTTTCTTAAAAAACATATTCACAGTTATTTGATGTTGATCCACATAAAAGATCTATTATAACAGTGGTGTCAAGAGCCATTACAGAAAGCCCACGAGGACCAAGTTGTCACACCACGTGCGTTTGGATGATAGAGTGATGGGTAACTACTATAATCTCTATGCATTTTCCAGTGCATTACAACTATTTTACCTTTTTACAACTAGGGCTTCCTTTGTTTTATCTTGGCTAAATAAAGACTATTCTCAAGATGCTCGTGTACTTGTCCATTTTACCAAAAATAAATAAATCAAATTTTGGAGGAAGATAAAAAATCTTTTTATTAAATAAATAATTTTTTCTTTATTATTTTTGTTTAAAATTTTTAAAATAAATTAAAAATTATAACTTTTTAAATTTTATATTGGTAAATATCAAGTGGCTCACTAGTTTTGCATGGCACTAAATTCATTTATGCATTCAAAAATTGTATTTTTAACAAGAAGAAATTACAAATATCTCTGAAATTGTATTGATAAAATTAAAATATCCATTTCATCCATGAAGAAAACTATACCAATATTTTATAAAGAAAATAGTTTTTTTTTTAATAAAAAATAAAGAAAACATAAATATATTAGAATGGATTTAATAGTTAAAGGCATTTATTTATTTCTCTAACCACTTATAATATATTATCTATCTTATAATATAATATTTATATAAAGAGTGGTTTAAGGATATCCAATAAACTCTTCCCTTGAACCATTCCTTTTGGGCTAATTGAATTAACCTACCCACTATACTTTTTAATCACTTATAATATAATACAAAATTATTTAAGTTCTCATATATTTAAATTTCTATAATTTATAATTTATAATGATGATATTTACTATGAAAAATAATAATATAATAAATTTATAGACATTTTTTTTATAAATTACTTAACATAATTAATAATAATAATAACTAACATTAGTAGTTAATGTGAGTTTACATTTGATCCCCTCGACTCTAGTACAAGGGTTCTCATAATTGTGTCATCTCTAGATAATGTTCAATGAACAAAGGTGGTGTGTGGCAAAAATTGGGTCTCTCTTGAAGTTTTTGGTTTTGTCTCTAGTGTGCTCGTGGATGGCCTTTGGATCTACAGATTACAGCGACATGGCAGGGTCATGACCCTTTTGTGGGATGTGTATGTTTCTCTCCTTCCCTCTCTAGTGTTTCCTTTCTTATATGTTGTTTGATGCACAAGGTGGTATATGTATGTTTTGAATTTTATTTGCTTTTTTTCAAGTTAGCATTTGTGGTTTCCTCTTTAGTGGATTGACAATTTCAACAGTGGCATGTTGGGCTCTTTAGTCACGACTCATTGGAAGGTTTCTATGTATTCTAAGAAGTTTGTTTAGTGTGGGAATTTGTTTCGACGCTTCTGCATGGTCTTTTACTTTTGCTTTGGTGTATAACTTGCATGGCAAGGAGACCAAAGCCCCTTGTAAGCCACTGATGTATTGGTATTTTATTTATGAATTTCTTAGTGGCTCATCCAGGTGACAGGGGTTGAGGGTTGAGTCTCAGTGCTCCCTTTGTGCGCCTAGTGTTATCTATGTATTCCAGTTTTCATGAGTAATATAAAGTTTCTTAGTTTACAAAAAAAAAGTGTGAGTTCTCATTCAAATTTGTTGGATGACCATGGGTGCACTTCTGAATATCCAACATTTTCCTTCTAGCTACCAACCTCTTGCTTCCAATCATCAATCATATCCACCACTAGTTGTAACCATTAATGTATATTTTTAGACATATACATCGCCACAACACAATTGATGATACCATCTCTTGGGTGGCATAAAGTCCCTGATCGCAGTATTCGTTCTCATTGGGTAATGTTTACCAATGGTACTATTGGCAACTTGGAAGAAAACATGACTTCAAAATTTAACTAAATCACTCCAAAATCTCACAATACAAAAAGTTACATTGGCAATGTGTAATGTGTAATAACATGGAAACATTCCATTGTGTATTCATTATAAAACCTATGTTGCACATTTCATACAATTTAGTGCAATATGCCTTGTGTCACGCCTCTTTTAAATTTTGGTGCAATATATCTTAAACCTTGAAAACCTTTATGTCTCACATGAAACCAAACTTGTGTGACATGCTATTGGAAACATATTTCATGTATATTCCATGGAATAAGACTTTGGTGTGTTTGGGTGTGATGTGTCATAGAGATCAAATGTTTGAGAAGATGCAATATGTCAAATAGAAATAAATTTTGACACAGTGATGTGTCATATTGAAGGAATATTTGATAATGTGCATTATGGGACATAGGAAAGTTTAAAGCAATGTGATATGTTATAGCCAAAGAAATTTTAGGTGTGATTTATCACATGGAAAGGAAGTTTGACAATATGCAATATGTCACCCAAAAAGAAAGTTTGGGAAAGTGCTATGTGTCACATTGAAAAAAAGTTGACACATTGTGGTATGTTTCAATGAATGAAATTTTGGAGCAATATGACCTATCAAAACCCTTTGTTATGATGGAGGAAGTTTTCAGAAAGTGTGATGTGTCACACTAAAAGAAACTTTGACAAAGGAAAGTTTTAGAGAAATTTTTGTGTAATATATTGCAACGGAAGAAAACTTCAAAAGGTGGCATTTACATCTGGAAATGTCTTGTAACAACCCCTAGTTGATTTTTCCATGTAAAAAAATATAAGACCAAGGTCATGGGATATGTATTCCAAGTTGAATGCTGGAAAAAAAATCCTAGTGGGTGACACTTTAGGTTTATTATGGCTAAAGAAATTGTCATAGTCATTGGCAAAGGCAAAGAGGCACAAATTGGAATTTTATTTATGAAAATAAAGTAAAATAAGAGAAGAGGGAGACAAAGGGTCACATAATTGTATGAATGACAAATTGAAGGAAAAATGAAGTAAAATGAAGAAAATAGAGGCCTCAATGATAAAAAGGCTTATGAGGACTAGTTCATGTCTTTTAATAGGTTTTGGGTGGAGATCCCTTCTATTATCTCATTCTTTCATACTCTTGCACACATAGAGTATTCTTGGAACATGATTGGAGCACTCTAGTATTCAATTTGATTTGGAGAGAGATGGAAGAGGAAAGCAAGAAATCAGAAGGGAATATATGGATCAAAAACTACGAATATATTACTTTGCAAGTACCAAGATGCATGTATGATTTCCTTGCTAGTTTTGGCATGCATGTGGTTTTTTGGTTATGTGTTGTCATTAGCATGGAGATCTACCTAGATTGACAGATGTTTTATCCTTGCCTTGCCATTTCCTGGATAGCCATGGTCTTGTGGGTTTTTCCATTTGTTGTTTTTGATTGGTGCTCAGATTCCTTATGAATGTGGGTTAAGTTACTAGTTCCTAGAGTCGTTGGTTGAAACAAATGCTCTCGAGGCCTCGAAAAAACTTAGGTTGAGTTACTAGTCTTGGAGCCTAGGTTGGAAAAACACTCTTGATCCCTCGACGGGTTGAGTTAATATTTTGGAGTCGGGTTGGAAAAACACTCTAGAGCCGTGGAAATTTGTCAGTTGAGTTATTACTTCCTATATCCATAGTTGGAACAATAATTTGGAGCCATGGACAAGTTGGGTAGAGACCGATTTGGTTGGTTTTAGTAATTCTCGACCATGACGTGGAATCAGTGGTTAAGGGTTGAGGTGGGTTTGCTTCTAGAATCCATGGTATGGTTTTTATTGGTTTGTTGCATGAGATCGCACATTCATGCTTGTAATATGGCGCGGGGGTGATTGGATGCAAAACCACGAACCTAGGAGCATCTCATCTATTGAGGATTTTGTTAATGGATTTCTTAGAAATTTTGAATTATGCCTCGCATTGAGCATTCAAGAGCAAGCCTTCATCGAGCATCATCAATACCTTGAAAATCTAAGTGATGAATGGGAATATGAGTCCTCCTTGGATCCACATGATGAAAAGGATGATTTTGAGGACACATGCATTGGGAAGGATGAGTCCATTGAAAGTGAAGTTGAGAGTAACCTTTCCTTTCTCAAGGATATTACTCTCGATGAATTTTCTTTTGAGAACCTTAAGGAAGGTTATCCCATTAACCCTTTGGAAGATGAAATTGAATGTTACTTCCGCATTGAAAAGGGGAAATGGGAAATTATTGGTCATCGATTTAATTGTGCTCCCATTTACAACATTGATAAGGAGGATGAGGCTGAGATTAATATTCCTTTTCTCTCGATAATTACTTACAAGGACATATCAATAGATACCCTTAGGAAGGAGGATTACTATTTTCTTGTGCATGAGGAGGGGCAATTGGAGATAGTTGACTCTCCTTTTAGGGGAGATTCAATCTTTAGTACTAATAAGGATGAAATCGATTAGGCTCCCACCTATCTCCCTTATGATTATATATTCAAATCACTTGAGAATTTAGATTATGATTTCGAGGAAGAGAGACCCATTGAATATAATATTTCACTCACCCCTTTGTATTTTCCTGTTCAACATCTTAAGTCTTTTAGAAGTGACTCCCTCATCCCTTTTCATATGATATCAAGCGATCATGAGCCCTTTCCCCCTTCCGAGTATAGCATCAAGGAAGAGCTTCTCATTGATTATACTCTTCTAGGCCTTCCAAAATCCTATCATAGCTACCACGACTATGAATGGAAGGGAAAAATTACCAAATTGGGAAATTGTGTGGTCTAATTTTATTGAAGAAGAGTTCAAGAGAAATACCAGATATGGAGTATCATCCAGAGACAAGGATGAAGAGAATTTTTCCTTAGCTAGGAAGGGGAAGAAGGGAAAAGGAAAGAAGGCTAAAATAAAACCTGAATCTAGCCAAAAGAATGGCACTAAGAAAAACTTGAGAAAGATAAAACATTTCCACTACCACAAATATGGAAATTATGTAATAAAATGTCTCCACAATAACTCTAACAAGAATCCTTCAGGAGGAGCGAGAGGTGAAGCATTGGCTTCATAATTCGAATTAGACCTCACCCTAATAACATGCATGGATAAAAATATTATGGGGAGTGTGTAATACCTTGATTCAGGTGCCTTGTTCCATATGACACGGTGCAAGGAGTCTTTTAGTAGCCTAGAGCTGGCATAGTAATCAATCTACATGGCTTGGGCGGCGAATCTAAAATCATCGTCGCCGGTTTTTTGGGTTGATCGTTCATTATATTTTGGTACTCCATCTGATCCTTCTTCATCAACATTCTTGAAAAATATAATATTGTGGAATCCATGATGCTAGAAGGAGAACCATGGGAAGATGATCATCATCACTCCCATCTTCATTATTACAAAGAAGATAATATTATTAAACTATATCACCCATCGATCAAAACATCCTTTTTGAATTCTTTTCCTATAAATGCAATCGAATCTGACCGAAATTTATCAAATATTGTAGAAACCATTTCGATGAACATTTTGACCAAACCCGATGTTGTATAAAACATTCATGTTAGCGTGTCTTGTTCTCCATTAGAACTCAAAACATATTGCTCCCTCTTTCATGAATTTTGTGATGTATTTTTTTGGTCTTATGACGAAATTCCAGGCATAGATACCAGTATTGTTGAACACTCTATTAACATGTACCCTGATTTTAAACTGGTATGTCAATGCCTTCGTCCTATTAATCTAAAGAAGGACGCTACCATTAAAGTAAAAGTTGAAAAAAATCTGCGTACTGGTTTCATATACCCTGTTTCGCTAACTGAGTGGTTTTCCAACATTGTTCCTCTTATGAAAGATCAATGGACCATCAAAGTGTGTGTCGATTATCGGGATGTCAATCTTGATTTTTCAAAAGACAACTATCCTACTCCCATTATTAACCATATTATTGATGATTGTGTTGGATGCGAAATATTTTCATTCATGGATGGATTTTCTAGCTACAATCAAATCAATATCTGCCTAGAGGACCAATATAAGACAACATTCATCTGTCCATGGGGAAAATTTTCTTATCGAAAAATCCTGTTTGGTTTAAATAATTTTGGGGAAAATTTTCAAAGAGAAATGGATTATCCTTTCAATGACACCAAGCACATTGTTCAAATTTATCTAGACGATTTACCTGCACATTCACGAAATTGGAATGATCGCCTGATGCATTTGAGAGCTATCTTTTACACTGCCGAGACTACAAAATACGCCTCAATCCACATAAATGTGTGTTTTGTGTTGGTTCTAGTCGTTTTCTAGGATTCATCATCTCAAAATAAGGAATTCAAATCGACCCACTAAAGGTCCAGGCCATGATTCTTGATTTTCTTGCACCATCAAATTTTCTTTATTTACATAAAATTCAAGGAAAGGATAGCTTCATGAGGAGGTTCATACCCAACTACGCTGAAATGGCTAAAATACTTACTCAGCTCTTGAAAAAGGGGATTCCCTTCCATTGGGATAAGTTTTTTCACGCCTCTTTTAATGTTGTCAAGGGTACACTTGTCCGGGCATCATTAATGTATCCCCCCAATTATCAGAGTGATTATTTCTTATATATCGTCGTGGCTAATATAACCATTTCTATGGTATTGGTCTAAGTAGAAAATAGGATAGAACATCTAATCTATTATTTGAGTTGTAATCTCAATGACACGGAAGTGAAGTTTTCATACGTCGAAAAGATTGTCTTGGTGGTTGTTCAAGTTGTCCAAATATTTTGCCACTATATCCTGTTCTAGAAGACGATTGTCATTTCAAATTGCAAACCCATGACTAACATCTTATCATGTCAATTGCTGGTGGGAAAGTATTCAAAATGGATTGTCATTTTGCAGGAGTTTGATTCTGAATTCATCAAATTCAAGAGAAAGAAATCTTTAGTTTTGGCTGAGCTTATTTGTGTCCTTCCCTCTAATAGTACTAATACATCAAAACCATCTATTATTGATGAGTCTCTATTTTTTAGTAGATCATATGATCCTTGGTATAGGGATTTTATCATTTATCTCCAGACCCAGAATTTTCGGCCTGATACCTCTCGCTCTGACCAGCGAGGTATTCGATACCAAGCCAGAGATTATCTAATCGTCGACGATACACTTTATCATCATGGTGTTGATACAATTTTACGAAGGTGCCTCATTCATGAGGAGGCCGGAAATGTTTTAAATTATTTTCATGCTCGGGCTTGTGATGGAAATTTGTCTGGATACGCTACCGTGCAGAATATACTCTATGCTGGTTACTTTTCACCTACCATATTTCGTGACTGCATCCTCATAGTCAAAATTTGTCATGCTTGCCAGATATTTGATGGTAAAATCTGTAAAATGCGAGTGCGAATGCATCATTTTGTCTCTGTGGGACCATTTGCAAAATGGGGCATTGACTTCATGACTTGTAACCCTCACTCGTCGAGGGGGCGTGGTTATATTATTTTTGCAGTAGAATACTTTACAAAGTGGGCCGAAGCGATGCCTACATTCAATAACACATGACAAACAATTGCATTATTTTTCTTTAATCATGTCATTTCACATTTTTGGGTTCCACAATCCATAGTCACATATCATTGTTCACATTTTTGCAATCATATGATGAATGATTTGACTGCCAAATTAGGACTTCCCATGACAGTTCTACTGCTTACTATCCATAATGAAATTGACAAGCTCATGTTGTTAATAAGATTCTTAAATGAATGCCTCAACGAATGATAGGAGTTCATAAACGAAATTGGCATTTAATCCTATACTTGGCTTTGTGGGCGTACCTAACCTTGGCAGAAACAGAACTGGATTTACCCCCTTTAAATTGGTCTATGGCCTGGAAGCTATCTTGCCAATCCAGTGTGAAATACCATGGTTAAAACTCACAATCAACTTGTTACTTAACAACTTTGCTGAAGAAGCGTGTCTTTTTAACCTCGTCTATCTTGATGAAATGCATCATGAAGCCGCATTGGCCAATGAATCACATAAGAGACGTATAAAGGTGAAATATGACAAGCATGTCCAACCTCACATCTTCTCAGAGGGTGACCTGGTCCTTATTTATGATAAAAAATATGATGCAATAGGTACAAGGAAATTTGGGCGATTATGGAATAGCCCCTATATTGTCAAAAGAGTTCTTGTTAAGGGTGCCTACACGTTGGTATATACGATGGAATTTCATTGGAACCACCCTGAAATGGGTTGTATTTGAATGTTACTATGTTTAAACATAAGCGTAGTAAATTGTTGCATTATATTATGTATATACCGTTGATTTGCATTTACTGTCTTAGCTTGTTTTTCTAGAGTTTTCTTGAAGTTAGTAATCTGCTTTACATTTCATCACAGATGTCTGAATATTTGGAACCATTCGTTGGGTATGCTGATGGTGTTATTCATAGTACGAATAATCTATCCTCTGCAGTGTGGGCCATTTTCGCTTTGAACGGTGAGCTAGTGAATTTTCAAGGGATTTGCATTGGTCGATCTACAAATAATATCACTGATTATAGTGCATTGATAAAACTTCTATTTGATGCCATTTCATTTGGTATTAACCGCATCATCACTAGGTTAGACTCACAACTTGTGGTACTACAACTTACTAGTGTTTATACTATCATAAATCCAACACTGCATCATATGTTCCTAAGAGTTTAACTTTTGGAAAGACCATTTGATTTTATTCAATATTAACACATTTCCAGAAACTTGAACACATTAACTGATTCCTTAGCGAATTACGTTATAAATAGACATTTGCAACACATATAAAGACATATTTTCAATTCAAATCACATAATTGAATATGATTGCACAATAAACATAAGAAAATACTCAAAACAAATTGGTAAATAGAAAAATAAAAAAATATGGTCAAAATATTCTTACTTATTGCACTTAATCAATTACCAAAGTTCGGGGGCAAAAATAGGTTGAAAGCTCCAAAATCCAAATGGTAAATTTCAAATGGTAAAATGAATAGTAAAACTCTTTTAATTAGTCACTATGAATAGTAAAACTCTTTTATTTCGATTATTTGAAAATAATCTTTATAACTGTGCCTATGGTTTTTATTCATTTTTAATCCATTTGATGTTTTTCTAAACAAGTTTACAATTGGTGTAGCAGATTAGTCGTGCACACTTATCCAAGAATTATTTGACCACAAAGCATACTTTAATCCTTATTTTTTGAGCTTTGATAAAAATGAAAAAATACTTGAAGCACACTTTTATCTCTTTTTCAAGCTTTGATAACAGTGAAAAAGGAAACCTTGGAGTCTTCTTTTAGCTCTTTTCAGACTCCAATAATGTGAACATATTGTCAAGCACTTGTCTTTTCGAGCTTGTAAAAGTAAATGAATTGACATCTACTAAGTATAATTTTAACCATTTTTGGGAATCAGATAGATTATTTACAAAAAAGGAAAACCTTAGTCGAAAATGACTACGACGTCCTCTCATATATCATTTTACACTTTTTAGGATCTGAGTGACAAATTTACGAAAAAGGACTCATGGAGTTTTCTTTTGTCCTCTTTTTCAAACTCTCTAAATATGAAAAAGGACTAGGTTGTCACTGTCGTTGGGCTCGTTAAAACATAGAATAGTGATGGGATTGTCGATCATGGAAAGAATCGAGTTTCATTTATTGCTAGACTCGTTAAATTATTAAATAGCGATGCATATTGGCCTGAAGGGTTGAATTATAGATCAAGCATATGTTATTGTCCTCAAGCTTGTTAAAAAATAAAGAGGTATTGGTCGAAAAATGATCGGGGAAAATTTTGGAAAGTGAATAGAAATTTTATGGTAGCAGGTATCTCTTGAACATGGCCCTTCACTCCATCACTGCGACTTTTGGTTTGGTTTATTATCTTGACGGTTAATTCATACCTATGGTTCATCATACCTTCACTTCGGTTTGGTGTCAATGCTACCAACTCATCTTAATGTCGTTGATATGTTCAAGAAAAGTCATTCAGTGAATACTCATCCTTCTCCAATACTCATAAACCTTCATTTTCATGACAGTCATCCTTTAACATTGCTATATCAAGGCACATTTTGTCTCTAAATTAAGTAACTCCTGTTTCGCGATAAAGTGGCTTCCTGTTGACATCAAATCATCATCCAGGACGTTTACTTAGAAATGTCATCTTCTAGTACCATGAGGCTTGTTATAGCATCGACAAGATCCTCACTTCCAGAACTGTGACTGAAATATTTTGTTTGGCATTCAACATCAAATCATCTATTCAATGGTGGTTCTCCCGTGTTTGTTAACATCTCACATTATTGGTTGATAATGAATTCCCTATAAATTGAGCACAGATCGTAGCACCAGGGAAGGAAGAATTTTGGTAAATAAATGTTGTTGGATTCTCATTTGAGAGAGTGAAAGTACTGATATGATGATGGTTTGATGTTAGATTTGATGAGGTTGGGATGAAGCTGAAGCTAGTGGCGTCAAATCGATAATTGGTTGTAATCTCCCCATTCTACTCTTTAATAATGATTGTTGTTCATTTTCCCATATATGTATCTCTTTCTGTTTCTATTTCTCATGAAATGGGTTCTTGAATGAGATATATGTTTCACATCTAATCGATTTGAGTGATTAAGATAAGTAGATATCTATATATTGCAATATATTTTTTGTTCTCAGTTTATGTTTGCAGGAATAAATTTGGCAATCTAAGTTGGATTGAAGGTGACAACAAAAGCAACAAAAGGAGAAGGAGAAGTTCTTTGATTACAAGTATGTTCTTCTATCATTATGTGTATCTACCTATTTTAGAGAAAGTGTTAACAAAGTCTTTCATCTATTTTTCTAAGTGCCTAGAACCACACTTAGGGAATTTGATTTATCCATATATCACAATTCTGCATAATAGTGGGGAAGTTATACCCTCCTCAAGATGTATTGACAGAGGTGAGAGGGGGAGGCTTCACTCACAGATATATGGAGTTTATCACCTAATATACCACTCATGTAAGCATAGTAAATCTACAACAAAAGACAAATGTATGAAAAATAAAATAGTAAATGAAAATACCAACAAACTAGCTAACCATTCATAAGAAAAAATAGCTAAATTACATGAAATGAAAGAATGATTATACAAGAGAGGCTGAGACACATGGATTGAGCCCTAACCCACAAGCCTAGATTTCTGGAAGACAATAAATAAAGAAAAGTTTGAATAGTCATTTCATTTCAAAGAGATAGTCTCATTACATCCATGAAAGTCTTGAAGAACTAATTACAATAACAAAGAGCCTAATGTCTTTCTCCAAAATCTGAATCCTAATGAGCTCTTGCTCAGCTCTATTTAACCTAAAGGGCAGCTACCAAAAAATCCCTAGAAAATAGGTGATGAGTGCACTTGAATCCAAGTGAAGTATGGCTTTGAGTGCACTTGGTCTTGAATTTGCATGGCTGCCTTTGATTTCGAGTTGTTAGAGGGAATCTCGAAGATCCATTGGCTTACTTTGGGAATTAAGGAGGGTGGACAACCCCCTAGAATCTCTCCTTCTTGTCTACTCCGAGTCTTTATGACAAAATCTTCACAAAAATGCCATATCTTCATGATTTCCCTACATTTAACTTTATGCTAGGTACTCAAAGTATGTTTGCCTCAATCACCACCTACACTAGCATCATAAGAGCATATATAATAAAAAATGCAATAAAAAATACTTAATAAGGAAAAAAGGTGACCATTAACCCCTCCAAATGTACCTAATGATGTAGCTCATCACCACATATAACAAGTAGACCCTAGTAGGTCCCGAGCCTTCTTGAAATAATAGATTAGAATATATTTCATTCTGTAATTTTTTTTAAATATAGGATATATGATAAACTCAGTTGCACCTTTCAAGAATTTAGTTTATATAATCTATAGCATTTGATTCCTTTGTCAAGCCCTATAAAAATCATGAGAAATTAGTCAGTTACGACTAACTCTCATGGAAATGGTCATACATGAATGACTTACTTAACACAGTTGAATCCCAAAAATGATATCTAATATAATGCACTGTGGAAACCCCTCATATTTTTTTAACTGTTGAAAGAGTGGAAGAAGTTGCAAAACAAGGTAATATATTCAGTCATTTTATTAACAGGTAGTGGACTATTCTTATGGGTGTGTGTGTTTTTTTTTAATTATGCTATTACATGTGAGTGATGTCTTCATGTTACCTACTATTTATATCTAGGATTTTCTTAAAGGAAAAAAATTGGCCTCCATATTTTCCTATAATCCATCATGATATCACAAGAGATATTCTGACTCATCTACAACTATTGCAATATACTGCTTTTTCCACTTGGCAAACATTGATAATTTATACCTTGTTATTGAAAATTATAGGAACTTACATTTGAGGGTCAACCTTGTAGCCATAGTTCTATTTGTATTCGAATATAAAGTGAATAACTAACTATACCAAGCATCATTAGTGTGTGGTGTTCTATGATTTGTTAGTTTTATTTAATGTTAAGATAACTAACGTCATAAATGTCTCTTATAGTGGTCACAAATTTTAAGGTAACATAATATGTTGATCTCCCCAAGTGTTGTATCAAGAATGTTATTTTGGTATCAATTATTTTAAATGTTATAAGATGTTATTACTAGCAAGAGTTTTTCAACTATAGTGAAATGTTCTAGTGAGATTCAACAATTGACAAGTGTTACTGTTTTTTCATAATTTTCTTTTTTAGTTTTCAATGTTTTAATAGAGTAGTTTTAAATATTTTTGAAAAGTAGATTTGACTGTTAGTGTGCTAGATTATTGCTATGATAGTATCACACTATGCTTGACAATCCTAGGGAATATTTCACTCGGAAAACATCCAATCTTGTAAAAAAGACCAAAATATTAATTGTAAGATAATTTTGGTTATATAGAACAAACAATTAAATACAACATAGACATTGAAGAAGTGTTCCAGTGTTTCACAACATAATATGTAGTAAAGTAGGAGGAATTGATTTTTTTTATGGAAAGTCTGTTTGCAGTGGCCCTACATTACACTTTGCAGCTCACGTACCAAGGTTAAGAGTAGTTGTTCTTCACAAAACAGTGTTATACTTTTAGCCCTCCGTATACTTTATCTTCTCAAAATCACTTTCTGGTTTGAAATTAATAAGGTAAGTGATGGAAATAAGAAGTTCATTTGTGTTAAAACCATCCGATATTTTTCTAGTCACGTTCTTATTTTGAATATTTTTTTACATCAAACATTGCCATTAGTGTTACCTAGAAGTATTTGGCTTTGCATGATATTGACAAGATCTAACATGTGAAATGTCTTTCACTTGTGATACGTATAAGTATCTATCTTTTTTTGTTGTAAAATTTATTTATTTATTTATTATGTCAATAGAAAATCTATGATAATGAAAAATTTGTATTCCTTTAATAAATGAACTAGAGTCATTATTATTTAGGTCATGGATAAATACCTTAAACATATTGTAGCAAGTCTTTTCTTTCATTAAACTAGAAATAATCGGCCTAGAATTTCAGCTGGTTAGAATCATTATGAGTGTGATATGATATAAAGGGTACTCAAAATAGAGTATGATGTACCCTCTGTTATTTACATACATCTGAGTGCAGCCTCTTCTGATCTCTTATGTCTCACTTTTCTGTTATCTATCTCTGTTAAACTCTTAATCTTCTTAAGAGGTTTTTTGTTTACATTGTTTGGGGCGTCTTGTATGTGTTATCTTGGGGCGTCTTGTATGTGTCATCATGGGCTACTAAAAGCTTCCATTTCAAATATTTTACTCACACAATGATGATTAGGGGATGGGGTAATGAATTTATGGACGGTCAGGCTAGCCACAATGTGACGAGGGAAGCTCTTGACACTACCTTTGTGAGTTGCCATCAATTCAATTTAAAATACTGTCACTTATGATATTAATATATAAAAGAAATTGCCAAAGGAATCCATCTCTCCTACCATTGTGTTATTATAAATATTTTATGAAAAATAAAGAAATAAAAAACAAATAATACAATTCTCAACTTGAAATAGAATTTTCCAACCATGATTTTATGTTATATTAATTATCAAAATAACTTTGTTATAGTTTTTCTGAAAATAAATTTTGGATCTGCATTGTCCATTAAAATGGAGAAGATTATGAGATAATACCTTAAGTTAAATACCCTGATATAGTTAATCACTAAGAAGGAGTGGCCTCCGTCAATGCAAGACCTATTATATCGAAAGCATACACTTGACTGTAACCCCTCCCTTTTAGTTGTAGAACTTTTCCAGAAAACCTGAAGATTTTTGTCTACATATCTAGGTAGAAATCTACTATATATGAGGCTGTCACAGTTGATATCATGTTATGTTATAGTAAATTGACTGAACTCAACTTTAATATGTAAACAAAATTTTACTTAATTGTTCTCATCAACAGTAGGAGTCCGCAGGTTCTCCTAGATCCATTCCATCAATAACAGTTTATGTGGCTTTCGAAAAAGAAATCAGGGGTGAAACTATATAGTGATACTTAACAGTATATACATTTAAGAGTGATACTTAATAGTAGATATATTTAAGAGTGTTCTACTGAGCGTGTCATTGTTTGTTCATTAAATATTGAACCATATAATGACTGTAGCAGCATGATTGGAAAATTTGACTTAATAGTTCTCAACAATGGTAGGAACCTGAAACTTTTTCTAGTTCCTTCCTCTCTACACCGGATTATGTGGCTTTTGAAAAACAAAGAAGGGGTGAAAATTCAAAGAACGCAAAGGATTCGAAGGTGAAAATGACTACAAAGACGATCAAGATGATTTTCATTTCGAAGTAAATCTAGTCAATGTTGGGTTGGATATACATTACATTGAAATTATTTCAGTTGTATTCAATTTTGTGGATTAATCGGGAGATGGTATGGATCAGCTAATTACAAACTATATATTCAACACCAAGCACACATTTTTCTCTTTGTTTTGATTCATTGATAGGTGAATTAGTATTGGAATTTAAGACATTATGAGATTTACCTGTATTAACCTTCAGTGTGAATCTGCCAAATTTTTCCGGACATCACTTTTTTAGGCTGTCAAAAGTTAAAATAAGGGTCATCGAGTGGGATATCATAGATAAAAACATGGCATACGATGCCTATGGTTTGCCTAGGGTACCCAGTGATTACTATATAGGCATGGATTTCTTAGAGGGAGAAAACTTGGGCCTTCGGAGTATGAATTAAAAATGTAAATTCTTTTATCTATCTTAGTGTATCCACAGTTACAGAGGTGAAAAAGGTTTGGATTATGTAGAGCTCTATTATAAATAGTATCCTTAATTTTATTTTTTACTAGAAGAATAGAATAATTTTTAATAGTAGATATATTTTTCAGGTTGCAGTAGTTAGCAATGATCTTGAAATACATAAATTGTGCTCCGATGTTTAATTCCAGAGCACCGGAAAATACCGAGCTATTGAATTGTTACAAGTCTGCATCAAGTCAAGCATGGAATATCATCGACATACACAACGTTCTTGAGTGCCATATATCAATTTATGTTAATCTTTTGCAGTTTACAGATATTTATGTGAAGATGGAACCAAGTGATGTGTCTTTGAGTATTTACAGTGACCACACAATTCCATGGTTCTTGGTCACTTAGACTGATTATGATGTTCACATTTCTTTAGTTTAATTTTGGTGGAATTTTGAAGAAAGGATTGTAGTTGCTTTTGTACATATATTCGGGAAATTTTCTCTCGGAGCTGTATTTTTCATTCCATTTAAGAACAGGTATATATATTTTCCCAATGCCAAGTGTCAGCCAAAATTTCCTTCTTGGTGGCTGAGACAGAATCGATATTTTTTCTCCTGTCTTTCTACGTTACAAACATTTTCTTTTGTCATTTCGGTCATCATATCTTTACAGACAATTTCATATCTACAATTGTCTTGAGGAGCCCCAGTTCTTAACATCCTGTCTTAGTTCCTCAACCTTGGCCCTTAGGAGATGGGTGGCAAGCCTCGCAAACTACATAGTTTCCTTCATATGTGATTTTTATCAGTTTGGCTTGTTTACCTGTGCTCCTCCTGAGGAAGTTCATGCCCTCGGATCTTAGTCAATGAACACTGATAGGAGAATGGTTCTTCTCTTCCATGGATTATAGTCAATATCATTCTGCTCTTCTGTGGAAATAATCAAGATCTCAAGTGGTTTGATTCCCCAACCTTCAATCATAGATTGAGTTGTCTACATCGGTAGAACAAACAAGGTAATCCTCTTCAACTCTGAGTAGTCAAGATATCAAGTGATTTTATTCCCTAACCTTCAGTCATAGTTTGAGTTGGCTTCTTTTGTAGAACAAACAAAAGTGTAAAGTATAATTCTCCTCAACTCTGAGTAAATATGCCGCCAACTCTGCTTCCTAGGGAAACCTGTAGGTTGGTATTTCTAGTTTTTTTAGATGTTGGAAACCCGGATCATTATGCCCTAAAAAAAATATCTTGCATTGGAATTGAACCAAGAGAATGAAGGAAAAATTAGTATGTATTTATATTCTGAAATATCTAGCATAATATCTTTATCAATTTCATAGGATATTTTCTAGATCTATCATAGAAGATATATCGAGATATGATCTACCAAAAGTAAATAGGAAACATAAACTTATAAAGTGAGGCTCCAATTTTAATTGCTTTAAATGAACTTGATTTCTTGGCTTGCAACAAATCCTTATTAATTTATTTGGCCACAATAAGAATGAGAATTGGGACAATTGATGCCCCTTGTCTTAAGCCCCTGCTTATTCTAAGAATCCATACTATTTCATTTAACTACAATAAGGAAGAGAATTGGGACAATGGACGCCCATGTCTCAAGCCCCATCTTAGTCTAAAGAGACTTAATGCCAAGGAACTAATGAATATTTAGGACATAGAATAAACATAATTCATTACACATTTAAAATAGTGAATATTGAGGCCTACATGGACTAGAATCATAGTTATCCTATCATAAGCTTTTGAAAGATCCAATTTTACTACCACCAGTCTAGATCCATCTTAACTCCACATCTATCAAGCACCAAGAGGGATTAAATCTTTCGATGTGCAAACCTCTTTTTTGAGTGCAAAACTTGAGGAAATGTTTGCACCTTGAGAGATTTGATCCCTCTAGGCACTTGATATATCCGGAGTTAAGATGGATATAGGTTGGTTTCCGTGGTGTGTTGCCAGGGAAAATCTATGAAATATATGATTAATTTTATCAATAATATGTAAATATATCAAATATTAATATAATCATTTTAAATATGCTAAATATTTTTGAGATTAACTTGGTCATTTTAATTTTAAATTTTCCTAGTTACCTTAGTTCATTGAGATGATAAATATTGTTAATAACTATAATGATGAAATATAAGTGACAATAGATAGAAAATGTGAATAATAATAATTTGAGTGATGTTACAAATAGTCTTCATTGTGATCAATCTCAAACTATTTTTTTTTACTATTCTTATTGCCACCCTTGTTAGTTTTGTTATCTTTTCATATCGATTATATGAAAAAGAAAATTTAAATCGTAAACCATTTAAATCTTTAGCTCGAGTTGTTGTAGTAAACATGATACCTTGTCTCTCTTACTCTCCAATATTAATAGGTTAAATTACTATAACACAAAAATCAATGTACATTGTTAATAACTTTTTGTGCTTACACTAAAATCAATGCATATTGTTAATCCAATCACTTTAAAATTTATGTACTGTCATATATCCAATTAAATCAAATCATAAATCAACATATACATTGAAATCAATGCAATCAATGCACCTGATGCAAGCAATCAAATAGGATTAGAAAATAGCTTCTACATTGAAATCAATGCACCTAATGCAAGCAATCAAATAAGATTAGAAACGAACATCTACACTGGAATCAATGCATTTACTCAAAGAAATCAAATAGGATTAGAAATCTCCGTCTACACTGAAATCAATGCATTTAGTGCAAACAATCAAATAGTATTAGAAATAATATACATTGAAATCAATGCATCTTGTGCAAGAATCAAATATAATTATAAATTGACATCTAAATTGAAATCAACACATCTAGTGCAAGCAATAAAATAGTATTAGAAATCACCACCTACACTGAAATCAATGCATCTAGTGCAAGTAATCAAATATCATTATAAATAAATATGTACACTAAAATCGATGCATCTAGTGCAAATAATCAAATAAAATTATAAATCACCATCTCCACTTAAATCAATCCATCTAGTGCAAGAAATATTCTTCCCTCTCCACCCTCCATCCATATCTATATCCCCCTCCATATCTTTTGTTTGGTCTCTATATCTCACCCCCCTAAACACACACGCTCTTGCACTCCATACATATCATTCTCTTTGTCAATCACCCCCTCTCCCCATCTCTCTCTTCTTCCCTCTCTTCACCTTCCATCTATATCTCTATCTTCCCCTTCTCTCCCTCTCCCCTGCTAATATCTCTCTTTCCTCCTTTTGTCCTCTATCCCTCTCTCCATCTTCCTTATCACTCACTCTCTCTCTCTAGAAACCAACATCCACATTGAAATCAATGCATTTACTCAAAGAAATCAAATAGGATTAGAAATCACCATCTACACTAAAATCAATGCATTTAGTGCAAACAGTCAAATAGAATTAGAAATCATCTACATTGAAATCAATTCATCTAGTGCAAGTAATCAAATATAATTATAAATCGAAATCTAAATTGAAATCAACACATTCAGTGCAAGAAATTAAATTGTATTAGAAATCACCACCTACACTGAAATCAATGCATCTAGTGCAAGTAATCAAATATCATTAGAAATAAATATCTACACAAAAATCGATGCATCTAGTGCAAATAATCAAATAGGATTCAAAATCACCATCTCTACTTATATCAATCCATCTAGTTCAAGAAATCTTCCTCCCTCTCTCCACCCTCCATCCATATCTATATCCCCCTCCATCTATTCCTTTTTGTCTCTCTATCTCACCCCCCTAAACACACACGCTCTCGCACTCCATATATATCAATCTCTTTTTCAATCACCCCCTCTCCCCATCTCTCTCTTCTTCCCTCTCTTCACCTTCCATACATATTTCTATCTTCCCCTTCTCTCCCTCTCCCCTGCTAATATCTCTCTTTCATCCTTTTTTCCTCTCTCCCTCTCTCTCCATCTTCCTTATCACTCACACACTCTCTCTCTCTATAGAAACCAACATCTACATCGAAATCAATGCATTTACTCAAAGAAATCAAATAGGATTATAAATCTCCATCTACACTGAAATAAATGCATTTAGTGCAAACAAACAAATAGGATTAGAAATCATCTACATTGAAATCAATTCATCTAGTGCAAGTAATCAAATATAATTATAAATCGACATCTAAATTGAAATCAAAAATTCCGTGCAAGCAATCAAATTGTATTAGAAATCACCACCTACACTGAAATCAATGCATCTACTGCAAGTAAACAAATATCATTAGAAATAAATATCTACACTAAAATCGATGGATATAGTGCAAATAATCAAATAGGATTATAAATCACCATCTACACTTATATCAATCCATCTAGTGTGAGAAATATTCTTCCCTCTCTCCACCCTCCATCCATATCTATAGACTATATCCCCCTCCATCTCCTCTTTTCTATCTCTCTATCTCACCCCCCTAAACACACATGCTCTTGCACTCCATATATATCAATGTATTTGTCAATCCCCTCCTCTCCCCATCTCTTTCTTCTTCCCTCTCTTCAGCTTATATCTATATCTCTATCTTCCCCTTCTCTCCCTCTCGCCCGCTAATATCTCTCTTTCCTCCTTTTGTCCTCTCTCCCTCTCTCTCCATATTCCTTATCACTCTCTCTCACTCTCTCTCTCTCTCTCTCTCTCTCCACATTTCTCTCTCTATGTATTTCTTCTTACCTCCCTCTCCCTCCCCCTCCAAGTCCATATCTCTTTCCCTCCCTCTCTCCACTCTCTCACATCCTCTCTCTTCCTTCCTCTCTTTCCCTTTATCTTCCATATATCTCTCCCTATATCTCTCTCTTCACCCACAAAATATGTTTATATCCCTCCCTCTCTCCTTATATCTCCTTCTCCCCCCGCCCTTATCTCCATCTATCCTTATTTGTCTCTTTATCTCAGCCCCAAACATACACACTCTCTCCCTTTCTCTCCCTTGTCACTTATTCTCTCTCTCTCCTTCTCACTCTCTATATTTCTTATTTCCTACATCTCTCCCCCTCCAACTCCATCTCTCTATCAACCCCTCTCTCCTCCTCTCTCTCTCCTAACTCCCTCTCTCTTCCCTGGTCTCTCTCTCTCTCTCTCTCTCTCTCTCTCTCTCTCTCTCTCTCGATTTCTCTTCCCTCCAATACTCTCTCTTCCCCCATCACCCTCCTCCTCTATCTTCCCACATCTCTCTCTCTCTCTCTCTCTCTCTCCCTCTCTCTCTAATCCTCTCTCTTCCCCCATCTCCCTTTCTTTATCTCTCTTTCTACCCCTCTCTCTCTCCAACTAAATTACTATATCCCTCCCTCTCTCCTTCTCTCTTCTTCTCACACCCCTAAACATACACTCTCTCTCCATCTCTCCCTTATTAGTCTCTCTCTCTATTTCTTCTTAGTTATGTAAAATAATGAACATAAATATTCGTAAATATAAAGTAGATTATAGAGTAAATATGAAAAGAGGTTTTATTTAATTACCATACCTCTGGTTTATTTATATTTTTATTTATTTAGCATACCTCTTTTATTTACAATGGTACTTTTCCCATAGGCTTGTTATATAATTAGATTTTTATTTATAAACCTATTCGATATATTGTTATTTATTTACCTTACCTCTTTATACCTCTTTTATATTTATTTATTTACCATACCTCTTTATACTTATATTTATTTATTTATCATACCTCTTTATACCTCTTTTATATTTATTTGTTTACCATACTTATATATATTTATTTATCATACCTCTTTATACCTCTTTTATATTTATTTATTTACCATGTTTTTTTTATAAATATGGTATTTGGCCCATGGTATCAATATTAATTTGTGCCATGGTATTTGTCCCATAGGCTTCATCTAAATAAAACCTCTTTTTTAATTTTTTTATAAATATAAAAAGGTTTATGGAGTAAATATAAAATGAATTTTTATTTATTTACCATACATCTAGTTTAAATATATTTTTATTTATTTACCATAGCTCTCGAGTAAGTATCAAAATAGGTTTTATTTATTTACCATACCTCATGTTTATTTATATTTTTAATTATTTAAATTTTAAAATATTGCAACTTTGATGGGGAAATATTTATGTCTTTAAATATTTTAATTTATCCATAGAATATGGGTTTTCTTTTTAAAGATTCATGTTACAAATATTTAATTAAAATAAATATTAAAATATTTTTTATTTTGATTGTTTGTGTTGAATTAGCTCTTTTCCTTTGATTTAGGAAATGGTATTGACTTTAGTAAAGAGTAAAGATGTTTAAAATTTTACTTAATTTGGAAATTCAATGTAGTAATTTTTTTTGTTAAAGGTAAATTTATGATCCATTCAAATTCATGTATATAATTTACTATCCATTCAAATTATATAAATAATACATAGTTGTATTTTAATAGTTAATCTCAGCCCATTAATAAGTTAAAAAAGTTATATATAATCTAAATATTCAAGTTATATAAAATTCAATATTAGGTTAATGCTTTGGTCGATATTAGAAAAATTAAAATTTATTATTTTTTGAGAACATGACATACCCGACATGGGGGTCATACTGGGTTGTAGATTTCACCTTTCAACGCGATAATTTGTAATATTTTATTTTTAATTGGTTGAATCCCCTACTGATCCACAACCAATATCTTCATGAATCTACTTTCCCGAATCTACCTTCCCAATAGGAAGCCAAAATGTTCATTGGATATGGTATCAGAAAGAAATGAATTAATTGTTAAGGATATAATCCTTATCATAATCTTGTAAATACATTTATATAAAGGAATAAAATTCTTAATAAGAGGAGGGGTTATCTTTTTTAGGACCAAGGGCTATAAAAGTGGAATTAAAAGCAAAAAGCATCTTCCTAGTTCTCCTAGACTCATCAAAAATGCCTTGAAGGTCTTCTTTAATAACCTAAGAGAAATCCCTAAAGCTTTCCCTAGGAAACCCATTAGGCCAAAGGATTGTATCCCTTTGACAAGTGTAATCCTAACCACTTTAATTGTAGTGAGCCTACAAACTAATTCGTCATTCATGTTGCTCTTCCAAATGGTGATAGTTTTTTTTTTTTTAATGAATATCAGACTGATGAAAAGTATTTTCATATTATAACCCTGACCAAGGAACTATGCATTACTAATGAGAGAACTATGATTTTATACATATATAGGGTGTTATAATATGTTCTTTAGGTTATTTGCAATTTTTTGGAGAGAAAAACCCCTCTAAATTTATTTAGTGAAGTGTGTTAATATCCCATCTTCTCTCAACATCCTATTTTTATGGATGGAAACTTCCCTTATGTATATTTTCAACTTGAGGTTACATTGTTCTCCACTGTTATTTATGGGTTTGAGGTGTGAGGGTCTTTCCTTTGAGTCAAAATGGGCCAACACAGAGAGTATACAGACCCATATGCTTCTGCATCAGACCCATATTCTTATGCAGCAGACCCGTGTGCTTCTACATCAAACACATATGCTTATGAGTCATCAAGAGAAAGAAAACAATTCCATACACCATTGTTTGGGTAGTGTTTTTGACCCATCCACTCTCGCCTGAGACCATTTTTAGATTGGTCTTACTTTTGCATCATATTTAGTGTATCTTTCACACAATATTTAGTACAGATCATTACCCATACTTCAATTCTTATTCATATGAAGCAATAGCCTCAAATAGACCCACTAATTAGGTTCTTTGATGGTGCTTTCAGAGGTTCCATACCATCTTCAGTCTATTGGAATCTTTGTGGACCGCCTCTCTTCTTTCAGGGATTTTGAGGGCAGTCTTGAACATCACTTATTGAATAAGTGAGGGATGAACGAATTGCATCTTCGACTCATATTTCATGGTCTCTTCATTTGAGTAGTGGGGTTTGAATGGATTGCATCTTTGAGTCATATTGCATGGTCTCTCCATTTGAACTACAAGGTCTCGAGCTTTGTTTCACTGGCAGTTCAAGGGATACCCTCCAAACATCGCCTTTCCAAAAGCAAGTTGGCAGATATTTTACGCCCCCTTTTTCATTGTTTAGAATAATTGAAGCAAATTTTATGGGGATGTATATTTTATAGATTATGTTGGAGGCTGGTGCAGGATTGACATTATGTTCTGCTTCATGGACAAGTTCATTGGTGTCCAAGTCTTCTTGGGGTTTGTAGTGCTTGGTTTCATCTTTTAGGAGTTTGGGATTGTATTCAGATTTCATATTTGATCCACAATATGGAAGCTTTAATGCAAGTATGCATGAGGTTAGTTTTTTTAATTCTTTTTGTCACTTGTGGTGAAAATAAGTATGCATGAAATTACTTTCCAAAGGATATCTCCTAATGGGAAATGTTGAAGAGTTTAGTGCTATAACATACTATGTTTATTACCTCCTCAGTTTCTCTCAGGAAGAGGACACGATTCATGTTTATATACACTCTTTTATTTTAGTTTTTTTTGTTTCAGATACTATGTACAATAGAGAAACAATTTGTCATCCCTTTTGAAGTCCCACTAATGAGGAAAGGTAAGTTTCCTATTATGTACTTTGCACTACATATTAACCATGTAAGGGCCATTGCATAGTTTGTATATAAAATTGAAATTTATCTAAAACATATATGGGTAATTGCAAGGATATTATAGATAATCTATAAACTTTGAGTGAGTAATGTGAAGTAGCATTAAAGTCATTTGCAATATAACAATAGTGTTTCCAATGGCCAAGAAAAAATGGGAGGTGCAAGTCATTTAAGCATTCAATTATTACTATTGTAATCTTTGAAGGGGCTGGGGTGAATGTTTTATTGCTTGCTTCATTGTTCGACTGTATGCAATTGTTTTCTTGTTAGTGTTATCTCTAATATCTAGGCTTGCTCTCATCTTTAATATCTGGGTTTTCTCTCACGAATGCAGGTTTTAATCTACATTTCAAATGAAACTTTTTTTTCTGGTCCAAGAAAAAATTGAGGAACGAAAAAAAATTGTGAAAACTATACCTGTTTGTATACACTGTCATCAGTGCAAGACTCAAGTTATTTCCATGATCTTCCTGTCTTACTTATAAATTATCTTGCCTGGTTTTTTTTTTTTTTTTATACATTTAATTCAGAATTGAATTGATTAGTTACTCCTAAAATATCATGGAACTATATATATGTATCTATGCATCCTTGAAAAGAAAAAGAAAATAAGGGACAATTTGGTATCTAGGGTTACAAATTTATGTTTGAAATATAATTACAAAATATGTGTTCCAATGAGCCAATACCTATATGGGATAGGGTTGCTACTATCGCCAGGGCATTCACAGTAGAGCTAAATAGGGTTTCACTATTTATTTTCTTTCCGAACATCAAGTTGGATTTTCTTAAGGGTTTGTGATTAGGAGCTTGGCCCACGACGTTCAGACTTCAATGGGGAGTTTTCCGAAAATATTCTTCGGAAATAACAAGCAATATTTTTGAGCCACAAGTAGTCTGCCATCCTTGTAAATGTGTACCCTCTAATGTTGGACCATTTCTGGAATTTGGATAACCTGAGAATTGTTAAATAATAAACATGTGATCTCTCTATTTCATGCATTGAATTGGATTACATTTATACTTCAGCAATTAGTTCAGAAATTAGTTATCACTAACTACTAACTTCCTAACTTCCTAACTACCTAAATAAAAAGGACCCTTACGATTACCGTAGAATTACAAAATTCCCCCCCTTAATTTGAAGGGACATCTGACATACCAAGTAAAGATCTAAATTTTTCGAACTTTTCATGCCTTAATGCTTTGGTAAAAATATCTGCAATTTGTTCAGAAGTTGGAAAATGTGTGAGATGAATTTTTTTGGCCTATACATGATGTCGAATCAAATGAAATTGTATGTTGATATGTTTGGTTCGATCATGAAACTTTGGATTCCTGGCCAACTGAATTTCAGAAGATTTGTTGACAAATAAAGGAGTTGAATCTTTTTGTTTCTCCTGCAAATATTCGAGTATTTTTTGAAGCCAAATGATTTCCTTAGTGGCTTGAGCTACTGCAAAATATTCAGCTTTGATGGTAGAATTAACAAGAATAGATTTCTTGCGCGATCTCCAACTAATGGATGCTGATCCAAGACTCATCAAATATACAGAAGTTAAGACTCAGTTTTCTTTATCTCCATCAAAATCTAAATCTGAATAACCAGCAAGATGGAAGTCGAAACTTTGGAGTATTCGATGTCGTAAGTTTGAGTTCCTTATAAATATTTCAAAACTGTTTTTTCTATTACCCAATCTCCCTCACAAGGATGATGCATAAACCTGGAAAGTACTCCAACATTAAAGGTTATGTAAGGACGAGTAATAGACAAATAAATCAGGCTTCCAACAAGTTGCCTGTACTTTGTTGGATCTTCAAACGGCTTTCCTTCTTCGAAAGTGAGTTTCAAATTCTGCTCCATTGGAGTAGCAACAGGATTACATTCCATCATACTATATATGTTCATTAATTTATCAACATATTTCTTTTGTGAGATGAAAATATGTTGTGGTTTTTTCTCAACTTCAATTCCAAGATAATAATCAAGTAAACCTAAATCTGTCATATCAAAAACCTTTTTCAATTCCTTCTTTATAGATGATATGTATTCATCATTGTTTCCTGTGATCAAGTCATGAACATATAGAACTAGATATACAATTCATCTTCCAAATTTCTTAACAAAAAGAGTTGCATCATAGAGGTTAAAATGTTTATACTTTAAATTAAGAATATGTTCCATTAGCTTCTCATACCATGCTTGTGGCACTTGTTTCAAGTCATACAAAGAAGTCATTAGTTTGCAAAACCTTTTGTTCTTTCCCTTTAACAGAAAAAACTTCTGCGTGAAACATGTAAACATCTTCTTTCAAATATCTAGTTAAAAAGGTAGTTTTGACATCCATATAATGAATTTTACATTCTTTCTAAGCTGCAATAGCAAACAAAGATCTCATAGTGCCCCATTCAGTTGTAGAAGCAAAAGTCTCTGTATAGTCAATACCCTCTTTTTGTGCATATTCCTTCGCTACAAGTCTTGCTTTGTACTTTTCTAGCAAACTATCAACTTTAAACTTAGTTTTATAAATCCATTTGCAACCAATAGGTTTGATGCTAGAAGGACGATCCACCAGCGTCCATGTACCATTTTTTATGAGAGCATTATATTCCTTTTGCATTGCATCTTTCCACTGTTCATAACTAGTGGCTTCTTCAAAGAAAGTAGGTTCACAATCCATAAAAAATGAAATTCACAATGAGAATAGTTACATGAGGAACTTCCAGCCCTAAACACATCATTTTTCTTTGGAAATGTTCAAATATGAGTTGACCTTCGCAAAGGTTGTGTAGAAAGTTGTTCAGTAAGTTGTAAAAGTTTCTCATATTCTTCATCTGGCTTAGTTCTTGCCATTTCTGTCAATGTTTCTGTAGAAACACTTGCATCAACTAATTTCTCATCAACAACAATAGAATTATCATCATCAACCAATTTCTCATCATTGAGAGAAGGAAACTCCACAAAATGATCCAATATAGGAATCCCCCCTTCCGGATGACGAAGTATATTATCTGATTCATAATAAAACTTTTGAGGCACAAACTTTTCTATCTAATTAACTTGTCTATCAACAGTGAGGGAATCTTTATTAGTTTCAAGAAAAATTACATCTCTTGACAAAATAAACTTTTTGTTCTCTTCATAAGACAATGGGTATGCCTTAGAAGTCATGTAATACCCTAAAAAAATACATTTTATGCTTCGTCCATTCAACTTATTCCTATGATGTTTATGGATCAAAGAATAACATCGAGAACTGAAAATTCGGAAATGTTTAACAGCAGGAAGATGGCTATACCACATTTCATATGGAGTTCTATTGTTAATGACAGAGGAAGGGCACCGATTTCTAATGTATGTCACACAGAGCACAAATTCTCCCCAAAACATTAATTTTACATTCTTAAAAAACGTTATTGACCTTACCATACTAAGCAATGTTCGGTTCATTCTTTCAGCAACACCATATGGTATTGAGGTCTAGTGTTTGATGCCAATATCTTGCAAATATGTTTCAAAATAATGTGAAGTATATTATCCTCCATTATCAATCATTATAGTACCAATATTAAGTTGTGCTTCATTTTTTTATCACGAGATGAAATTTCTTAAACACATCAAAAACATGGGATTTTTCTTTAAGAAGATAAACCCAACACACCCTTGAATAATCATCAATAAAAGTGAATATGTATTTATTTCCATTTGCAGTTGGTACAGGAATTGGATCACATAAGTCAGAGTGTATGAGACTTAATTTTCTTGTAGCTCTAGAATTATAATTCTGAAAAGACTGTTTGTGATGCTTGCCCAATATACAAGCATTACATGGGGTCAATTTTCTGGGAACTATTGGAAGTCCCTTAATTCCATGCTATTAATAATACAGATACTTTCATAATTAAAATGACCAAAGCATGCATGCCATAATAAAGAAGAGGACATAGTATCATTTTGCTGAACCAAATAAGTTGTGTTCAACGCAACAGATGACATATCATGCAACTTCAATAATTTATTTTCTTCCACAACAATCATTACAGTTTTATTGTCAGCTTCTTTTATAATTTCTACTTTCCATCCAATATGTGAATGGAATGTCCCTGTTGTCTTATTTGTATAAGAGATAACAAATTTATTTGAAACTGTGGAATGTAAAGAACATCATTCAAAAAATAATTTGAAAGTCGGAGAATTTTTAACTGTATTGAACCAATCCCTGATGGTTTGATTTGGGATTTATCAGAAAAATACACTACTCCATCAATATTATCACTAAATTGATCAAACAAATCTCTTCTAAAGATCACATGACACGTGGCACCTATGTCTAAAACCCAACTGTCATACTAGGAAGAAAAATAAGTACTAAGAACATCTTCCATGTGGAAATTACAATGTGCGACAACATAATGTGCATTCTCAGAAGACTGTCCTCTGTCTGGAATTATACGATACTTCTTTTCAAGAAATTGTTCTTAATTTTCATTAATTATTTTGTGAGTCCTAGAATTTACAGCAATGTTTCCAAGTTTTCCACATCTAAAACATTTTACAGTTGGTTTATCAGAAAAATTTCTTTGTTTTTCATTTTGCTGTCTATCTCCCTGAATATTTTTGCGCCCCTTACCTCTATAATTCTTCCTACCTCAACGTCTATTACCTCTAGTATATCTGAAAGATTCCTCCAGAGGTTTTTGGTCTTTTTGAGCAGGACATAGGGTTTCGGTATTAGAACTGTGTGATGCTTCTTTCTTGGCAAAATCATTCTCTCTTTCTGCAATTTTCCCTACTAATTTTTTAAAATCTATATATTTTAATTGCCCACTAGCTTGAAGAGAATCTAATTAGTGTGAATAACCAGGGTAAAGAGATTTTATAAAGGCAATAAGCAACAAATGAACTTTAATTCAAGTACATTTAATTTCATGATTGATGGCTTTAATTTCAAAGGCAAGTTTTAGAGGATAATTATTTCTCATTTCTAGATTAAATAACTTTAAAAATAATTGAATTATCTCCAATTCAGAATGTGAATCATAAATTTTTTTTAGTTTTTTTATGGCATGATAAGCTATTTTACTCTCAGTAATGTATCTGGTTACCTATTCTGAGACTGAAGCAGAGATTAAGGCAAAGGCCTTCTTATCCTTTGCAATATTACGAGTTGTTTTCGATCATTAGGTTGCACTGGTGCATTCTTTCCTTCTCCTTCACAGAATCCATCCCATAAATCATTAAAGATAAGAGTATTTTTAACTTTCCTAAACCACTCCTAGTAAATTTCCTTTCGTAAAGGAAAACCCCAATTAAGGATACCAGGGAGTTCATGTTTTGACCACCAAAAAACTGATTTTGATCACATGCATAGAATTTTATCTTTAAAAAATTATGATTCAACCACAAAAAAATGGTTGTAATCACCAAAAAATATTTCTCTCACATGTGCAAAATTTTGTCTTTAAAAATTTGATCTTCACCAAAAACAATGCTAGAAAAACAATCTGAATTCTTTTCCCAGCAAAAAAAATCTTCTCCTAACAATCCACAAAGAATGCAACAATCAAACTACAATTAGATTTCTCAACGCTCGCGCCAATGAAATGATGAACGTAGCAAAGGAAAATGACTTGGCAATTTTTTTTTAAAATATGCCACAACACTGCAGCATGACATGAGGGTTTCTGCCAATCACTGACACGCTCTAAATGCAACAGAGGAAAATGCTAGCAAACAAACTCCGCTGGAAGTTCTAACACAGGTTGAAAAAATTATGTTGCTCCCTTAACATCAACGCTGCCACTAGCCTCCTTGGATCTCATGTGCTCTGATACCACTATTAAATAATAAACATGTGATCTCTGTGTTTCATTCATTGAATTCGATTACATTTATACTTCAGATATTAGTTTGGAAATCAGTTATCATTAACTACTAACTTCCTAACTGAACAGAGTTGTTAGGATTCCCATATAATTACAACAAGAATGAGGCTTCTTAACTTTCATCATCCCCGGAAAGAAATGTAAAAGAATTAACTTATGAGAAGATTCTTGGTATTGTAGTAGGAGGGCTATTAACTATTACAATGTCATGGTTTTTATTTGTTATTGTAGTTGTGCTTGTTGTTGTGTTCTTTGTAACGAGGAAACCTAAGGTGTTATATGTTATTGTAGTTGTGCTTGTTATTATGTTGTTTGTAAAAAGGAAACATAATGGGAAGTCATGGAAAGTCATGGGTCGAAAAGAAATATTAGGCATAGAAAGGTGAAGGAAATAAAGACAAAGTCTTTTTAGGCTCGAAGAACAACCTACTCGAGTTACTAATCCTACGTAGTCTTTTAATTATATTTTTTATATTTTATTTTTATATAGATTCAAGGTAGAGTAAATTAATACCTTTTACGCTATTTTATGAGGTAGGTATACCCTATTTTTGATATTTTAATTTTATAAAGACTCAAGGGACATTAAATTTATACCTTGTACAATAGTTTTTGAGGCACATGTCTCGTTACATCACAACCTTGTTTTATTAAGTTATGTTTAAAATATTATTAAAAATTCATCTTAGTAAACATGAGTCATATAAGAACTTAAATTATTATTAGTCTAAAAGTAAGGAAGCGCAATAATAAAATACCTATTGCCTTTTCCATATTATTATTTTAAAATATTTTTAGAAATTCATTTTAGTAAACATGAGTCATATAAGAAATTAAATTATTATTAGTCTAAAAGTAAGGAAGCACAATAATAAAATACGTAGTGCCTTTTCATATTTTTCTTTTAATATAAATTTGCTAAACCTGTTTTGGGCAAAATAGAAATATTCACCATAAAAATTATTTTCAAATAAATGGTTTGGTGGATTGCTTTAAGTTAAACTAGCACAACCACATTAATAAATGTAATTAATAAACGATGATAAGCGTATATCAACCACATTTACAAATACACATCAATACATATTAATATTTATATACATTTATATGAACTTCCATATACAATAATCTCCATTTATATATATGAAATGTTCATAATTGTGCAGATTAGTATATTAATGTATTTAAATGCACATTGTTCTACATTAATTTACGTTAGTTTATATTAATGTACGTTATGTATGACATTGCCATTCATGATTCATATTTGAAAGGTCGTTCTGATGGAATATGCTAGGGTTTTCTCTGCTCGCCTAGAGGCCTCCGATGCCTCTCAACCTTGGCCCTGTTCGGCTCTCCCTCCACCGCCGACTTAACAATAGCCTTGTTCGGCTCTCCTAACATCGCAGACACCACAATAGAGCGAGAAGATCTAGCGGGTCTCTTTGCTGCCGCCGCTAATGGCTTCTCTTGCCCGACTTTGATCTGGCCGCAGACCTGACCCTCCCATTCGGTTGCCTTCTGTGCTCAAACTGCGGATCATGAGGCTACCCCTGCTTGCGTAGATCCTGCAGCATGAAGACACGCCCTTCAAGGGAAATGGGATCGAAGACTACCCCCGGAGAGCTTTATTCTTCACCCAGAGGTTTTCAACTCCAACAGCCTTCTGGGTCTTGGGACACAAGGAACATGCACAGCTCAAAAGAAGGTTCGAAGCGAATATCATCATTTTTCAGCCTCTTCTTCCTCCGCTTGCCAGATCCAGATCTCCCTTTTATCCGGGGGAACAAAGTTTCTTTGGGTACAAGCCACGGACCTGGTGCAGGATCTTCTGCAAGATCTCGAACTCAGTTTGGGGATCCCCTCAGATCTCCTGCGATTGCTCTACAGAGGTAAACAACTCGAGAATCCCCTACCTCTGTCCCATTACAATATAAAAAAAGATGCTTCAATTGTGCTTTCCTTGCGCTTGAGAGGAGGAGCTCCTGGGCAAACCTTCGCGGCTCCTGCCTTCTCTTATAAGGATGTGCTTCATTCGTAGCCCTCTAAGCGAGCCGCTCAACCAGCTGAGGTCCCCAAGCCTTTCCTGGTGGACAAAATAGAGGAATCCCCCTCTATTGAAATCTCTCATCCAACATTGGATGATCAATTTTAGACGTTTGCAGAAAAAGCCCTCATTTGCAAGTTTAATGGACTGTGGCCTCGATCAGAAGATCTCTACAAGTGGATCCATTCTAACTGGACCAACAACTGCAAGGTCTTCTTTTGTTCAAAAGGCTTCTTAATTGTGGTCCTTGCCTTCAATGAAGATTATTAGAAAGCTCTTACCGGAGGCCCCTAGTTCTGGGGATCGGCGGGGCTCTTCCTCAACCCATGGTTTCCAGATTTTGACCCTTCCACAGCTGTCATCACCAAGCTTCCCATTTGGGTTAGACTACCAAACCTCCCTGCTCACCTCTGGCACTTTGCAGTCTTCCAGGGGATTGGGAATACCTTAGGTCGCTTCTTGGCCACGGATACCTCAAGAGGGGAGAAAGGAATTTACACCTTTGGCAGAATTTGTGCAGAAATAGACATCAGAAAAGGGCTACCAGATCATATCAATCTCAAAATTGGGGACTTTCATTGGACCCAAACCTTGGACTATGAGAACACTGCCTTCCGGTGCCGCCATTGCCATCAGACAGGGCACCTCCAAAACTCCTTTGCTATGTTTCTCGACAAAGGGAAGAATAAAAGAGGTAAATCCAAATCGAAGAGCTGGAAACCATGTGACCCACCCCCCATGGATGATATAGACTCCTTCAGCTCGGACGAGGAAGAAATAGAAGCAGATGAAAAAAATGTTGGACACGTGAAGGACTCCCCCTTGGCCTACCCTGAGGTTCCTTTGGCATCTCCGATCACGCAGAAACGCACGCATGAGCCCTCCTCCTCTGATTCAGATAAGGAGACCTCTCCTTCAGCGCAGAACAATCAACAACTAGTTCCTGTCCAGCCAAGTCACAATGGTTGGGTTAAAGTTAGCAAGAAGAAAGTGAAAAAATGTCGTATGGATGTTTCTACCCACTCTGGGTAGACCCCTTTGTATAGCTCTCTTTTTTTCAGTTCACCTTGTTGCCTCCTGGTTTTTCCATGGTTTTTTTTGGGACCGAGGTTGATATTTCATCATTTCTGGCTCCCTTGCTTCTTTACTTTACTTTTCTGCAAAGCTCTGATTGTACCATATGTTTTTTTCCTTAATAGAATTAGTCTTACTCAGAAAAAAAAAATGTACTTTATGTATGCACATTATTATTATGCACACTAATGTACATTAATTAATGTGCATTCATGTATAATAATGTATATTTACAAACATTAATGCAATATGAGAACCAAATTAAAAATAATAATGTGGTTAATATAGGAAGGCTTCATTTGGATCTACCAATGATAAATTTATAACAATAGAAATAACAAGAGACTAATACCAAAAACCCATAGGTTTATAATCCCTTGAGCATTTACTATTAGTCCCTTGAGTTTATAATAGCAATCCCTTGGGTTTAATACTAAAATGCAAGGGATTAATACTAAAAATGCTAAGGTTTATAATCCCTCGGGTTTTTACTATTAATCCCTTGAGTTTATAATATTATTTCCTTAGATTTAATACTAAAACCCTAATGCATTATAAACCCAAAGAAATAATATTAACTTAAGAGATAATAAACCCAAGAGATACATTGAAGGCTTCATTTACATCTACCATTGATAAATATATAATAATAAAAATAATATTAAAACCAAAAAAAAACTATTACAATACAAATATTATTATTATCATTATAATTAATAATAGTTATTAATTTATATTAATCATTATTTAATATTAAATATAATTTATTATTAATTAATTTTAAATTATGTAATATAAATAAATTATTTAATAATAATATTTCTTTGATAATAACGGTAATATTAATAAATAATAATAACCTTAATAACAATAATGAGAAATTAGTCAGTTACAACTATCTCTCATGGAAACGATCATAGATGAATGACTTACTTAATGCAGTTGAATCCCTGAAATGATATATAATATAATGCATTGCAGAAACCCCTCGTACTTAAAATACAAAAAGTAAAGGGATCTCTACTTGAACGGTTCATGAGGTACAATACTTGCTAAGGTTTTGAAAATTGGGTAGCAAGCTAAGTGGGCTTGATTTTGGGGAAAACTCCATAGTTAAGTGCGCTTGAGCTACAGGAGTTTAGGGATGGGTGACTTCCCGGGAAGTCTTGGTTACCATGTGCAAGCCTCGGAAGTGATGATTGATGCTATGTGATTCATTTCACTAGTTTCAATCCCACTTCTTCACCCCTATGAGCATCTCTCAATGCAATATACTTAAAATCTTAATAACAATAATTATTTTTAAATGATTATAATGATATTTAATTATTCCTTGTTAATTTTTGATTAATTATTAATCTATACTATTTTTATTAATGATTATTCATAATCATTAATTAATTAAAATTTAATTAATTAGATAATTAGTAATTAATACTAATTATTTATTCTTTATTAACTAATTCATAATTATTTATTAATTATTTATTCATATTATTATTATAAATTAATTATTACTAATTATTTAGCATTAATAAATAATAATAATAAATATCATGATTGTTATTAAAAAATAATAATATTATTATTATTACAATTAGTTAATTAATTATTAAAATAAAACTTATTATTTAATAAAAATTAATAATTAACCATGGGTAATTTATAAACCATGGTTCACCGTGTTTAATCATGGTTGATTTTCATATCAACACAACTTTGTGACAGAGCGATGTTTGACCATGTTTGTCATGATTGACTATGGATGAACATATTTGATATTTTAAAACAAGGTTGACCATGAGAGGTATCTTCATGTGGATTCACATAATTTTCTGAGTCAGAAATTTGGTGTTCTCTGCACTCTAGCTACCAATGCTTTTAGAAATTCTGATGATAGCCACTTGGAATTAGAGAAATCACATATTCTTGACATGTTTGAGAAGAATGGGTATAGTGGATCTCAAGGTCTTAAGGCCTTTCAAAAATCCTCTAAAGGGTTAAGAGACAAGTATGCTCGGGTAGATTCTATCTCCAAGGTTAATCGTCCGTTTATCCAGGGGACCACAGATAGAATTTCCCATGTCCTCAAGAAAAATAATGTCTCCTCTTCGTTCCAACCTCTCTATACAATTAAGAATTCTCTCAGATCTATCAAGGATCCTATAGAACCAAAGTACTTGAAAGGGGTTTATATGGTTCCCTCCTCCTGTGGTACTCCTTATATTGGTGAAACAAGTTGATCCATTAAATAGAGAATCCACGAGCATGCTGGAGGCATTAGGTACAATCGATTCAGCACTTCTACATTTGCAAAACACGCTGAGTGTTGGACACCTAATCCTCAATGGGCATGTGTGGAAGACGAATGGACAAATGGAGTCCAGGAGACCACTTGGAATGGGAAACCAAGGGTCATCTAATGTACTATAAAAGCACATCTATATTCAATAGTAAAATAAATCACGCTTATATTTCTCCTTGTATGTTTAATTTCTCCGTTTACCATGTGTGTGTTTAACATGGTATCAGAGTTGCTACGTTCATAACCCACTAAAGCTTGTTTGAGCCACTTTTTATTATGTGGCCATTATAGACCTAGGACTTTTCATTTTTTAGGAATTTTTCTCTGACATTTGTGTAGTCTGAAATATGAGGAATATGGTAGAATGTTAGGGCTACAAGAAACACCCTCCATAGAAGAAATAGTAGGTAGTCTTGACTAGAATAATAACACTAACATCTCCACTATATTGCTTGCATGGCAGTTTTTCTTGTCTACTGGTCAGAACTGCTATCATTTTTTCTAAAATTGTCAGTGCTTGTTTATCTATCATACTGCAAAATCATGTCGATTCCCTCTCATTCACTCACTTGATTCACTCACTCAGTCAATTCTCTCATTACAACATAACACTCTCTCAATTTCTCCAGACTCCTTGATTGCTCCACACTACACAGTCTGGTTTCTCTCCCACACACCCTCAGCCTACCTCCTGCACGTCGGCCTCAGCCTCATTCCTCTGTCAAATCTCCTCCCCTACCTCCATTGAAATGGACTTTTGGAATAGAATTGGAATGGATTTTGGAGTTTTAGCTTAGCACCTGTGAATGTAATGATCTATGCGAACATATAGGGACAAGAAAAGCATGTGGAAGACTCGTGACTCTCGGAAAATTGAATAGATTCATAAACGAATAAGACAGACGTGCATTATTGCAAGGATAAACCATCGAGTACCTTGACGAATCGAATTCCAATATCTTGATTAATCGACTTCCAGTGCTACGTTAATTGACCAGGTATGAGCATTCTTCGAAGTTGCTTGTTGGGACAGGTTACGTGATTGAAGGAAATCAAAGTTGGGATAAATTTCTTTTAGAGTTTCAACAATAACTCAGGGCCACATAAAAGTGGCATTTTAATTTCAATTGACTGTTTGTACAAGGAATGGCAGTGTGGAATTGAAAAAAGAAAAGTATGTGTTGTTTCTACTGTATGCTATGTATTATTTAGGATATTTGGATGTAATGCAGTAGAGTCTAGTCCTAAAATGATATATGATCTTGTGGCCTATTTGTTTTGTTAAAAAAAGTTCATAGCACCATACCACCGACATTGGTATTCCCTCCACAAATTCAAACTATATGAAATCCACATATGATGTATAGGCAGAGAAAGCAAGGTGATGACTATTAGAAGATGATTTTTGTGCCATTCAGCTTTATTGTGAGAAAGCAAGGCTAGAATCTGTAGGAAGGTTGAGCATCTAAATTCAATGGACCCATCATGGAGGGAGAGATTTTAGTGCTTGCTGACCATGTTTCAAGATAAAGGAATTGCATTGGTTTGATTAACCAGGAGGGAGTTCCAGCCTGTATGTAGCTAAGGAGGAAAGTTCACAAGAGGTCGAGTTTTAGAGCGTAAGGAGGCTGAGAAAACATCTCCCTGTCAACATAAATTTCACACCTCTTCCAACACATATTTCTAGGCATTTGATGTGAAAATTTGAGGAGGAAAGATTTAAATTTTTTGATTTAATTGGCATGAGTTTCTATGCACAGTTGGGTGCCTTCATTCATGGTGACTTGGCATTGAATTGCATGTGTGTTTATATATATGAGCATTCAATTCCTGGTATGCAATAATTCCTTCTTGAAAACCAAGTGAATATATATTGGAGGCATATATGGTGTGTTTGTTGTATGCCATCAATAAATACCTATTGTTTTGAGTTGAAGCCTACTCCTATGCACTGAACAATTTTTTGTTGGTCGAAATCCATGAAACATCCCGCCATGAAATAAATCATTCCATTAGTAATATGGAGCAATTCAATCCCATGAGAAGCTAAAAAGGTACGATAAAATGTTTATTTTATAATATTCAACTACTTGCATTGCATAATACACCATAAGGAGAAAGTTTGGGTTGTAACCAGATTTGGTACTGACCTGTATCTTGTTTTGGATCTCATCGCTTGGGAATGCACAATATACTTTGCCTTATATATGAATGCAACCAACCATTGTTTGTGAGTGTGAATTTGAAGAATGATTATAGAGTAAAAATTTTGCTTTTGGTTCATTCCATGAGGAACAATATCACTTTATTGTTGTAATTTCCTCGGAGAACAAAGTTTGAGAATATCTTGCAGAGAGATTGTATTGCGATTTGGAGTTGTTTCTTCTTCATTGGTTCATAGTTGTGAACAAATTTAAACTGTAAGTTTGACAATGAATAAAATGACCAATGTTGGTGATGTATGAGAATTATTAAATATTTTGATACTCTCCACTATTGATGGGATGGTTAAAATCAACAAATCCTCTCTTTCTGACATTAAGTCTTGGCTGCAAAATGCATATGAGAAGATTGAATTTTTGCAGCTTGATTCAGAGCTACAACAAGAAGAATTAAAACAAAAGAGTTGTCATTATGAACCTGTTTTGGTTAAAAAATTTGAGATAAACTCACATCAACAACAAGAAATTGCAGAGTCAATACCCATTTTAAGCACAGATTTGCAGAAAGAAGAAAAAATCCAGCCAGCACATCCCAAGCCCATCATCAGACCTTGGGAAGAGATTGTCCATAAAAAGCATAGAACAGGTCTTGGATATGACAAGGATCTGTCCTTTCATATTCCGGACTCCTTCAAGCCCCTAAAATTTCAGAGTGTTAGATTTCTTTCTGAAAATTCACCTACAAATGTTCCAGATCCTACACCTCTTCCACAACAACAACAACATATTTTAAAATTCCAACACTGTGATTGAGTTGGCCATATGAAAGATCAATGTTTTGATCTCCACCCAGGAAATCACTATGGGTGGCACACCCATTATTCACACAGATGCTTCAGAAACAAGCCTCTTGCAAGAACAAAGATTCATCTTGGATGGATCACTTCTTGGAAATGGGAATCAACAGCCAAGAAGATGTTTAAGACATATGTCAGAACTTGTTCTAGAATATTGAACAATCTTGCAGTTCATTTTTCGCCATCATCTCACCTTGTACCTGATAGGGGGGAAAATGGTGGTCATCTACAAGCTTCAAAGCCACATCAAGCGGACCTGAGCCACAATCTGTCAGTCTAGATTTAGAGTTGTAGCCAAAGACATAGCAGTTCAAGCGAGCTTGAGACACAATATGTCATTCCAAATTAAGAGTTGTAGCCAGAGACATAGCAGTTCAAGTGAGCCTGAGCCACAATATGTCATTTCAGATTCAGAGTTGTAGCCAAAGACATGGATTCCCATGAGCATGCCTTTGCTTCGTGGACAACCTTAAACCATCTATGCGAGGTTCATATTCTTCCTCTTCAAAGAATTCAGCACACTTCCTCTAGCAGAAGAGTTTAGCTTCTTGCCAGCTTTGGAAGAGTTCTAGGAAGTGTATCAAGCATTCCAGTGTTGATGGTCATCCTTAAATCATCATAGGTTGTATACCTCACTTCTTCTAGGTTGAAGGTTCCCTCTTCAAATATGAGTGACACTTCCTCTAGCAGAAGACCTCAGCTTCTTGCCAAATTTGGAAGAGTTCTGAGAACTACAATAAGAGTCGTGTTCTAGTGTTGGTGGTCAGCCTTAAACCACCTCTTTATGCCAACATTTCAGAGAGATAATTCATCCTAAGTGCTGCCATGCATACTTTGTATATTTTTATTACAACTCTCTTCTTGGACTCACACATACCGCTTTGGATTAAGGGGGGAAATGTTGTACATCTAATCCTCAATGAGTATGTGTGGAAGGCGAATGGACAAATGGAGTCCAAGAGACCACTTGGAATGGGAAACCAAGGGTCACCTAACGTACTATAAAATCACATCTATAGTTAATAGTAAAATAGCTCACGCTTATCTTTCTCCTTGTGTGTTTAGTTTCTTCGTTTACTATCCATGTGTTTAACACTGAGAAATAATGTCACTATGTATGTATTGAAGACTCCAAATTCATCGCTAAGGTGGATCATTTCCATCATAGGAAGTTGAGGGAGGCTATTGAAATTGAGAGGCATCCTAAGAATCTCAACGGATATGATGGGCAAAAATTAAGAGTTGGACTCTGACCCTCTCGAGGTGATTTATCCCCTTTGCATTGGACTCCTTTCTCCTTTTTTCTTTATTTTTTTCTTCTCTCTTTGTGTTTTATTCCCATCCCTTTTTATTTAAATTTTCCTCTCTTTTCTTTATCTTTCAATCCTCTTTTTCTTTGGTTAGTGTTTTTATATAATTTTCTTTATTATTTTTTTATATTATAATTTTGATTCATTTTCCTTTTATTTATCATAAATATATATATAGTCCCTTTCTCCACTTAATATAATAATTGATTTTTAATCATTTTATTAAATTATTCATTTTTAAATTATTCGAGATTATTTGTTATCCTTTTTAATAATATTTTTTAAAAGCTTTAAAATCGAAAACCTAAAAATTTTAAAATTTTAAGATTATTCCCTCTTTTATTATTTAGCCCTTCCCTTATTTTAATAACTATAATTTAATCATTTTATTAAATTCTTAAATTCTAAGTTATTCTTTAACAATTCTTCTTAAATTCCTAAAAACTTTTAATATTATAACTTATTAACTAATTAGTCAAATAACGACTAGTTTCTAATGGCTAGTTGTAAAAGCTATTATAGGACAATGCTGCATCCGTACTATTTATTCAATGAGATCGATTTCTTTCTTCACTTTTTCATGAGGATAAACCACATTATATGGTTCAAAACATCGACCAAATCCTAATGATGTGAATAATCAGAAAGAAAATTATCTACATTATGGATCAAAAATGTCTTAGATCTAACAAGGTTGACCATGTTTCACCATCTATGAGCATGGTTGGTGATTATTATTATATTAATACAATATTTGTTATAATGGGACGTTTGACCATGGTTGAGACAATCCTTTATTTTCAGATTGGGACAATTTTTGTCACAATGTGACATTGGATCATTGTTGACCAGGGTTGACCATGATTAGCCATGTTTTTGCATGGTTCACCAAGTTTGACCATGATTAACCATGTTTGTGCATGGTTGACAATGATTACCATATTGAGATAATATTTTTCATAATGCGACGTTGGACTATGGTTGAGACAATGAACGATTTTCATATTGAGACAATCTTTGTCACAAAGTGACATTGGACCATTGTTGACGATTATATTAAACCCAAGGAACTAATATTATAATCCCAATGTATATAAACCCTAAGATAAATATTATAAACACTAAAATAAACATGGTTTCCCATGGCTGATTTTCATACTGAGGAAATCCTTGTCACAATGTGACATTATACCATTGTTTACCATGCTTGACCATGATTTATTTTCAAATCAACATAATCTATGACATTGGACCATGGTTGACCATGGTTTATTCTTATATTGAGACAATATTTTTCACAATGCAATTTTGTACCATGGTTGACCATCATTGATCTTATAAATCATGGTTGACCATGACCGATATTATAAACCCAAGGGAATAATAAACCCTAGGGATTGATATTAAAATTAGAATGGATTATAAACCTAAGGGAATAATATTAAAACTGAGGAATATGAACCATTAGATTAATAAACCCAAGGGATAGATATTATAAACCCAAGGGACACAAATTATAAGCATAGGTCTATAAACATTAAGAAAAATATTGTAAACCCTTAAATAAACATGGTTGAACATATTTGACCATGATATATTTCCATATTGATAAAATCGTTCTCACAATGCAATGTTGGACTATGGTTCACCATGCTTGACAATGATTGATTTTCATATCGAGACAATATTTGTTGCAATGTGACATTGGACAATGATTGACAATGGTTGATTTTCATATTGAGGCAATCATTGTCACAATGCGACATTTGACCATGGTTGTTTATGATTGGCCATGGTTGACCATGATTGATATAATAAACCTAAGGGAATAATAAACCCAAGGGATTTACATTATAAGCCCAAGGGAATCATAAACCTAAGGGAATAATATTAAACCTAAGGGACTAATATTATAAAACCAAGGTATATAAACCCTAACATAAATATTATAAACACTAAAATAAACATGGTTGACCATGGTTGACAATGGTTTATTTTCATATTGATACAATCCTTGTCACAATGTGAAATTAGATCATTGTTGATCATGCCTAACCATTGTTGATTTTAATATCAAGACAACCTTTTTCACAATGTGACGTTTGACCATTGTTGCCCATGATTGACCAGGGATGACAATGTTTGATTTTATAAAACATGGTTCAACATGATTTACGAAGCTTGATCATTATTAATTTTGGTTGATCATGGTTGACCATGATTATCATATTGAAACAATATCTGTCATAATGCGGCGATGGACCATGGATGAAACAATGATTGATTTTTATAATGAGACAATCTTTGTCACAATGGGATGTTGAAGCATGGTTTACCATGATTAACGATGATTGACCATGGTTTATTTTAAAAAATATGATTGAATTTGGTCGACCATGATTCAATTTATAAAACATGGTTGACCATGGTTGACCATCATCGATATTATAGACCCAAGGGAAAAATAAACTCTGGGGATTGATATTATAAACCTAAGGGAATAATAAAACCTATGGATTAATACTAAAAACCCAAGGGATTATAAACCTAAGGGAATAATATTAAACCCCATGAATATGAGCCCTTAGATTGATAAACCCAAGACATTTATGTTATAAACCCAAGGATAAAAACTATAAACCCAAGGTATGTAAGCCTTACGATAAATATCATAAACCCTAAAATAAACATGGTTGACCCTGGTTGATTTCCATATTGAGATAATCCTCATCACAATGCAAATTTGGACCATGGTTGATCATATTTGACCATGATTGATTTCCATATCGAGACAATCTTATCACAATGAAAAGTTGGACATTGGATGATTTTCAATTTAAGACAATAATTGTCACAATGTGGCATTTGACCATGGTTGACCATGATTGATATTATAAACCCAAGGGAATAATAAAATAAAATGATTTATATTATAAACCTAAGGGAATATTAAACCCAAGAAAATGATATTATAAACCTAAGGGAATAATAAACCCAAGGGATTAATATTAAAACTGTAAGGGATTATGAAACCAAGCGAATATTATTAAACCCAAGGGACTAATATTATTAACCCAAGTTATATAAATCCAGAGCTAAATACTATAAAAATAAAATAATTATGGTTTAACATGGTTATTTTCATATTGAGACAATCCTTTTCACAATGCGATATTGGACCATAGTTTACCATGCTTAACCATGGTCGATTTTCTTATCAAGACAATCTTTGTCACAATGCAACATTCGACCATGGTTAACCATGATTGACCATGGATGACAATGTAAGAGCATGGTGGACTATGATTATCATATTGAAACAATATTTTTCATAATGTGAAGTTGGACCGTGGTTGAAACAAATGATTGGTTTTCATATTGACACAATATTTGTCAGAATGCAATGTAGGAGCATGTTTGACCATGATTGATTTTATAAAATATGGTTGAAAATGGTTGAACATGATTTAATTTATAAAATATGGTTGACCATGACAAATATTATAAACCTAAAGGAATAATAAACCCTAGGAATTAATACTAAAAGCCCAAAGGATTATAAACTTAAGGGAATACTATTAAACCCTAGGAATATGAACCCTTATATTAATAAACCTAATGGATTGGTATTATAAAACCAAGGGATAACAATTATAAACCCAACTTATATAAACCCTAATATGAATATTATGAACCCTAAAATAAACATGGTTCACCATGGTTAACCGTGGTTGATTTCTACATCGAAACAATCCTTGTCACAAAGAAAGTTGGAGCATGGTTGACAATTAGTATTTTTCATATTGAGACAATCTTATCACAATGCGACATTAGACCATGGTTTACCATGATTGATATTATAAACCCAATGGAGTAATAATCCTAGGCGATCAATGCCAAAACCCCAAGGTATTATGAACCCAAGGGAATAACGTTAAACCGAAGGGACTAATATTATAAATACAGGGTATATAAACCATATAATAAATGTTATAAACACTAAAATAAACATGGATTACCATGGTTGATTTTCGTATTGATAGATTCCTTGTAACAATGCGACATTAGATCATGGTTGACCATGATTAACCGTGGTTGATTTTGATATCAAGGAAATATTTTTCATAGTGTGATGTTTGACCATTTTTAACCATGATTAATTTTATAAAATATGGTTAACGTTGGTTAACCATGATTTAATATATAAAATATGGTTAAAAATGGTTGACCATCACTGATATTATAAACCAAAGGGAATAACAAACCCTACGCATTAACACTAAAAATGTAAGGGATTATAACCTAAGGGAATAATATTAAACCCTCGAAATATGAAACCTTAGATTAATAAACCCAATGCATTGATATTATCAAACCAAAGGAATAATAAATCCAAGGGATTGAAATTTATAAATGTAATGTATGTAAACACTAAAATAAATATTATAAACCCTAAAATAAACATGGTTGACCATGGTTGACCATGGTGGATTTCCATTTTGAGATATTGCTTGTCAAGCTAAGGGAATAATAAACCCAAGGGATTATGAACCCAAGTGAACAATATTAAACCGAAGGGACTAATATTGTATACCCAAGGTACATAAAGCTTAAGATAAATATTATAAAGATTGTCCTAAACATGCTTGACCATGCTTGATTTTCATATTAAGACAATCCTTGTCAGAATGTGATGTTGAACCATGGTTTAACATGCTTAACCATGGTTTTATTTCATATAAATATTTGTCACAATGTGACGTTCGACCATGGTTGACCATGATTGAACATGGATGAAAATGTTTGATTTTATAAAACATGGTTGAACATAATTTACCAAGGCTGACCATGATTGACCATGATTGATCATGGTTTACCATGATTATCATGTTGAAGCAATCCTTTTCATAACGTGATGTCGTACCATAGTTGAAACAATAATTTATTTTCATATTAAAAAAATCATTTTCACAATTCAGTGTAGGAGCATGAGTTATCATGATTAACCATGCTTGACCATGTTTGATTTTATAAAATATGGTTGATGATGGTTGACCATTATTCAATTTATAAAACATGGTTGATCATGGTTGACCATGACCAATATTATAAACCTATGGATAATAAACCCTAGGGATCGATATTATAAACCCAAGGGAATAATAAAACCTAGGAATTAATACTAAAAACCCATAGAATTATAAACCTAAAGGAATAATATTGAACTCTAGGAATATGAACCCTTAGATTAATAACCTAATGGATTGATATTATAAACTCAAGGGATAAAAATTATAAACCCAAGGTATATAAACCCTAGTATAAATATTGTAAACCATAAAATAAACATGGCTAACTATGGTTTATTTCTATATTGAGACAATCCTTGTCACAAAACAAAGTTGTACCATGCTGGACCACGATTGACCATGATTGAATATGATTTATTTTCGTATCATGACAGTATTGTCACAATGCAAAGTTGAACCATGGTTGAATTTAATTTTGAGACAATCATTGTCACAATGTGACATTAAATCATCGTTGACCACTGTTGGATATGATTGACCATGGTTAAACTTTATTGATATTATAAACCCAAGGAATTAATACTGAAAACCAAAAGGTATTATGAACCCAAAGGAATAATATTAAACCAAACAAACTAATATTATAAATCCAAGGTATATAAACACTAAGAGAAATATTATAAATACTAAAATAAACATGGATGACCATGGTTGATTTTCATATTGAGAAAATCCTTGTCACAATGTGATAATGGACCATGGTTGACCATGGATGGCTGGATGTTTGATTTTATAAAACATGGTTAAACATGATTTACCAAGGTTGGCCATGATTGACCATGGTTTATTGTGGTTGACCATAATTATGATATTCAAACAATATTTCTCATAATGTGATGTTGGACCATGGTTTAGACAATGATTACTTTTCATATTGAGACAATCTTTGTCACAGTACAATGTAGGAGCATGGCTGACCATGATTAGCCATGGTTGAGCACAATTGATTTTATAAAATATGGTGGAAGATAGTTGACCATGATTGAAATGATAAAATATGGTTGGCCATGGTTGACCAAAATCGATATCATAAACCCAAGGGAATAATAAATCGTAGGGATTAATACTAAAAACCCAAGAGATTATAAACATAAGAGAACAATATTAAACCATAGGAATATGAACCCGTAGACTAATAAACCAAAGGGATTATATTATAAGACCAATGGAATAATAAACCCGAGGGATAAAATTTTTTAAACCCAAGGTATATAAACAGTAAGATAAACATTATAAAAACTAAGGTAAATATTATAAACCCTAAAATAAACATGGTTGACCATGGTTGAGAATGGTGGATTTCCATATTGAGATAATCCTTGTCACAAGGAAACATTGGACGATGCTTGACCATGATTAATTTTCATATCGATACAATCTTTGTCACCATGCGATGTCAGACCATGGTCGACCATGATTGATTTTCATATTTAGATAATCATTGTAACAATGCGACATTAGACCATGGTTGACCATTGTTGGCTATTATTGAGCATGGTTAACCATGATTGATATTATATACCCAAGGGAATAATGAAATAAAGGGATTCATATTATAAGCCCAATGGAATAATACAACCAAGGGATTGACCATGGCTGATTTTCATATTGAGGTAGTCTTTGTCACAATGCGTTGTTGGACTAGGGTCAGCCATGGTTGACCATGGATGAACATGTTTGTAACAATGTAATGTTGGGCCAACATAAAATATTTGTCACAATGTGACCATGATTATTAACCATGGTTGACCCTGATTGACCATGGTTTACAAGGGTTGATTTTCACATTGAGACCACCTTTGTCACAATGTGACGCTGAACCGTTGTTGACCATGGTTAACCATGATTGAAAATAATTAACCATGGTCGACCTTGTTTGACGAATTTTGACCATGAGTGACCATGGTTAACCATCGTTGACCATAACTAATTTTCATATTGGAAAAATATTATAATAAATGCTAAGACAAATATCATAAAGCAAGGTATATAAACCCTTTGATAAATATTATAAACGGTAAAATAAACGCGCTTGATTGTGGTTGATCCACGGTTGATCATGGTTGATTTTCATATCAAGGCAATATTTGTCACAATGCGATGTTGGAGCATGGTTGATCATAATTTATTTTCGTATTGAGACAATCTTTCTCACAATGCAACATTGGGCAATTTTTTACCATGTTGGACCATGGGTCATTTTCATATTGAGACAATATTTGTCACAATGTGACATTGGACCATGGTTGATAATTATTTGCCATGGTTGATGATGGTTGACCATCATTGATTTACATATTGAGCCAGTGTTTGTCACAATGTGACCTTGTTCCATGGTTGACCATGATTATAAACCCAAGGGAATTATATTAAAGTCGAGGATTAATATTATAAACCCTATCAATAACATTATACCCTACGAGTGTGAATTCCTAGATTAATAAACTTAATGGATTGATATTATAAACCCAAAGTACTAATAAACCCAAAGAATTAATACTAAAAACCCAAGACATTATAAACCCAAGGAAATAATATTAAACCCTAAGAGATTAATTTTATAAACCCAATGTATATAAATATTAATATTCCCGTGGGTTTAATAATATTGAGGGTTATAGTTCTCATATTTACTCTTACCAATCCAAATGTAAGTTAAAATCACTCTCCCTTCCTTATTATTGTTTTCAAATAAAATTATATTTAAACATTAATTATAGAAAGTGACATTGTTTGACTAATGTAACTTGATTATCAATATTAAAAGACAATAATGTTAAATAATAAACACTTATTAATATTAATAATAAAATAATGAAACTTTAATATTAATTACTAAACATTAATATTGACCTCAACCTTAATATTAAAATAAAAAATTTTAAATGTATTAATATTCATATTAACCTTAACATTAAAATTATTAAACTAAAATATTAAGTTAACATTATAAAACTTTAGAACAACACTAGCTTTAAAATTAAACTTATTAAAATCAAACTTATTTGTAATATTAATATTAACTTATTATTAAACTTATAAATAAATTTGATATATATTTTTATAATATAAATTTATTAAATTTAAATTATATTTAATGCATCTCGTACCATTATTTCGGAAAACCAAATGTTGAGAATGATGTTGTAAAAAATGGACCATAGCCCAATCCCGAGAGGTATATGATGTTGATCATAGATTTCCCCTTATAAACTCAAAAAATACATATTTCATTATAATAATCGTGTTAAATCAAGAGTTCCCAAATTATGAGATTTTACATTTATTCAAAGTGTTATTGTGGTTCGTTGTATAGGATTATTGAATATTTGGCTATATCAATGGCTTCACTGTTATTATTTCCCGTTAGTGTGTCATTAATGTTAAACACACATAGGTTATTTCCCGTTAGTGTGTCATTAATGTTAAACACACATAGGTTTTCTCATTGGAATTGTTATACAATGACATTGTTATCTCTTGATCGTTATAGCTTTCCACGTGGAATTTTTCTTTACCGTCTGGTATGGAAGTTTTGACTTAACACGTCGACGGTTACGACTACGTGTTATTTGATCAATGGTAGATATGTTGTTGGGGTTTTGTAACGAAGTTAATGACTTCGTTGAGTTTCTCTGTGCAATTCATTCTTCTACAGTTTGTTGTCGAACTTGTCACTCTATAGCTAGGGTTACAACAATATTTTCCATCAGGGTTGTTAGACCATCGTTTTTTCGTTTTGTTTTACTACAATACTTTCATTAAGAACAATCACACCATGTTCTCGCAACTCGGGTTTTTTTTCCAATGTATCAAAGTCATGAGTAGAGTCGGGTTCTAATAATTTTTTCCTTCACGGTGTTTATGTTAAAACAATTAAATAACTCGAAGAAGTTGGTTAAAATTAGACACTGTGTGTTGAGTAGAGTGAAGTGATAGTCGAATTTAATGTGTGGTTGTGGCTAATTGGAAAAGGTTAAATACTTTTCATTGGGTTAATTGAAATCAATTAACCTTGTGTGATGAATATAAAAGCCTAACTTGTATGTTTCTTGTGTTAAATTTTTGTTTTATCTCTTCTACTTTTATAACAAATTGGTATAAGAGTTGAAAAAATATCACAAGATCCATGAAGCCAAAAAAGGCAAGAAAATAAGATCAGTAATTTTATTTTTAAAATTTTCAAATATCAAAATTATAAAACAATTAAAATAAGCAACAAATTTGTTGCTGAGTTAATGAAAATTGACCACCGCGTCCCTTCCGAGGCATAAACGATATTCACTGCTGCCGTAGTCTGTCGAAAAAGGCGTTGACCCGTGACAATAAGTTAAAAATCCTAAGAACGTATGTTTTGAAAAAAGTCAAGTGGGTGAAATGCTCACACATAAAATAGTTTAGTAAACAGTTATTTAAATTACAATTTTTTTTTAGAGTTTTGAAATACAAGTGGTTTGAAACGTTTTGTTTTATAAAAAGCCTTTTTTATAAATTGTTAAATAAAAAATTATTATTGAACTTTTTCATCAGGAGTTTTTTGAAAAAGGTGTTCTGTAAAGTTATAAAAAGAGAAATTTAGGGTTTTATAAGAGAAGATTTTGTTTGAAAAAACATGCCAACAACGAGTTTTTAGCCACAATTTCTTCCTTTCACAAGGAACAACTATGATGTGTGGACCATTAAGATGGAAACCACGTTGAAGGCTCATGATGTCTGGGATCGTTACGAGTTTGGGTTTTCATAACCTAAGAGTGAAGAAAAAGAACGAGCTCTCACTAATGCAGAGAGGGAACAATGCAAGAAAGACAAAAGGAAGAATACGCAAGCGTTGTAGCTTATCTAACAATGAGTGGACCGAGCAATCTTCTAGAAGAATATGATCACATCTTAAGCAAAGACAACATGGGAAACATTGACGAAAATGTATAAATGTATGGAGGTGGAAACGTGAAGGTGGGTTACACTTTTGTGAGAAACATGCATGAAAATTTTGACACTCGCACTTGTTTGGCCGAGCTTCCTACTTTTTATGCTGAAATTTTTCCGCCATTTATGTTGACGTTTATCACTAAATGGATTTTTGGCCGAAGGTAGAAAAACTGACAATACATTCGGATACTTTTTCTCATTGTGTTGTTTTCATATTCATTAAGACAATTACAATTCTTAATCTCCTTGATCATTAAGTTAAGCTAGTATTTGGATTATTACATATTGCAGATGATTTTTATTCTTTGCATGTTTGTGATTGTAGGTTTCTTCTCAGTATTTAAGGAATCATTTGGGACAAAAGGGAATCTCTTCAACAAACAACTCGTTTGGTAAGAGCGTTATTCTCTCTTTTCTATTTTGGATAATCTGAATTCTAATAGCTTAGGTAAAGAGATATTATTATGTCTGTTTGTTTCTAGTTATCCATTGGGATACTAGGGAGATAAATATTGTCCCCAAGAGGGATTTATCTACGTAACAAATTGGCAAATCCATTGGGGAGAGAGCTTAGTTTTTCTTGGTTCTTTTTGGTTTAGCTCTCTGATTTTTCTAGTTAGACTATGTCTGAGGGTTGTGGGGTTTATAATTTTTTAGATCCTCTTAATTAGAATGCCTTCTGTTTATTTCTTTGAATTTTATCTCCCTTGTGTGGTTTTGTTTGATAAAAAGAGTGCAGGCTTGTGCAATTTCTCATTTTAATAAAGTGTGCATCCGCACTGGTTTTCAATGACTACATGTGCACTCCCTGAGAATTTAAAAAAAAAATGAATTTTCCCTCTCTTAGACTCCGATGATAAATTTTTAGAGGTTCAACCTGACTTATACCAACCCTCAAAGTCTATTTGTGAACTCATCTTAATTACCTTAGTTTCTTTTTTTAGAAATCATTTTTTTATTATATTTGGGTAGGGTTTGCCCTAGTTTGTTGAATTTCTCTATTTGGAAAGATAGATTCAATACATAGATAATTGTTTTTCTATCATTCCCCTCTGTAGCTATCAGGTGATTTGTTAGATCTCCTTCATTGAGTGATTTTTTTTCTCATTTGAAAATGAAAACTTCTAGATAAGTGAAGTACAATTTGTCTCAGAAAAGTAGTATTTTATGAAATTGCTTCTACTTCTTAAAGTGAAAAAATATTTATTTTTCTTTCAGCTCGAAGAAATCATGAAAGTGCACTTATAGGTATTATTAGTAATATTATTAGTTAAGAGATTTCATTTTTGAAATTTTTTTATAATCTTTAGGGTTTTTATAATTTTTATTTTTATTTTGAAGAATTGAAATATTGTTTGCTCATGAAATTTTGTATTTTGGCCTTGAATCAATGAAAATTTTCATTACAAAGTGATATTGGTTATGCTTTAAAATTGTAGGTGTTAACTCTATACAGAAATTATATCCAAACGAACTCTTAAAAACAAAAAAAAAACAATAGAAAGAGAAGAAAACATAAAACATATATACATACATATTTTTCCCCTGGATCCCAAATCGGGACTACTAGCTTGATTTTTCATTATATTATTTTTAGTGTTGCAACACATATATATACATGTCGAAGCATTCATAAACCCTAATCCATCAATCCTGGATTAGAACATAACCATAGTTCCCTTGACCGTATCTACAAAATAGCGGGGGCCAAAAACCATCATGCCCCAAAACCGTGTGCAAACCCATGCACAAAACAAAAGGCGGGTCAACCCACCTAAACTAGGGTAAAAATATAAAATTCCCAGGGCGCTGCCCAGACCCCGTGAAGTGGTCTACCCGCCCCTTTCAAATCCTTGGATAGTGGGGGTTGTCACCTCCTTCTCACTCACCTACTACACCCAGCACAATGAACATGGGGAGCTTCCCCCCACCCCCCCACACGTGCGACTATTTGTGGAAAGAATGCAACACATATCCAACATTCTCCCACTTGTTGTTTTCTTTCCATAAGGAGCCTTAGGAGATCTTAGTCATTAGTCCAGCCCTTCAACAACCATTGTTTCTCTACAGAAGGAGAACTTATGAGTGCTCACATACTTCATGAATGCATCTACAACATTCTTCAAAGTGTCCACCTTTACCAGCAACACCTTTTTATCCTCAACCTTATCTCTCACAATGAGATATTAAACATCAATTTTCTTTGAATTTGAATGATAAGAAGGGTTCTTAGCTAAGAAAATTTCACTTTTTCTATCACAATCTATCCTTATATCTTGCTGCTCCAACCACATACTTGAACATAATGTCTGCAACCAAACTGCTTCCTTACTTGCATGAGTTACCCTCATGTATTATGCCTTTGTAGTTGAAAGAGCCACTATAGACTGCCTCTTACTCATCCAACTGATTGCACCTCCAAATAGGCTAAACAGATACCACTTGTAGATCTTCTTTGGTCCATATCTCTAGCCCAGTCTGCATCAACAAAACCACGAATGTCCAAAAATCTCTCCAATCCTGGTCTTCCCATAATCACTAGTGCCACACAAATATCTGAAAACCTGCTTCATTTTTGTCCAATGCTCCTTCCCTGGTTTTGACATAAATTTGCTCAATACTCCCATTGCATGTGCAATGTCTTGTCTAGTATAGACCATTGCATACTTCAGGCTACCCATTACACTTTAATATCGAACACGAGCTATATCCTCCTCTTCATCTTGTATCTTGGGACACTGTTAAATAGATAGATTTACACCTACTGAAATAGGAACCTTCACTGGATTATTGTCCTGCATATTTAACCTCCCCAATATTGTCTTGACACACTTCCTCTGGTTTAATCAGATCTTCCTCTTTTCCCGATCTCTCTTAATTTCCATGCCAAAAATATAGTTTGCAGCACCAACAACCTTCATGTCGAATTTGGAGAACAATTGGGTCTTCAAATCCTGTATTATTTCTGTGTCATTTCCAACCAGCAACTTTTCATCCACATACAATACCGAATAAATAACACAGTCACCAATTAATTTAAAATATACATAGTGATCCTCTTTGCTTCTCGTGAATCCAAGTTCTCGTATATAGGTATCAAATTTCTAATACCACATCCTTGGTGACTTTTTTAACCAATACAAATACATTTTTAACCTGCATCCTAGTTCTTTCTTACCCTTCACTACAAAGCCTTCAGGTTGCTTCATGTAAATCACCCTTTTCAGATCCCCGTGAAGAAATTTTTCCTTCACATCCGTCTATGCTACCTCAAAATCAAATGCAGAAGCAACAGATAAAATCAATTTAATAAGTGTAACCTTCGAAATAGGAGATAAAATATCACCAAAATAAATTCCTGACACTTGGTAATAAAATTTTGCTCCCAGCCGAGCTTTGTATTTCTCCACCTTTCCTTTTACATTCATCTTCTTCTTAAACACCAATTTTCTTCCTATGGGCTTCCTTCCAGCCGAGAACTCCACCGGGTCCCATGAAATTTTTTTGTGTAGGGATGCCATTTCATCAACCATGGCCTCCTTCCACAATTTTCCATATTATGAATGCACTGCGTTCGTGACAGTTTTGGGATCATCATCAGTGATAGTTGAAGAAAAAACTGAACTAAAAGGAGATGGAATATACCTTTCTAGTTGCCCTCTTTCCCAAATTGATCTTCTCATAGCTGGAGTTTGTGGCTCTTCCTCTTCCGAATCTTGTTATGTTGTAGATTCTGATTCATCCTCCTTTATCTCAAACACAATCTTCTCAGACTCCTTTGGTAGGACACGTTTAAAAATATATTTCACCTCTCTAAACACCACATCTCGATTGTATAAAGTCTTCCGTGTTTCTAGGTTCCAAAGCTTGTAAAATTTTAAACCATCCTTATACCCAATAAAGAATTAGGGGAATTTTGAGGTATAAAATGGGAATCCGAAGGAAAATATAAAATAATATTAGATTACATCATCAAATTTTAGAGGGTAAAATGAAGAAATTATTTTCTAAACTAGTATTTTCACCTTATCTCCTTATTTGTTTTCTCAAAATTTCGAGCGGGAACACTCGTTCTATGCAAAATTTGATTCCCAATCAAATGAGTACCCATGTTTCATACTTTTGATGGACCTTACTACATGAAAAATGAGAAATACATGAAAAACGTGATTGCAATCACGAATTTTCATGTAGTTGGGTCAATCAAAAGTATGAAACATGGGTACTCCTTGGATGAGGAATTAATTTTTTCATCCAAGGAGCACTCCCTCTCAATATTTGTGTAAATCATTAGGAAGATAAATCGAAAATACGAGTTGAAAATGTAGTTTTATTATTTTTTAATCTTTTTACTTTTTTACCCCAAAATGGTGAATCATCCCCCATGGTTGACATCATCATATTGAATCCTATTGGTCCTTATAAATTTTTTTTTGGTTGTACATTTTTCTTAGGAGGCCCATTTTAGACCTAAAAAATTCTCTAAATTTGTGAAAGGTTCGCCCACACCCACTGTTCTTAAAGATCCTTTTCCATCGCAAGACAACAAAATTATTTCAAACAATGGATATTCTTCCAATTAATCAGTGAATATCCTGATGATTTCCTTCTAGGTCATGGTTGCAACACGATATCAAGATTATGGATCTAAGAGTCCTCTAACTAGAAACTAAACGGGATCATCTAGTCACCCTACAATGTCGACTTGTCCTATTTTCGAACCATTACACATTGAGAAACCTACTCCTGATTTAGTAATTAAACCACCTGGAAAAGGTGTACTATGAGAATCGAGTTTCGACCCACATGAGAGAGTCACTTAGAGTTACAATAGTGTTTAAGATTTGGCTATGTCACCTTCAGCAATGTCGGCCCTCGAAGTGCTACAATCTTGTCCGACCTAGAGGAAGTTACTATTGTCAACTATTGGAGCAATTGATCTCATGACTCTAATCTCATCATCTTTGATCTCAAAAACCTTGTACCTAGACTCCCAGACCAAATGGATTTTGACATACTTGGTTTAGTCAAATCTTGGCGAGTTGTTTGCACAGTAAATGATGACAGATTGTCTACATGCATTATGTCTTTGGCTTCTTAAAAAAATGTTTTTTATCCAAAAACCAGTCAATCACCCACAATTATGAAATCCTTTCATAGAATAGGTTTTCATCCATTTCGAATTCGGCAAGATTTACCCATAGATGTATAAGGAAAAACTCTTATGCTTGAGGTGGAAGTTGTTGATGCCCATCTTGATTACAACCTTCTTTTAGGTTTGAGTTCGCCTTATGCCATTAAATTTGTAGTCTCATGAGTCTTTCGGTTAATAATGTTTCTTCATAAAGGAAATATTGTCAAAATTGATCATTTTCATCACTACACTTCATATCCTGCCTCTACAGATAGTATCCAATATGTTGGAAAGTCGGTTATCCCTTACAAAGATGTTAGTGTAGGACTACTTAAGGATTCCACTCTTATGGGAGCTTTCATCATGCCTCGTACTATTTCTAATCTCAATATGATTACATAAAGCACAATAAAATTTGATGACCCATGGATTGTGCCTTTAGAATTTGGGTTAGACCAGTATGGGAATGAAATGCATGTGATTCCATAATAATTTCCATATGTAATGGTTCAATCACTTTCTGACCTTTCATCAACCGATACTGATCAAGTGAATGTGATCAGTGATGTGTTTTCTTCTCTACCAGGTTTAACCACAACATGTTTTTTTTTATCATTTTCAACACATGTTTTCAAGTGATGAAAATATTTGGGAAATGTTGCCATTGGACGAATTACCTTGGGATGATCTTCACCATAGATCCTCTTTTCTACTAGAGCTTGAGAGAGATGAAAATAAGTTTTCAACAATATTTTCGACTGAATATGTTAAGGAACCTAAAAATACAATGTCAATCCTTGATTCAAATTTTGAGACGAATTTAAGAAAAATTTCGGCAACAATTCCAATTGACATATCAATCAAACAAAGAATAACTGAAAACATTCATATAGGTGGTTCATGCTCAATTAACAAAATTAACATGTACAAAGCCCTATTTTAGGAATTTTGTGACATATTTTCCTGGTCTTATGAATAAATGCCAGGAATTGATCCTAGCATTGTAGTTTAGGAAATTAATACATACCTAGATTCTAAACCTATTAGAAAAATACTACCTCTAATACTTCCACACCAAGTCGCTGCTAGTAAAACTGAGGTTGAAAAACTACTTCACACAGGTTTCATTTATCCTATTCCGTTAATGGATTGGCTATCAAACATAGTTCTCGTAACCAAGAAACATATAACTATCATAGTATGTGTCAATTATATGGATATTGATAAAGATTGTCTGAAAGTCAATTATCCCACCCCTTACATCAACCAAATTATTGTTGATTGTGATGGAAATGAAATGTTTTCATTAATGGATGGATTCTCTGGTTAGAATCAGATAAACATACTCCCTCTCGATCATCCCAAAACTTCATTTATCTTTCCATGGGGAAAATTTTCATATTTTAAATTACCTTCTGGATTGGAGAACGTTGATGTCACTTTTCAAAGGGTCATGTCTTATGCCAAATTGCCTTTGAAAAATTGAAACAAAAACTATCAACATCACTTGTCTTAAGAGTACTTAAATGCACATTACCATTTCATATTTCCACAAATGCATCAGAAACAACCATAGGTACATGCTTAGGACAACTTAGATAACCAATTGAACTATGAAATCTACTTTATCATAACAAACTTAACTCCAGCTAAAATAACCTACGCAGACACTGAAAAGGAAATGTTAGTTGTAATACATGCAGTCAAAAAATTTAGGCACTACATAAGAGGATATGGGGTTTTTATACACACAGATCATTCAACCATTAAATAATTAATGAATAAAAATATTACCAATGGCATAATAACAAGATGACTATTGTTGACGCATGAATTCAATATCATTTTACTGGACCAACCGGGAAGGGAAAATCAAGTAGCAGACTACTTATCAAGAATTCATCCTCCTGGTGAGATTGTTCCAGTTTGAGATACATTTCCTGATGAACATATATTTGCAATATCAATTAAAACCCCATGGTTTGCTCACATTACCAATTACTTAACATCTAGAAGATTACATTCTCATTTGACTAGTAATCATAAAAGGAAATTAATAAAAGAGAGTGCTAGATATAGTTGGATGAATTGATACCTCTTCTATAATGGACCTAATATTTTGATTAGAAAATGTGTGAGAGAATATGGAAATATAGATATATGAAAAGCATGCCATGATGAACCGTGTGGTGGATATTTTGTAGAAAAGAGAACAACTTAAAAGGTCCTAAATATTGGCTATTATTGGCCATCAATATTCAAGGATTATAAGAAGTATGTCAAGGAGTGTGACAATTGCCAAAGAATGGGAAGACCGATTTCTTTTGATGAAATTCCACTAAAGCCTAAAGTGCTCATAGATCCATTTAAAAAATGGGATCTCGACTTTGTTGATTTGATCAACCATGCATCAAATTGGAAAAAATATATCTTAGTCTGTGTAGAGTATGTTACCAAATAGATGGAAGCAAAGCCATTGACCAAAGCCAGAGAGAGTGCAGGAACAAACTTATTTTTTGAAGAAATATTTTATAAATTTGGGGTACCAAGGTAGATGGTAATAGACCAAGGAACACAGTTTACCTCAAGGCTTATCACACAACTGACAAAAAATACAAGATCAAACATAGAAAGTCACCTCCATACCACCCTCAGCCGAATGGACAAGTAGAATCAACAAAAAAAGGTCCTAGAGAACATTATGACCAAGGCAGTAAACATACACAGAAAATATTGGTCACAAAAACTGAATGAAGCATTATGATATTATAGGATAACATGGAAGAATACCAATGGATTTAGTCCATATCAGCTTGTTTACGGTAAATAAGTACTACTCCCAATTGAATTTTAGATCCAAACATACAAGCTTGAAGTAGAATTGGGACTGGATTTTTCAGAGGCACAACAACAAAGAATAATGGAGCCGAATCGACTAGATGAGATTAGAAAAGAATCTATGGAACATACTTCATTTATTCAACACCAGAGGGAAAAATGGAATGATAATTTCATCAAGAAGAAAGAATTTCATGTAGGAGATTAAGCACTAGTGTTTAACTCTAAGTATAAATACTTGAAGGAAAATTTTACAACACATTGGTTAGGGCCTTATGAAATTGAATAAGTGTATGATAATGGTTCAGTTAAAATAAAAACCATAGATGAAGAGGCTACATCATTATTGGTCAATGGACACAGGTTGAAACTTTACAATAAAATTGTGAATAGGGATGATTTACTTAACAAATTGGAAATAGAGGAAAATCTAGAAGTAGTGGAAAAGCATAGTAATGTGCCTTACCTACCTTCAAAATAAAATAAAAAAAGGTAAAAAAATAATAAAGGGGTTTGGCTGTGAAAACCCAGGTTCCTCAAATAGTACAAACTCGAATTAATACTGGAAAACCAATTTCTTTGGCTAGTATGAATTATAAAAAATTCTAATTTTATTTTCATTCCTCTTTTATATTTTCTTATTTGGAAAAATAAATACTTGAGGACAAGTATAAAAATAAGAAAGTGGGGAAATAAGTTATTCTTTTGTCATTTTTTCCACCATTCAGCCTCATACCATCAAGTAGAGTGACTTAGGTATATCATCATGCAGAGGGACCTGATCATTTAACATTAAATCCATCAATCAACATTATATCATCATGTAGAGGGACCTCATCATTCAAAATTTATCATCATACAGAGGGGCCTAAACATTCAAGCCTATTCTTCAAAAGAGAACCTGTACTATTCTTCAGAAAGTACCCACACAGGAGAAGGACAATATTTACAAGGGAGCATCAAGAGACAACATTTCAGGAAAAGGAAATTTTGATTAAATAATCATCTTTAGAAACACTTCATTTATGCAGAAACGTTTCAATCAAAAGAAGTTGCTTTCATCTCAAATAAAAGGAGGAATCAATCAAAAGAGCTAAAATCAAACTAAAGGAACGTTTTGTAAAGTATAATTTCTCTTTTAATTTTTTTAATTTGGAATAAGGCACTTGTAATTAAAAAGACTAAGTTAACCTTTATGTCTCTACTTACACATATTCCACATTGTCATTACCTTTGAAATAAAAATTCATAACCATACCTTCATTCTTTCAAACACTAAACCAAACCATAACCTACCCTTCTTTCACATCCTCCAAAATTAGAAAGAAAAACACTCTATTAGTGGAAATTTTAGGTCTAAAATGGACCTCCTAAGGAAATTATAAAATAATAGTGGAAATAATAGAATAAGATTTGATTAAACCATCAATTTTAGAGGGAAAAAGAAAAACCTACTTTTTCAACTCGTATTTTCAACTTATCTCCCAAAGTTTTTACTCAAATTTCGAGTGGGATTACTCATAGGATGAAATATTTAATTCCTCTTCCAAGGAGTACCCATTTTGCATACTTTCCATGGGTCTTGTTACACACAAAATGATAAATATGTAAAAAATGTGATTGTAACCACGTTGTTTATGTATTTCTCATTTTTCGTGTAGCAGGGTCCATTGAAAGTACACAACATGGGTACTCATTGGATGAGGAATAAAATTTCTCATCCAACAAGTAATCCTGCTCCAAAATTTGAGTAAAAAATTTTGGAGATAAGTTGAAAATACGATTTGAAAAAGTTATTTTATTATTTTTTAATATTTTTACCCTTTTACTTAAAAAATGGTGAATCATCCCCCATGGTTGAAATCATCATCATCAATCCTATTGGTTCTTATAAAGTTTATTTTTGTTCTACATTTTTCTTAGGAAGCCCATTTTAGACCTCAAAATTACCCTAATGAAGTTAGAAGAGTGACGCAACAATTGATCTTTGAAAAAAGGGATAAAATGAAGGTTAGTGTCAAGAAAAGTATGAGAGAGAATTAACAAAGAAGTTTTGTCGTTTAAAGGAATTAATAAGTTTTTTTAAATCAACCTAAATTTTTAATTTAAAAAGAAAAAAACCTTTAATAATACATATGAAGAATGGAATTGTAAAGAGGACAAGAAGCTGTCAAAAGTAGAAAATTTCATACATGAAAATGATTACAAAAAGAGTGGAGTTATCATGGTATTCTTAGAGCTTCCTTAATGAAATAAATTTTTTATTTCATTATCATTAAAAAATTTGAATGCCTTGTTTCATTATGCCCTATTCTTATCATAAAAAATGCGAGCAGTTAAGAAATCGGATTTCTATCATAAATGTTTGGAATTTGGAGAGATGAGAGTCTACCTACAAATGATGATAAAGTCTTCCTATAAATGATAGTGAAGTCTGCCAAAAAATGATGATGATAAGATTCTCCCTAAAAACGAAATGATAAAGTCTACTTGCTTATAAAATAGAGATGAATGATTTAAAAAAAAGGTCATCCTATAGCTCTAAAACGAAAGAAGACAACTCAACTAAAGAAGATAAAATCGATGATGAAATCAAGAGTAAGTTTGTACAATTCAAAATCAAAGCGACAAGTCATAAACCATACTCAAAGGTCGTAAGAATTTGATGAAGAGATGAATATGAAGGCTACCTCATTATTTGGAAATGATGTGAGCGTAAAATTCGTGAAAGATCCGTGAAAGTATTGAAAAGAGTTGTGGAAGTGTTGTATGTTGTGGAGCATTACGAAGAGTTGTGGAAGTGTTATATGTTGTGGAGCATTGTGTGGTAAATCCAAATTTCCCAGAGTCGTGGAGTATTCTATGTTGTGGAGAATTTTAAATTAGAATTACAAAGAAGTTGTGGCACAATGTATTAAAAGTTAAATTGGAACTGTTGAAAAACATTAAGTATTGTCGAAGAGTGCTGAGAGTGAAAGATCTTTGTATACTCCTGTGAAATTCAAATTATTGGAAACCAAAACACCATAAATGTAAGGTGTTGTGAAGTGTAAGTGTTGTTGAAGTGCTTTTAAGAAACTTCTAGTGTTGTAGAGTGAAAATTTCAACCAAGATTGAGTCAAAGAAATCCAATGTTGAAGCACGAGAACGACGCTGAATGGTAGAGCATCAAAACCAAATATAGGGTAAAGGAACGTAAGATATCCGAGAATTTTCACACGAAATCCTTATAATTTTTTCTGCATTGTAGAAACGTGTCAAACAGGTCTTCTGTGAAATTTTTTCTAATTTTGAGGAATAATTGGTGGTCAAATTGAGAGTTAATAGTCAGATAAATAGAAGAAGAACCTTACTCCAAGGAATGAGATGGATTTTTCAGAATACTTTTCAAAATTGATTTTTTTTCTTTTTAAACATAGGAGCAAACATCAGGTCACATTTTGCAAAATCGATTTTTTTCACAACAGAGGGGAGCAGAGACATAAGTTTTTTTTTCAAACAGAGGGAAAATCGACCTCAACTTGTATGGAGAGTGATTCATTTTTACAATGATGCCATCTGAAACACTAGTACATTTGGTGGAAATTCTGACACTTTAGTTCCGACACTTTTGACGAAATGTCGGAAATTTCCCCAAATTTGATCAATTTTTCAAATCCCACCACAAAGTGTCGCTATACCGACGTTTGGAAACAAGTGTCGGTATTCCGAAACTTATAGGTAAGTGTCGGTCTTGCGACGTTTGTAAAAAAGCGTCGTAATTGTGACGGATTGCTGAAATATGTTGTTATTGTGACACTTAGACAAGGTGTCACAATTGCGACGTTTTGAGGAAGGCGTCGTTATTGTGACGATTTGGGGAAATGTATCGCTCTTGCAATGTTATAGAGACAAGGTGTTGCTATTGCGACATTTAGAGGAAGGTGTGACTATTGCGACGTTTAGAGGAAGGCATTGCTATTGCGATGGTTGGTGGCAAAGTGTTGCTCTTTCGACGGTTTGAGCGGAAGGTGTCGCTAGTGCAATGTTTAGAGGAAGGCATTGCTATTGAGATGGTTTGTGGCAAAGTGTCGCTCTTGCGACGGTTGGAGAAAATATACTTTCGTGTAAATTGTCCCATCGTCTCCAAAATTTTTGTCACTCACCTGCTGAAATTTAGAGAAAAAGATCGTTCCAAATAGAAAATTCAAAATTGATATAAGATTCTTAGGCGACAACCCAATGGAAGATGAGTCTATTAAATGAACCGTAACCTGGGAGGATCAGAATCATAATCTGGTAAATTATTTTTCGGTTTTAGACAAAGCTCTTTTAAAAAATTGCAATAAAAGGCCGGTGAGGAAAATTATATATTCAATGCAGTGTTCATAACTGGGAAAGATAATGGAGTGGAAAATGGTAGATACAAAATTTGTTAAAATTGTGGATTTATATGCATACTTTATGGAGACAGTTAAACGTTGATTCCCTTAAAATACGTGATTCTGTTTAACCGTAGACATGCCAAGGCAAAGAAAACGACATTATTTGTGTTGTAAATGAAGGGGTATAATGGTAACACTACTGCACAGATCATATATTTAGGGGCTGAAAATATCAAATATCAAACCTCGTCTGTATTTGAGGGACACCTCGGGGATCAGGATGAATTCCTTCGAACTAAAAATTCCCAAGCCACTTGTTGTCCTCGATAAACAAACAAAACTGAGCTCTGAAAACAAGGTTCAAACCTCCGATATTTATTTTTTGTTAATATCATTGGCTAGCTCCAAAGGTCATCAAGAAGGGCACAGGACACATCGTCAAGAAGGGCCTAGTTGACCCCAGTGTTGAGAGTGCTGAGGATGCCGAGAGGTCATACTTGCGGTGATCAGTGCCTGCTGTTTTCCATTTTAATATTCTTCTGTTCGGTGGGATAATCCCATATTCACCGGGCATATAAGCCATATTGGTGTTTATATACGTGTTGAGGTTTTACATGTTTCGACTACGAGCCGAAGGCTATGCACACTCATACAATCAATTGGGACTTGGTGAATGCGTTGGGGCCCTCCCCTTATGACTTGGATTTGGTTGTGGTTTAGCTTGTGGTTCTTGGCCTCGCTCCTGTGGTGATTAGTGTAGGTGCTTGGGCTGAGCCAGGGGCTCGACAGAGTAAAAAGCCCACAATTTTATTAAAAATATAAACAATTTTATATTAAATATAAAATTGATATACACGTTTTTATTTGCCCAATAAAATAAACTAGAATACGATAGGATTAGGGCATTTTGAGATTTTTTACAAAAATGGAAAAAGAGGGTAATAGATAGGACAATCATTAAGGTAGTTTAGGAAAAATAGGTGTTACACAGCAATTTGTCACCATCCCTGCAATTCCCCATCTCGCACAATTGGAGGGCTCATTCCCTGACCTGTGAGTAGTGACATGATTTGAAACCATTTTCATGACATCCCTTTGAACATGAGCTTTCATTATCCTGAAGACACCTCCTTGTGAAAAACCCTAAAAATGGCCTTTTCATCATTGGCACGACTATCCAGTTCAGTACCCACGTCAATGGGGGAAATCCTTCAAATAGGGCGCACCAATTGGCACTCTATCTTAGAGTCGCACTCGCGCCATCCATTTTAAGGAGTGTTTTTTAAAAATAAATGGCGGAAGTTTCATCCTAACCAATTCATGAACTAGTATCTAATTTGAGTTGGGAGATCTGGCTCTGGATCTCCATGTAGAGTAAGTGGTTTGCCACCTCTCATGGAAGCTTCCTTGAGGATAGGGCCAATCCCATGATTATAGGGATCCCAACTCCCCTTCCTCCATCTATAAAAGCTTCCTCATCTCCTTTGCAAGCTAGTCTCCAAGTTCCCAAGAGCCATCAGAGCCTTATGCTGCAAGAGCCTTGATTCATTCCCTTAAGGCCAGATCCAAGCAAGGATATTATTTTTGAGACATCCGAAGAGAGAGGCTTGTCCCATCCCCGACAGGCTTTTTCGAGACGTGTTCCGCTGGAGACCTTCCGAAGGAGAATTCAGCGTCAGAGCCAGGTTGTATCCTCCTTTGATTGATTAATAATAAGCAACTATTGGTTATGGTTCCACTCCTGTTGTTGATTATGATGATGAGTTATGTCTTCTCTGACTAACATATAGTTGCATATACTGGATTTTACGCTTGCGTTTGTTGTGTTTCTCGCATGTGCAGGTGTCCGGTCACAGAGATCATGAGGGATCGTGATCTGCCAGAGCTAAGGAACGGGAGCGCTACTTTCTCTACAAGTGACAGCGTTGGATTCCAAGTAAGCCTCCATCTCTAGTTGGTTTATTTGCAATTAGGAACCTGAACTATAGCATGAACGATTGTTGCTAGACCCGGTCTGGGCTAGTAGGGATCGCCTCTGTCCGCAAAGGGGATTTACCTCTTCAACAAATTGGCGACTCCGCCGGGGATCATCTAGCTTGTTTTTGTTCTATTTTATAAGCAACAGACGGAGCCTGAAGTTACCTAGATAACCTTCGAAATGCTATTGCTCTGCATTAGCGAAGTAGATCAAAGCTGCCTCAGTCCATCTCTGGTTTAGTTTATGAACTGAACACTTGGAGTATTGTCTTGTCTTTTCGGTTGTTTCTCGATTCTGCTTGCTTGATCTGCTCTTTCGGCTGGCTCTTCTTGTGTTTGGCTTTTGGTTCAGCCCCAGAGGATTAGATCTAACCTCTGCTTTTCCAAATTTTCACCTTTTCATAGTTGGCTTGATTGACGCGAGTTTATCCCTGACAGTCGCGCCAGTTGGCGTAGGTTGCTAGTTCATCACTTGCGCCATTCTCTTTCTGGCATGGATTACAGCTAGACAGATGCACCATCTCCTGTAGGTGCTAGGTTTTACCCTTGTTTGGAAGTTTCTTTTGGTCAGTACTTTGCTTCTGGTTTTTTTTTAGATCCTGCTTGAAGTGGTGAGTCTGGTCTTGGTTGGGAGAAATTCTTTGTTTTTTCATTTTCAGACATTGGCGCTTGTTGTCAATTAGCAACCCACGCCAATTGGGCATTGGCGCTAGTTGTCAATAAGCAAGTTGCGCCAGTTGGCGCTAGTTGTCAATGAAAAAGTCAGGCCAATTTTAGGGTGTGTGAAAATTGAGATTTTTTCCCTAAATCCTTCACCAGTGTGTCTTTCCCTTCCAGTCTTTTCACTATATGAGCATAGATTACATTTCTCATTGTTTGAAATGTCTTATTTCCATGATTGTTTGATGTAAAAGGGAATGAATGCCTTGTTTTTATCTCTTGCTTTGGAAGTCCTCTTTGTGTTTGACCTCATATGTCTTGTCGCCTTTTGGGGGAATTCGTGACAAAGTGTTTGAAACAACGATTGAATTCTTAGTGTTTGTTTACATCTCTTTTGCATTCATCCTTCATTAAGAAGATTTTTGTTTATTTAGTCTTCGACTCAAAGTGTTCTTTTTGTTAAAATGCATTAGATCACATTGCATTGAAAATTATTTTTGAGATGTATCATTGAACTTAGATCACATTGTTTAATGATTGAAAGCTAAAAATCGCTTTGAGTGCATTCTCTTTCATTAAAAGCATGCATTAAGTAGATTCTCATTTCATCAAAAAATGCAGTGAGTGCATTCTTATCATTTGAAAAGAAAAAAAGGAAATTATGCATAGATTACAATTGCATAGTTTTTGAAAAAACGGATTTTGCATAGATTACATTGCATTATTTGCATCGCTGAATGTTTGAAATTACTTTTGGATAGTGAAAGTCATCTAGTTTGGAAAAATTTCGTTTACAGTGTTGTTTTTTGTTGCATCATTGTTTGAAGGTCTTCCCTTAACTAGATAGCATTCATCCAATTGAAAAGTTTTCTTTTCTCATATAGCTGCATATAGGAGATTGTCATATGACATGTGGTAGGGCCTTGAAACCGAAACATAATTGAAGATCAGCATTAAAATTCATTCAATCTACACTAAGGAAGCATTGAAACATTAACGAAACATTTAGAGGTCTAAGCTAGAGACGTGTTCCGACATCTTTAAACCTAGTAGTTTTCATTCGCCTCTTGGCTTTAGACAGAACTAGTACGGACTTGTGCTCCTCGTACCGTCGTGTATATAAAGGGAGACCCCACTAGGTTTCTATCCTTTATCCATAGGAAGCCAAGTCTGTCGCCCTATACCCGTGATACACTAGACACAACATTCAGGGAGATTTCCTGCACGTACGTTAAGTTCTTGGTTGATTTCTGTTTCATTTTGAAACCAAGGTGTATATTGTAGTTCACGGTTATTTGGTACACCCTTTGCCTAGAATTCCTGAGTAGTCATTTTGATCTTTTCTGACTCTTTAAATTTGAAAAGGTCATCAAGCGCTTGTCCTTTCATGCTTGTTTCAAAACTGAAAGATATGGAGTCACCTTTCATCCATTTCTCGACTCTTAAAACATGAAATGGTGAAGTTTCTAAGTTTCAATGTGGTAAAATAAATCATCCGCTATCACACACCCTGTTAGAGTTTGCTTTTTGGCCGTTTGATTGTGTTCCTTGGTTTTTATCCTGTGTGCAGTTTTGAGTTTCTGATGGCAATTTTCCCAGAGTTCACCAACCAAGGAATCCCCTCCGATGGGAATCCTGGTCCTTCTCCTCCTTTTGGAAATGTTGGTGCTCCTTATATGGCAACGTTGTCCCTTCCTGCATTAACTGTTGGGTTGCATGTTTGGTTTTTTTCAACCTCTATGGTTCCAAATGTCCCAGCTACTGTTCAATCAGTTCCTCCACCTGAACAACATCATGTTGATTCCAAGGTGGACCTCTCCCCTTCTTCGCCTGTTTCTGCGTCCTCCTCTTCTGCTTCGCTTGGTGAAAGTTTGGATTCGAGTAACCAGGTGGCTAAGAAGAAGAAGAAGTCCAATAAAGGAGAGGCTAGCTCTGCGACTATTGCGCCTAAGAAGCCTTCCGTCAATAAACCTCCCAACCCTCCACGGAAATTCAAGTTCCCTTGCATGTTGTGCACGAGAGACCATCTTCTTTGAGACTGCCTTGGCCTTCCCAAGGTGCTTGAAGAATGGTCCAGCGGTCATCTGCGATTGCCTTTGGCTTCCGAGACTCAGGTTGGGGGCATGTCTTCAGCTTGTGCTGGTAAAAATCCTAAGAAGTGGGGTAAGATTACCAGTCCCTGTAAGTTGTGTGTGGGGCACCATGCCATTCACCTCTGTCTGTATATGGATGAAGCCAAGCGAGTTTTGGACAACTCGACTATTTCTGCGCCGTGCCTTCTGGCTAGTTACCAAAAACTTTGTTTGAGTTCTCCACCAGTTGATCCTACGATTGGTCAAGAGTCATCCTTGGTCAATCTCGCTCCCCCAGAAATCCCATTCAGGAATCCATTCCCGACCAACCATTGGTCGTGGGATCGATTGAACTGGCCCCGTCTTCGGTGCACCAGGTCTTTTCCGTGGAGAGTGGATCTCACACCCCTCATGTTCTTCTAGTTTCTTCAGATTCTTTGAAATTGGAGAAATATTCTCCTACCCCTATACCTCAAGAAGCTGCTCCTCCGCCTCTCGTGATGGAGGTCCCAGAGGATACCCCTCCCACCTTCGAGATGGAGGTCGAGGAGGATGCTCCTTCTTCCGTAACACCACGGGAAGACCATCTCAGTTCGATGGTATCCCCTCTAAGTAGTTTGGTCACTTCCTTTGATTGGAATCGATTTGTAGGATACCGCCTTCCGTCTTATGTGCCTTTTGAGATTACAATACAGGCTTTTGGTCTGGTCGTAACCAGCACCATTATAGATGAAGGCACATCTGTTAGTGTTCTATCCTCAACTATCTGGAAAGATTTCGGTTCACCACCGCTTGCGTTACACAGAATCTGTTGGCATTTAACATAATAACGAGTCAACCATTAGGGATCCTTCCAAGGTTACCTGTTACTTTGGGAGGTAAAAACGTCTATATGGACGTGATGGTTGTTCCAGGCCCCTTGGATTTCAATCTACTCTTGGGGCACGATTACACCTATGCCGTGGGAGTGCTCGTCTCCTCCCTTTTTCGTGTGGTCTGTTTTCCACATGAAGGATGGATCGTGACCATTGATCAGCTCTCGTCCTTTGGTCATGATGTGGCATCTGGCCCACCATCATCCCTTCTTGTTTTTTATCCACCTGTTGTATTTGCCCCACTGTAGTTCAACTATGTTGCTACCTATCCCGTGCCTGTGCTCAGTGATGATGCCGTCGTGCATAGTGTGCTGGGGGCATTGGGTCCTAATTTCCGAGATGTTTTCCTTCCATCGGGAGTGGAACTCTTGGAAGCGATGACTTCTTGTTCATTATGATGAAGTTGGTCAGAGCAGATTTCCTTGTCTTTTGTCAAGATCCTTAAAAAATGAAACAAGGTTGTCGGAGCATGGTTCTTTTCCTGTTTCAAGCTCCTTAAAAAATGAAACAAGGTTGTCGGAGCATGGTTCTTTTCCTGTGTCAAGCTCCTTAAAAAATGAAACAAGGTTGTTAGAGCAGAGTTCCTTGTCTTGTGGCAAGCTCCTTAAACCATGAAACAAGGTGTTCTGAGGATAGTTCTTTTAATGTTTCAACCTCGTTAAAATAATGAAACACTTTCCCGTTCAATTCGAGTCTTTGATGAGATCTCGTAAAATCCCAGTCGAGTCTTTATCTTGATCTCGTAACTTGAACCTTCACTCCATCTACCTTTCATATGGATTGAAGCTTGGGGGGAATGTACCTCGAATTGAGTCACCATGCTGGGGGCATGCTTAATTTTTCAAGCATAGTTTGTTTTTGTTTCAAGCTTGTGTAAAAATGAAACCAACTTCAAGCAAAGTTTCTCGATTTCAAGCTTGTGTAAAAATGAAACCTTTCCCATTTTACCTCTTGTGATTGCCATTTTATCAGCCTGTTTTTTCTAGATGAGCCTTAGTTTTCTGACTCCATCGTAACTATCTGCTTGGCTGATCATATGCCTTCACTTGGTTGTTTTACCCATTCTTGAGGAATCGCTGCGATGAGTGGTCTTGTTAGCGAGCCTCTCAACCTTTATTTGTTCAGAGCAGTTCCACCATTACCGGAACCAGTTGCTACCCTTTATACCACTCGTTCCTCCAGGAGGATTCAACTTTCAGCTCTTTTCTGAATCCCTAAACATGAAAAGATTGCCGATTCGCTTGTCGTTTTGATCTCGTTAAAGTGGTTGTGAAACAACATCTACCCAGTATACGTTTACCCCTTTTTCGGGATGAGATAGATTACTTACGAAAAAGTAATACCCTAGCCTATCATGACTAGGAGGTTTTCTCAGATATTGTTTTCTACCTTTCCGGGTCTAAGGAACTATTTACGAAAAGGGACCATTGGAGTTTACTTTTCAGCTATCTTTTCAAACTCTCTAAACATGAAAAGACACCGAGTTCTTCCTTTGCCAAACTCGTTAAACCCTGATGACATTGGATTTAGTCGAAATGACGATATCTGAGTTTCTCCTTCCTAGGGCTCGTTAATGTACTAGGATGGATTCGTCCGAAGGACGGACTTATATGACAAGCATATGGTATCCTCTTCAATCTTGTGTAAAAATAAAGAGGTACTCGCCAGAAATGGTGGGGGAAAAAATGGAACCAACATCATTGTCGTGTCGGTAGTATGTCGCTCTTGAACATGGCACTTGTCTTCATTCGTGTCAGGTTGGGGACATCTCATCTCATTTTCCACTTGCCTTCGTGGGTTTGGGTGATCCATTTTGACCTCTCATCTGCTCTTTGTCCCGTCATCATGACCTCTGATCCGTTGATATCAAATACTGCCGAATCCACTGTCGTGCCACCGATATGTTCAAGAGAAGTTGACCTCTGCAGATTTCAACCTTCCTCTGATTCTCATCTAATCTTGATTCACAAAGACATTATGTTCCTCTATGTGATGTCGATGATGTGGGAAACACTATGGCCCACCTTCGATCAAGGTCACCTCCTGTCAACTTCAGTGCATTATCCAGGAAGTTGATCTAGAGACTCCCTTCTAGTACCTTGGAGCCTGCATGCATCAATGGCAGGTTCTTCGCGTTCGACGTGAGGTTTTCATTATTGGCCTCCGATCGAGTGATTCTACGAGTGTTCGACGCCAGCTCAATGATTCACATGTCGTAGATTGTACCTATAGTACCTTGAGGGCCATTATCATTATTGGTGGTACCTCTCGCGTCTGTTAACAGCTTTCATCATTGGCTGGTAATCAAGCGATGTTCTCGCATGTTCGACTTCATCTCACTTATTCACATGCTTTAACTTGTACTCTGTTCGGTTCGAGATGGTGCGCAAGACCTTGGATTTTGTCTTTTGGAATCCAGGCTGCGATTTTGTGGATTATTATGATTAGTTACATGACTCACTGATTGGATGGCTGCGACCATACCTGAGTCTATTTATCGATCATCACTGGATGGCTGCGTCCATGCCTTGATCTAGATTATTGTATACTCTCTTATGGATGGTTGCGCCCATACCAGATATATATCATGTATCTGAGATATTAGCTGTATTTCTCTACGCAGGTTTTCCAACGACGGTGTTTTCAGTTGGACACGTTCTCGTAAAGAATTTCACCCCTCTCTCTCTTTCGGGCCTCATGCTTTAGGGGGCATCTGTTACACAGCAATTTGTCACCGTCCCTGCAATTCCCCATCCCGCACAATTGGAGGGCTCATTCCGTGACCTGTGAGCAGTGACATGACTTGAAACCATTTTCATGACATCCCCTTGAACATGAGCTTTCATTATCCTGAAGACACCTCCTTGTGAAAAACCCTAAAAATGGCCTTTTCATCATTGGCGTGACTATCCAGTTCAGTACCCATGCCAATGGGGGAAATCCTTCAAATAGGGTGCACTAATTGGCGCTCTGTCTTAGAGTCGCACTCGCGCTAGCCATTTTAAGGAGTGTTTTAAAAAATAAATGGCGGAAGTTTTGTCCTAACCAATTCATGAACTGGTATATAATTTTAGTTGGGAGGTTTGGCTTCGGATCTCCATGTAGAGGAAGTGGTTTTCCACCTCTCATGGAAGATTCCTTGAGGATAGGGCCAATCCCATGATTATAGGGATCCCAACTCCCCTTCCTACGTCTATAAAAGCTTGCTCATCTCCTTTGCAAGCTAATCTCCAAGTTCCCAAGAACCATCAGAGCCTTATGCTGCAAGAGCCTTGATTCATTCCCTTAAGGCCAGATCCAAGCAAGGAGATTATTATCGAGACATCCGAAGAGAGAGGCTTGTCCCATCCCCGATAGGATTTTTCGAGACATGCTCCACTGGCAACCTTTCGAAGGAGAATTCAGCGTCAGAGCCAGATTGTATCCTCCTTTGATTGATTAACAATAAGCGACTATTGGTTATGGTTCCACTCATGTTGTTGATTATGATGATGATTTATGTCTTCTCTGACTGACATATAGTTGCATATACTGGATTTTACGCTTGCGTTTGTTGTGTTTCTCGCATGTGCAGGTGTCCGGTTACGGAGATCGTGAGGGATTGTGATCTGCCAGAGCTAAGGAACAGGAGCGCTACTTTCTCTACAAGCGACAGCGTTGGATTCCAGGTAAGCCTTCATCACTAGTCAGTTTATTTGAAATTAGGAACCTGCACTATAGCATGAACGATTGTTGCTAGACCTGGTTTGGGCTAGTAGGGATCGCCTCTGTCCGTAGAGGGTATTTACCTCTTCAACAATAGGATTTCATATATTTTAACATGCAAATGGCCAGATTGGGGTGATTTAGGGCATTTTAGAAAAATCGAGGTATATGATAACGATAGAAAATGGTGAATATAGTGAAGGCATAAGGAATCATAGCCAAAAAATGATCATGGAAGACAACTTTCGAGGGTGAAAAAATGAGTGCTAACAAGATGCATGCTCTGATTCTAAGTCAGAACCCGATAAGGGGAATGAAAAAGGGAATCATATGATTGATGCAAGGCCCAGTGCCACTATTACCACCACCAAAATCCATAAGGATGAGCCCGAAGATCTAGAGGAGGGGGATCGCCTCTTCCACTCGTAGATGTGGGTGAAGGGTTCTCCGCTGCAGTTAATTATAAAAAACAAGAGCCAAAAGAACCTCATTTCAGTAGAGGTTGTGAATCAGCTAGGCCTATCGACCAAAAAAAACCCACAGTCATACACCATCGAGTGGCTTCACCCGCAGTCATAAAAGATAGGTCCATTTTCCATTTGCTCCCTTGTGGCATATTTGTTCGGTTAGGCGCGTCGTGTCACGCTGTGTGAGGTTGCCTGACCGGGTGCGTTTGGGTCAGGCCATTTTTTTCAAGGGCACCTGTATTAGTTTTGCTAAGTTGTGACCGCCAAGGTGCCTTGTGCACGTTCAGGCGGCCCATTTTCTGTTTTCTCCCTTGTGGCATCATTTAGTCGGGCACGCGGTGTCGTGTCGTGTGAGGTTGCCCGACTGGGCGTGTTCAGTTCGGGCCATTTTGTTCAAGGGTGCCCATATAAGTTTTGTTAGGTTCTGACCACCAGGGTGCCTTGTGCACGTTACGGTGGCCCTTTTTTTGTTTTCTCCCTTGTGGCATCGTTCGGTCGGGGGCATCGTGTCACGCCATGCGAGGTCACTCGACTGGGCGCGTTCGGGTCAGGTCGTTCCATTCGAGGGCACCCGTATTAGTTTTGATAAGTTGTGACCCCCTGAGTGTCATGTGCACATTCAAGTAGCCCGTTTTCCATTTTCTCCTAGCTTGTGGCATCGTTCGGTCGGGCGCGTCATGTCGCGCCATGTGAGGTCGCCCGACTAGGCGCATTTGGATCGGGCCATTTTGTTCGAGGGCACCTATATAAGTTTTTCTAAGTTGTGACCGCTTGGGTACCTTGTGCACATTTGGGCAGCCCATTTGGTGTTTTCTCCCTTGTGGCATATTCGTTCGATCAGGCGCGCAGTGTCACGCCGTGTGAGGTCGCCCGATCGGGCGCGTTCGAGTCAGTTCGTTTCGTTCAAGGGCTCCCGTATCAGTTTTGCTAAGTTTTTACTGCTCGAGTTCCTTGTGCACATTTGGGTGGCTCATTTTCCATTTTCTCCCTTGTGGCATCATTTGGTCGGGCGCGTTGTGTCGCGTTGTGCAAGGTCGCCCAACTGGGTGCGTTCGGTTAGGGTTGTTTTTTTTTAGGGCGCCTGTATCCGTTTTGCTAACTTGTGACTACCCGGGTGCCTTGTGCATGTTCAGGCAGCTGGTTTTCCATTTTCTCCCTTGTGGCATCATTCGGTTGGGCGCGCCATGTCACGCCGTGGGAGGTCACCCGACCGGGTGCGTTCGGTTTGGGCTGTTTCGTTCGAGGGCGCCTGTATTAGTTTTACTAAGTTGTGACTGCCCGAGTGCCTTCTGCACATTTAGGCAACCTATTTTCCATTTGCTCCCTTGTGGCATCGTTTGGTTGGGTGTGTCGTGTTGCACCATGTGAGGTGGCTGACCGGTCGCGTTCGGGTCGGGCCATTTTGTTTGAGGGCGCCCGTATTAGTTTTGGTAAGTTGTGACCGCCTGGGTGCCTTATGCATGTTCGGGCAGCTCATTTTCTATTTGCTTCATTGTGGCATATTTTTTTGGTCAGGCGCGTCGTGTCTCGCCGTGTGAGGTCGCCCGAATGGGCGTGTTCAGGTTGGGTCGTTTCGTTCATGGGCTCCCGTATCGGTTTTGCTAAGTTTTTACTGCCCGAGTGCCTTATGCATGTTTGGGTGGCCCGTTTTCCATTTTCTCCCTTATGGCATCGTTTGGTCAGGTGCACCGTGTCACGCCATGCAAGGTCGCCCAATCAGGCACTTTTCGTTCGGGCCATTTTGTTCGAGGGCGCCTGTATCAGTTTTGCAAACTTGTGACCACTCGGGTGCCTTGTGCATGTTCGGGCCGCATGTTTTCCATTTTCTCCCTTGTGGCATCGTTCGGTCAGGCATGCAGTGTCGGGTCGTGTGAGGTCGCCCGACCTCGCGCATTCCGTTCGGGCCATTTCTTTCAAGGGCGCACATATCAGTTTTGCTAGGTTGTGACCGCCAGGGTGCCTTATGCACGTTCGGGTGGCCCGTTTGTTGTTTTCTCCCTTGTGGCATCGTTCAGTCGGGCGCATCGTGTCGTGTCATGCGAGCTTGCCCAACTGGGCGGGTTCGGGTCAGGTCGTTTCATTCGAGGGTGCCCCTATCAGTTCTGCTAAGTTGTGATCGCCTGAGTGCCATGTGCACATTCGGGCGGCCCATTTTCCATTTTCTCCCTTGTGGAATCGTTTGGTCGGGTGCGCCGTGTCGCACCATGTGAGGTCGCCCGACCAGGCAGGTTTGAGTTGGGCTATTTTGTTCGAGGGCACATGGATCAGTTTTGCTAAGTTGTGACCCCCTCGGTGCCTTGTGCACGATCGGGCGGCCCTTGTGCTGTTTGCTCCCTTATGGCATATTCATTTGGTCAGGCGCATCGTGTCGCATTGTGTGAGGTCGCCAGACTAGGCACGTTCAGGTCTGGCCATTTCATTCGAGGGCTCCTGTATTAGTTTTTCTAAGTTGTAACTGCCCGGGTGCCTTGTGCACATTCAGGAGGCACATTTTCCGTTTGATCACTTGTGGTATCATTCGTTCGGGCGCGCCGTGTCTCGCCGTGCGAGGTCGCCTAACCGGGCGTGTTTAGTTCAGGCCATTTTGTTCAAGGGTGCCCGTATCAATTTTGCTAGCTTGTGATCACCTGGGTGCCTTATGCACGTTCGGGAAACTCGTTTGCCGTTTTCTCCCTTGTGGCATCGTTCAGTCAGGCGCGTCATGTTGTGCTATGCGAGGTCACCTAACCGGTCGTGTTTGGTTCAAGTTGTTTCATTCGAGGGTGCCCGTATCAGTTTTGCTAAGTTATGACCACCCTTCTTCCTTCTGCACATTCGGGTGGCCTATTTGCCATTTTATCCCTTGTGGCATCATTCGGTCGGGCGCGCCGTGTCACGCCATGTGAGGTGGCCCGACCGGGCGCGTTCGGGTTGGGCCATTTTGTTCGAGCATGCCCGTATTATTTTTTCTAAGTTGTGACCACCTGGGTGCCTTATGCACGTTTGGGTGGCCCATTTTTTATTTTCTCCCTTGTGGAATATTCGTTCAGTTGGGTGCATCGTGTTGCGCCGTGCAAGGTCACCCGACCGGGCATGTTCACGTCAGGTCGTTTCATTCGAGGGCACCCGTATCTATTTTTATAAGGTGTGACTGCCCAAGTGCCATTTGCATGTTTGGGTGGCCCATTTTCCATTTGGTCTATTGTGGCATCGTTCGGTTGGGCACGTCATGTTGCGCCATGTGAGGTCGCCTGACCGGGCACGTTTGGGTCGGGCCATTTTGTTCGAGGGCGCCTGTATCAGGTTTTCTAAGTTGTGACCACCTGGGTGCCTTGTGAATGTTCAGGCATCCCATTTGTTGTTTGCTCCCTTGTGAAATATTCGTTTGGTCACACGAGTCGTGTCGCGCTGTGTGAGGTTGCCCGACCAGGTGCGTTTGGGTCGGTCCGTTTCGTTCGAGTGCTCTCGTATCAGTTTTGCTAACTTGTGATTGCCTGGGTACCTTGTGCACGTTCGGGCAATACATTTTCCCTTTGATCTCTTGTGGCATCATTCGGTCGGGCATGCCATGTCGCGCCGTGCGAGGTTGCCCAACTGGGCGCGTTCGGTTCGGGCCATTTTGTTCGAGGTCGCCCGTATCAATTTTTCTAACTTGTGACCACCCGGGTGCCTTGGGCATGTTTAGGCAGCTCATTTTCCATTTTCTCCCTTGTGCCATCATTGGGTTGGGCGCGCCGTGTCGCGCCATGCAAGGTCTCCCAACCGGGCGCATTCGGTTCGGGCTGTTTTGTTCGAGGGCGTCAGTATCAGTTTTGCTAACTTGTGATGCTCAGGTGCTTGTGCACGTTTAGGGAGCCCGTTTTCCATTTTCTCCCTTGTGGAATCATTCGGTCAGGCACACCGTGTCTCGCTATACGAGGTTGCCCGACCTGGCGCATTCGGTTTGGCCCGTTTTGTTCGAGGGCGCCTGTATTAGTTTTTCTAAGTTGTGACTGCCCGAGTGTCTTGTGCACGTTCGGGCAACCCGTTTTCCATTTTTTCCCTTGTGGCATCATTCGGTCGGGCTCGCCGTGTCGCGCCATGTGAGGTGGCCCGACCAAGTGCGTTCGGGTCGGGCCATTTTGTTCGAGGGTGCCCGTATCAGTTTTGCGAAGTTGTGACCGCTTGGGTGGCTTCTGCATGTTTGGGCAGCCCATTTTCTGTTTGCTCCCTTGTGGCATATTCGTTCGGTCAGGCGCGTTGTGTCATGCCCTGTGAGGTCACCCGACTGGGCATGTTTGGGTAGGGCGGTTTTTTTCGAGGGCGCCCGTATCAGTTTTTATAAGTTGTGACTACCCGGGTGCCTTGTGAAAATTCGTGTAGCCTATTTTTCATTTGATCCCTTGTGGCATATTTCAGTCGGGCATGCCGTGTCGTGCCGTGTGAGGTTGTCTGACCGGGCCCGTTCGGTTCGAGTTTTTTTGTTTGAGGGTGCCCATATCAGTTTTGCTAAGTTGTGATCGCCCGGGTGCCTTGTGCACATTCAGGCGGCTCATTTTCTTTTTGCTCCCTTGTGGCATCGTTTGGTCGGGTGCGATGTGTCGCACCCTGTGAGGTCTCCCAACTAGGCGCATTCGGTTTAGGCCATTTCATTCGAGGGCGTCCGTATTATTTTTGCTAAGTTGTGACCACCTGAGTGCCTTGTGCACCTTCGAGTGGTCTGTTTGCAGTTTTCTCCCTTGTCGCATCGTTCAGTCGGGCACGTGCATGCATTAACCCTAACCCATGATTTAACCCCCTATCTAACCCCTAAAGCCCTTAACCACTTGATCTGCTAGGGGCCAGATACCTTGATATTAACAATATTCGTGTATTCATACTCCTTCTGAATAACCAATAAAGGGTCAAGGAAATTGACCAATATGTTGTCAAGTTTTATCTTATTCATCTCTGGGGTAAGCTGCTTATGTTGTCATTATCTCCCTCTCTTACCCTTCTCTACCTCTCTCACTCCTCTCCCTCTCTCTTTCTCAGCTGATCCATTCCTTATCTCCCCTCTCCTTCATTTTATCTCCATCTCTCCCTTGTGACTCCCCTTGTCTTGCGACCTGATCTATCAATCTATGTCTTTATAATTATTCTTTCTCATATATATCTAGAGTTAATATATATCATGAGATATTGGGACCTACAATTGGGTTAATTCCACCTTGTTGGCAAGTTTAAAATGATTAATCTTCGATAGAAAAAATGTAGATCAAATATTTCATCAAAAAGAGGGAACCATACCCTATATTCTTCCAGGCAATGCCTATCAGTCGCTTGGCCTCTTCCTGCTCTCACATGAATGTAGTCTTGCTTGACTGGTACAAAAGAAGGCTTTGCATTATCAACTATTCGTTTGGGAAAAATTTTAGTTGTTTCAACACTGCTACATTCTAATTCAAGCTTATCCTTTAAACCATATTAGTCTTTTGTACTATCTTCAACTTTGTAGTGCTTTCCATTCCTCTCAGTCACATATGTTTCCTTGGTCTTTTAAGGGAAAAGGTCGACAACATTAGGATTTTTTTGCAATAAACAAGGGTATTTCTAGGACAAAGTTAGGTGGAGCAAGAGTATAAGAGCCAAATTTCTCATGATTGTGGGACACTCGAACTTAAGATTTTCTGGAGTAGTCATGAGTTGTAGTTTGGTTATTAAGACTTCATCAAATGGCCATTCTCCAAACTTAAATTGTGTGACAACATTGTGGCTGAGTTTGAAACTAGAGATTGAACATTTGGTAATTTTATTGCAATAGACATTTTCATTAATAAATGTAAAGCAATGGCTAATCCCATAAACCCCTAACCCATTTAACCCCCTAAACCCTAAACCTATAACGCCTTAACCCCTAAACCATAAACCTCTAAACCCCTACCCTAAACCTATAACCCCTTAACCCCTAACCCATTTAACCCCCTAAATCGTATTAAACCTCTAAACCCCTAACCCCTAACCCCCAATCTCCTAAGCCCTCCAAATTCGAATTATCTTTGAAGAAGTAATTGTTTTCTTACTTCTGTCTAATTCACTATATAATCAGAACATGAATGTGAGAAGGCTTCTGGTTGTAAGCATGGTTGTGGTATGTTGATGTTCAGACGAAAACTGCAACTTGTAGCCCTTGATATGCTATGGGCCGGTTACCTTGATATAATTAACGGTGGCGTATTCATACTCCTTCTAAACAACCAATAAAGGGTCAAGGAAATTTACCAATATGTTGTCAAGTTTTATCTTATCCATATTTGGGGTAAGCTGCTTATGTTGTAACTATCTCCCTCTCTTACCCTTCTTTACCTCTCTCACTTCTCTCCCTCTCTCTCTCTCGGCTAATCCATTCCTTCTCTCCCCTATCCATGGGTTAATTCCGCCTTGTTGGCAAGGTTAAAATGGTTAATCTTCGATAGACAAAATGTAGATCAAATATTTAATCAAAAAGAGGGAACCATACCCTATATTCTTCCAGGATATGCCTATGAGTCACTTGGCCTCTTCTTGCTCTCACATGAATGTAGTTTTGCTTGACTGGTACAGAAGACGGTTTCGCATTATCAACTATTTGTTTGCGACAACTTTTAGTTGTTTCAACACTGCTACATTCTAATTCAAGCTTATCCTTTAAACCATCTTAGTCTTTTGTACTCTCTTAAAATTTGTAGTTCCTTCCATTCCTCTCAGTCACATATGTTTCCTTGGTCTGTTAAGGGACAAGGTCGACAACATTAGGATGTTTTTGCAATAAAAAAGTGTATTTCCAGGACCCAGTTAGGTGGAGCAAGAGTATAAGATCCAAATTTCTCATGATTGTGGGACACTCAAACTTAAGATTTTCTAGAGTAGTCATGAGGTGCAGTCTGGTTATTAAGACTTCATCAGATGGCCATTCTCCCGACTTAAATTGTGTGATAACATTGTGGCTAAGTTTGAAACTAGAGATTGAACATAAATTTGGTAATTTGATTGCAATAGACATTTCCATCAATAAATTTAAAGCAATGGCTAACCCCCTAAACCCCTAGCCCATTTAACCCCCTAAACCATAAACCTGTAACCCCTTAACCCCTAGCCCATTTAACCCCCTAAAGCATAAACCTCTAAACCCCTAACCCATTTAACCCCTTAAAACCTAAACCTATAACCCCTTAACCCCTAACCCATTTAACCCCCTAAACCATATTAAACCTCTAAACCCCTAACCCCTAACCCCTAATCCCCTAAGCCCTCTAAATTCAAATTATATTTCAAGAAGTAATTGTTTTCTTACTTCTGTCTAATTCACTATATAATCAGATCATGAATGTGAGAAGGCTTCTGGTTGTAAGCATGGTTGTGGTATGTTGATGTTCAGACGAAATCTACAACTTGTAGCCCTTGATCTGCTAGGGGTCGGTTACCTTGATATAATTAACGGTGGTGTAGTCATACTCCTTCTGAAAAACCAATAAAGGGTCAAGGAAATTGACCAATATGTTGTCAAGTTTTATCTTATCCATCTCTGGGGCAAGCTAATTTTCAGCTTATAACTCCACTTCTTTTGATCTCAATTTTTCCAATTGCTTCCTTCTCTCATATGATACCTGAGCGCATTCAGTTCAAGCCATTTTGTTTGAGGGCACCCGTATCAGTTTTGCTAAGTTGTGACCACCTCGGTGCCTTGTGCGCGTTTGGGCGGCCCATTTGTTGTTTTCTCCTTTGTGGCATATTCGTTCGGTCACGCACGTCATGTTGCGCCGTGTGAGGTCGCCCGACCGGGTGCATTCGGGTCGGACTGTTTCGTTCCAGGGCACCCATATTAGTTTTGCTAAGTTGTGAAAGCCCGAGTGCCTTGTGCACATTCGGGCGGCCCGTTTTCCATTTTCTCTATTGTGGCATCGTTCGTTTGGGTGCGCGGTGTCGCACCGTGCGAGGTCGCCCGACCTGGCACGTTTAGTTCGAGCCGTTTTGTTCGAGGGCGTCCGTATCTGTTTTTCTAATTTGTGACCAACCAGGTGCCTTTCGCACGTTTGGGCAGCCCGTTTACTGTTTTCTCCCTTGTGGCGTATTCATTCGGTCAGGTGCGTCATGTCGTGCCGTGTGAGGTCGCCCGACCGGGCTCGTTCGGGTCGGGTTGTTTCGTTTGAGGGCACCCATATCAGTTTTGATAAGTTGTGATCAATTGAGTGCCTTGTGCAATACGTTTGGGTGACCTGTTTTCCATTTTCTCCCTTGTGGCATATTCTTTCAGTTTGGCATGCTTGTCGTGCCATGCGAGGTCACTCGATCGGGCACGTTCAATTCGAGTTGTTCTGTTCGAGGGTGCCCGTATCAGTTTTGCTAAGTTGTGACTGCCCGGGTGCCTTATGCATGTTTGAGCAGACCATTTTTTGTTTGATCCCTTGTGGCATATTCGTTCGGTCAAGCGCGCTGTGTCGTGTCAGGCGAGGTTGCCCGATCGGGCGCATTCGGTTCGGGCCATTTTGTTCGAGGGCGCACATATTATTTTTGCTAAGTTGTGACCGCCGAAGTTACTTGTGAACATTTGAGTGACCCATTTGGTGTTTTCTCCCTTGTGGCATATTCGTTCAGTCAGTCGCGTCGTTTCGCGCCGTGTGAGGTTGCCCGACCGGGCACGTTCTGGTCGGGCCGTTTCGTTCGAGGGCACCCGTATCAGTTTTGCTAATTTGTGATAGCCCGGGCGCCTTGTGCACTTTCAGGTGGCCCATTTTATCTTTTATCCCTTGTGTTATCGTTCAGTTGGGCACGCAGTGTTGCGTCGTGCGAGTTTGCCAGACCGGGCGCGTTCAGGTCGGGTCGTTTTGTTCGAGGGCACCCGTATCAGTTTTGCTAAGTTTTGACAGCTCGTGTGCCTTGTGAAAATTTGGGCGGCCCATTTTCCATTTTATCCCTTGTGGCATCATTTGGTTAGGTGCGCAGTGTCGCATCGTGCGAGGTTGCCTGACCGGGCACATTCGGTTCGGGTCGTTTTGTTCGAGGGCGCCTGTATCAGTTTTTCTAAGTTGTGAGAGATTGGGTGCCTTGTGCAGTACGTTTGGGTGGCCCATTTTTAGTTTTCTCCCTTGTGTCATATTTGTTCGATCACGCGCGTTGTGTCGCGCCGTGCTAGGTCGCCTGACCGGGCACGTTCGGTTCAGGCTGTTTCGTTCAACGGCGCCCATATCAGTTTTGCTAAGTTGTGACTGCCCGGGTAGCTACTTTTCCTGGAAATAGCTTTCCCACTGGCTGACTGTAACTTCTTCAAGATAAACACAAAAGGTCCAAAGTATCTTTTTTACAATATTACGGGATGCTATTGGATGAATTAAAAGTGCAAGTGTTGCACATGAAATCACCAAAAAGTTACAGAATCAAGCACTGTGTGTATATCATATTACAACAAAATTGTAGTATATCCTCGACCCACAGGTAAAATACTTGCATAACCTCGTCATACACTTTTGATGGTAACACAATACTTGTCAAGTTCTTCAATATCCTAAGATAACCATAAAAATGAGGGCTTGTTTGTACAAACCATTCATTTACAAAAAAGTTATGATGATTTGGATAGATCTAGCACAAGGCTGAAAGCCCATCTGATCAATGACATGAATCTTAGCAGAAGATAGTACTCCCTTTGTTAACAGATCATGACAGCTAGTTAGATCTCTGCAGTAAACTTGATCAAGTAATAGAAACATTCCTAGGGGAACTAATTTCTGATTTGAGTCATCCATGAGTGGCACAAAATTAGAAGGATTCATTCTGAAATGGGAAACTATTTCATCTTTGCATCTGTCCATTCTAGTCCAAAGAAATGAATATAGTCTTCCTATTTTAGAAATGAATGCTTTGAACATGCATTCATATTTTCTCCACTTAGAATGGAGACTAAGGGCATCTTTAACAAGAATTAGGGTATGGATAGAGAAGGTAAGGATATACTAGGTTATGAGGGTATCATGTGTTTTTGGGTAATGCCATTATTACCATGTGTTTGTAGACTTATTAGTAAATTTTAATTGAATTTACTAATTGATAATTAATCAATTGATACATGATTAAAGACCCCTAATTAATCAATTGAGATCATTAATACATGATTAATCATAATTAATCAATTGATAGCATTAATACATGATTAAAGATCCCTAGCTTAGCCTATTTTTTTAAATTCCAACAAATTAGCCTAATAACCTTACCCACGCACCCTTTTTCCAAAAATTCATACCAATCGATTTCATTACCCACACGCCCTTTTTTCCAAAAATTATTACCGAATCGATTTCATTATCTCTGCAATGGTGCTAAGAGTTAAATTCTCACCTAATCGATTTCATTATCTCTGCAATGGTGTTGAGAGTTTGACTATTTGTTCAACTGGTCAGTTGTTCATTGGTTCGAGGGTTTAGCAGGTTCGGGGGTTTAGCAGGGGACCCGTTGGTTTGACCACCAAAATGGTAAGCATACACCAATCCTTTAGTTGTAATGTCCCAAATGTTTTCTCTGATTGCAAATGCTTTGTAGATAGGTGCATTTTATTCTGTCCTTTGAAGGAAACATGAAAATGAAATAACCACCCAGAAAATTTACTGCCACCCATTGTCTTGTCTAGAAATTTAAACCCTGCACTCCCACTAAAACCAAAAGAAGATTTCAAGGAGGGTTCTCTTATCGTATCTGGGAGGGGGGTTTGATTTTTACATATATATGTCACTCATTGGATTCTTTAGACAAGAAAATGCTACAAAAAAACCCATGGACAATGACTATAGCTGTCATCTCGACTTATAAACAGTAGATAGCCCATTCTTATCCATTTTCTATTGAATCACCTGATTCAATTACAACCAACGAAGTTACAATACAAGTCTGTAATGACAAGTTATAGGATATTTGGACCCCTTTCCTGAAGCAAGAGTTATTCAAATTAATAAAAGAGAAGCGTTTCAAGGTTTCAAGAGTTTAGTTCTTGACTCTAGCTAAAAACATGGAATGAAGGGAAACCAACGAGCCTTGTTATATTTGACCTATGGAGGAGAAGCCCTGAACAAGCTAGTCAGGTGATGTAGTGCTTAGCCCCCCACACACTATTTTTTAGCTTCAATCACCTTTGTATTTTTCTAGAGTACACACTATTTTTTAGCTTCGATCACCTTTGTATCTCTCTTGGGCAGAGAAACATTTCCACTATACAACACTTGTATATTTTACAATTTATTTAATAGTAGTCTCCCAATCATTCACTACTTTCTTGAATACCACAAAAAAGTTGTCCATATCCAAATTGAGGATCACTAACATTTATTCATGGAAATTTACACTCTCACTTCTACACTTCCTCCTCCACCTCATTATAGATCATAACATCTATGTCACTAAAAATTTTGTTGACCAATTGATATTTTTATGAAGCAGTCAACACAAATCATTTGATTTAACTCTCAATTTTTCTACAACAACATATTCTAAGAGGCACGGGTTTTCCAAGATCCAACCAAATACATCATTCATCCACATACACAACTACACTTTCATAGCCAATATTAGTACCACTCAGAAAATGTATATCCAAATTGATGCCACAATTTTCAAAATTAAAAGGAGTTTTCCTCCATTTCCTTATCAAATAACTCGATCCATACATTGAAATAAATATTCAAATATGAAATGGTTGCTATGATCACCAATAGTCATATAAGTTACCAGTTGTATCCGAAATGAAGCACATGAGAATGATGGTTGATTAATATAGGGTCATATACAAAGTTTTCTTAATATAAGGTCTTGCTTTTTCCTCCTTTGTATATGCATGTGTTTTATGTTGTGGCTATAATGTATCAAAATTTATATAGAGGTTGACATCCACTAGGTGTTCCAAGAGGATTATTTACTACATCAAGCTAAAACCTCTATCTCATTTATTTCTTGAAGCTCAAATGTTGTGTGAACCTTACGCATTATTTCACACTAAAGAAGCCCCGAGCAAAGGTAATTAATAGATACCAAATAATTATCTCTACATGGAGTTACAACACATAAAAACAAAAAACGTAATAAGATAGGTCTAGTGGGAAAATAATGTTAAACAAGAAGAGAGGCAGGTCTTAGCGAGAATAATGGAGTTATTATAGCCACCAAATATTTGATATCATGTCATATAAAGGTGTAACTCCAAACTTGGATCATATTCCATTAACATGAATCCCTATTTAATATGGTAATATGACTCTTGATTTCATCTTTCAAGAGGTTAATTTACCTTTCATGTTGACCTATCTATTCATATTTCTCCTATTATTTAGAAATGATTAAAATGAAAAAAAAAAATGAAGAATTATATGTCCAATAGCACTAAACCCAAATTGAACTACGATCTCAACTTGCCAAAAACCACTGAAACTTCTTTCACTAAGGTCTATTATTCTACTTGAATTCACTTTACATGAGTTCATACTTGTTATCTTGTACATGTGTTATGCCTTACATTTTTGTTATCTTGTACAAGTGTTATGCCTTACATTTTGGTCTTAATCACCCTTGTCTCTCATTTTGTCTCTCACAGCAAGTACCTATATGCAATCATGTCACTCCTTGGTCCATCACATTGTTCCACATAAAATTAGCTTTCCCATTCCCATCATGCACTGGTCCAGATAACTTGCCTTGTCAACCCATGTGCTGATTCATTTCACCCACTTAAATTATCAAGATAACATGCATGCCAACTTGTTTTACCCACTTAACTTATCAAGCTAACCCATGTGTCTTCTCAACACACATTGCACCATACTATGTCATTTCATCTTATGCTATGCTAACTCCTTAGTCACATGCTTACCTTTGACACCATTTACCATCATGATGCCATGTTAAGTCACTATCCAAAATTCCACTTAAACTTTCTTGCACCAAAATTTAGCCTTGCAATCATGCATAACATGCTTGATACATTTTAGAATTTCGCACTTTGCATGCCAAGGAAATCTAGCAATGGCTTTTTGTTTTGAAAGGAAATCCTTGGTGTAATAATTTCTTCCTTCCTCGACACATCCTGATAGAGGGTAGATATTCGAGTCGCCAATTTGATTTGAACCCATGATCAATGCCTTCCCCATCAGAACTATGCCTTGGGTGGATGTTCAACCAATTTTGCTAACTGTTGGATCTTATAGTGTTTGTTGATAGATACATATCCATAAGGTTTTTTACTCCATATGACCACGACCTTGACTATTAGAAGAAATGAATTTCCTCCATTTTGTGTTACCACCAATGATATATGGCAGGTGCCTTTGAGCATTGGTCACTCCCAATAGGATATCATCCACCAATGGATCAGTCCATTCATAGTGGTTGATGAAGCTGAGGGCAAGCCCATATCTGAGCCTCCTTGTTTGTCCCTACAGCAGGCCTTGACATCCTCTCCATCCTCTCTGTTTTACTGAGCACTTAGATTTCCAATCTCAATCATCTTTATTGTTCGTGCACATTCTCTTCTCTTACACTCTCTCATAACTATACATTTAGCAATTATTTTCTTGTTTGCTTGTAGACCTTAATATTTTTATGCTTTCAACATTGTTCGAGGAGATGATTTTACACTTCTACTTGTACCTGAACTAGATGTGCTATCTTAGTCCCTTTTACCTACTTTTGTGGTCATTTGTTGGACATTAATACAATTATCTTGTATTATTTTACATGGCATCATTTTTTAAGTGTTGTTCTTATGAAACAGCTGGTGGAGATGTAGGAAACTTTTATTATTTAACTACTGGTGGTGGAACTGAAACAATTGATCTTTTTTTCTTGTTTTTTTTCATATAACTGGCATCCTTTAACAACACAACAGTTATGGCATAAACACTTATTTTCTGTATGGCTAAATTTTTGGTGTGCTTGTATAGTCTTTCATATTTCTAACTATATCACATTTGATACCAAATATTTGATATCATGTCATATAAAGGTGTAACTCCAAACTTGCATCATATTCCATTAACATGAATCCATATTTAATATGGTAATATGAATCTTGATTTCATCTTTCAAGAGGTTAATTGACCTTTCATGTTGACCTATCTATTCATATTTCTCCTATTATTTAGAAATGATTAAAATGACAAAAAAAATGAAGAATTATATGTCCAATAGCACTAAACCCAAATTTAACTATGATCTCAGCTTGCCAAAACCCTCTGAAACTTCTTTCACTAAGGTCTATTGTTCTACTTGAATTCACTTTACACGAGTTCACACTTGTTATCTTGTACATGTGTTATGCCTTACATTTTGGTCTTCATCATCCTTGTCTCTCATTTTGTCTCTTACAACAAGTACCTATATGCAATCATGTCACTCCTTGGTCCATCACATTGTTCCACATAAAATGAGCTTGCCCATTCCCATCATGCACTGGTCCAGATAACTTGCCTTGTCAACCCATGTGCTGATTCATTTCACCCACTTAAATTATCAAGATAACATGCATGCCAACTTCTTTTACCCACTTAACTTATCAAGCTAACCCATGTGTCTTCTCAACACACATTGCACCAAACTATGTCATGTCATCTTATGCTATGCTAACTCCTTGGTCACACGCTTACCTCTGACACCATTTACCATCATCATGCCATGTTAAGTCACTATCCAAAAATCCACTTAAACTTTCTTGCACCAAAATTTAGCCTTCCAATCATGCATAACATGCTTGATACATTTTGGTGTGAATCCCCTTGGCACTTTTGCATGCCCAAGGAAATATAGCAATGGCTTTTTGTTTTGAAAGGAAATCCTTGTGTAATCCCCTCTCCTTCCTCGACACATCTAGTTAGAGGGCAGCTATTTTAAGTCAATTAATTTGATTTGAACCCATGATCAATGCCTTCCCCATCAGAACCATGCCTTGGGTGGATGTTCAACCAATTTTGCTAACTGTTGGATATTATAGTGTTTGTTGATACATACATATCCATAAGGTTTTTTACTTCATATGACCACAGCCTTGACTATTAGACAAAATGGACTTCCTCCATTTTGTGTTACCACCAATGATATATGGCAGGTGCCTTTGAGCATTGGTCACTCCCTGTAGGATATCATCCACCAATGGATCATTTCATTCATAGTGGTTAATGAAGCTGAGGGCAAGCCCATATCTAAGCCTCCTTGTTTGTCCCTACAGCAGGCCTTGACATCCTCTCCGTCCTCTCTGTTTTACCGAGCACTTAGATTTCCAGTCTCAATCATATTTATTGTCCGTGCACATTCTCTTCTCTTACACTCTCTCATAACTAGACATTTAGCAATTAGTTTCTTGTTTGCTTGTAGACCTTAATATTTTTATGCTTTCAACATTGTTCGAGGAGATGCTTTTACACTTCTACTTTGTACCTGAACTAGATGTGCTATCTTAATCCCTTTTACCTATTTTTGTCGTCATTTGTTGGACATTAATACAATTATCTTGTATTATTTTACATGGTAGCATTTTTTAAGTGTTGTTCTTATGCAACAACTGGTGGAGATGTAGGAAACTTTTATTATTTAACTACAGGTGGTGGAACTGAAACAATTGATCTTTTTTTCTGTTATATAACTGCATCCTTAACACAAAAGTTAAGTGGCATAAACATCTTTATTTTTCCAGATGGCTAAAATTTTTGTGTGCTTTAAAGTGGGGCTTTTGTATATTTCTAACTATAGTACATTTGATAAAAGATTTGATATCATGTCATATAAAGGTGTAATTCCAAACTTGGATCATATTCCATTAACATGAATCCATATTTAATATGGTAATATGACTCTTGATTTCATCTTTCAAGAGGTTAATTGAACTTTCATGTTGACCTATCTATTCATATTTCTCCTATTATTTAGAAATGATTAAAATGCAAAAAAATGAATAATTATATTTCCAATAGCACTAAACCCAAATTGAACTACGATCTCAGCTTGCCAAAACCCGCTGAAACTTCTTTCACTAAGGTCTATTGTTCTACTTGAATTCACTTTACACGAGTTCACACTTGTTATCTTGTACATGTGCTATGCCATAAATTTTTGTTATCTTGTACATGTTTTATGCCTTACATTTTGGTCTTCATCATCCTTGTCTCTCATTTTGTCTCTCACAACAAGTATCTATATGCAATCATGTCACTCCTTGGTCCATCACATTGTTCCACATAAAATGAGCTTGCACATTCCCATCATGCACTGGTCCAGATAACTTGCCTTGTCAACCCATGTGCTGATTCATTTCACCCACTTAAATTATCAAGATAACATGCATGCCAACTTGTTTTACCCACTTAACTTATCAAGCTAACCCATGTGTCTTCTCAACACACATTGCACCAAAATATGTCATGTCATCTCATGCTATGCTAAATCCTTGGTCACACGCTTACCTCTGACACCATTTACCATCATGATGCCATGTTAAGTCACTATCCAAAAATCCACTTAAACTTTCTTGCACCAAAATTTAGCCTTCCAATCATGCATAACATGATTGATACATTTTGGTGTGAATCCCCTTGGCACTTTTGCATGCCCAAGGAAATCTAGCCCACCCACTATATATCCAACACACCTCTGGTTCATGCATAACACATTGCATTCATGCAAATAGCTACTTCGTGAAATCGTGCAAGAGTAGACACCTAGACCATGACCTTCAAGCTCTGACACATCCTATTGAGATGAAAAAAATGGAAATTCTACCCATGACATGGTCAAGATGTCAAATTTGAAAAGGATTTTGTCAAAATGCTTGTGTTGTGAAAATGGAGAGTATATTTTATGAATTTCAAAGTTTCAATTAATTTAAATTGGTTGGATGTGATAGGCTAGAATCACTACAAGGAAAAGAACCTCTAGTGGATGTTTTTGAGGAACCCCTTATAAAAATACCCCATACATATGTTTCTAGTGTAGGTTACTAGAGGAGGTTGGCGGGTGGATGGTTTTGTGGATAACTACACATCTGTGGTTGTATCTTGTGTTCATTTCCACTATTTGTATGGTACTGATGAAACTAGTAGAAAGTCTACTTTAGAGGTCAGATCACTGCTATAGCAGAATGTGATTATGTTGTTGCTTTTCTAGTGTTTTGTTTCAATTTTTTTGTGATTTATACACAGTAGACTCAATAATACTGAAATTATGAAGCTGATTTGTTTCGATAATTAATATACCTTTTGAGATTTTAAAATTTCACTACAAATAACCCATTTTAGTCTCATTTTCAACTCGTCTCTTGTTTGGGTGCCTTAATGTACAATGACATGTTTCCAGGACTGAATTCAATGCAAGGCATATTTGAAACTCTAACTCTGCCTTTCGATGTCTTATTAGAAATTATTTCAGTTTTCATTTTGTCTTTTCAAGTTAGATATTGTTTTCAAGTTTTTACATTTATAATTTTATTGCAATGTGGCAGACTGGTCAGGGCAGTACAGGAACAACCCCGAGACTGGATGATCGCGGAAAGAGGCTAGCGGAAGAACATGTAAAGTGCCAGCATTGCTCTATCTTCAAGTATTTTAGTTATTTACATAATTGAAATAATATTAATTTTGTTCAAATATGCAGACACCTAGCCATGGTACGTTTGATGATTCCCTCTTTGAGGAAGAGATTTCTTCATCCCTATCTCCAGTGTTCTTGTTGCGAAAAAAGGCACGAGATGCAAGGTCGGAATTTAATACTTTGATAGACGCGCCTCAAACACCTGAAACAGAAGAGAGGATAAAACAACTTATGAGCCAGCTAGAAAGATATCAGGTAATAATAAAAAGTCAAAAGGATATTTTTTTGTTTTGCATGAGATGAATTGTGATAGTTTGATTTTTAATTTTTACATTGACTAAACTAACAAAAAGTTCTTTTGTATGTAGCGTTTTCTGGCACTTGCTGAACCCGGTGTTGGTGGTAGTGGGACACAAGGGCAAGAGATTTCCCAGAAACCCTCTCATACACCTTCTACTCCTTTAGGTGCCAGCCAAGAAACACACCCTGCCCAAGCAGACACCCAGCCAACCGCTGAATGTGTTGGCAGTGATGAGGCTGATATGGCCAACTACATTATTGCGTTTCCTGGAGCTACTCGTGTCAGCTCCACAGGGACCATTAATGGCACGTTGTTGGTGAAATATGAAGGTGTCCCTATAGAGCCATGCATTGGTAATTTTTGGCCTAACCATACACACAAGGTGGAATTCCCAGAATTCCAACCTGAAAAAAGAACTTCTAGATTATCTAGAAGACCTTTTTGGGGTGGACACATTTGACAGAACAGAAGTCGCTCGAGTAGCTGGAAAATATTTGAAATATAACAAGGACGCCTATAGGACACAATTGCAATTTAACCCTAGATACGAGTGTCCTCTCACAGTTCCAGAGAGTGAATGGAGAGCACTCATCCATGACGAAAAAGAGAAAAGGGCAAAGAAAGAAGGAAAAATGCCAACTAGACCCGCAAGGTAAATTACAACTCTAATTCAATAGCTTTAATTTTCTCTATGTCTAAAATAAAAGTGTGCTACGTCATATATAAATTTAATCTTTTGATGATAGGTTTCCTGACACCTTGAAGGCAACCAAAGCTAGGATTGAAAAAAGGGCCATCACAAGCTAGGCAAAGGCGGCTACTTGAAATTAGCCACAAGAATTGTAATTAAGTAGCTAAACATCTTATAATTAATTGTATCGCCTTCCAACGTTTTTGTAATCCTATCAAATATGATTAAAAATACACAATCATATGTAATGTAGGGTGATGACTTTGGAACAGAAAATACAGAGGAAGATAAAAATATCGCTTTCCATTTCGGTTATCAAGCCGTAGTTGAACATCGCAAAATCTTGGGGCAGGTCCCAAGATCCAGAATGCCTGATAAGGTAAAAACATTAACCTTTCAATATGTTTGTTTTCGTCCATAAATTTAATGTCTAGCAACTTTGTTTAAATCAGGGGAGCAGCACTACCGACGAGGCAAATAACCCAGTTGTAGAGCCAGATGTAGATGTTCCTCACGTGCAACCTGATCATTGTAGTGGGGACTAGGCCAACAATGCTACTATCAATGAGGGCCGTCGGACGGTAATTAATTTCCACTTATAATTTTTTCTAATTATACCTTGATGGTTGTCCTTATAACGTTTTTTGTTTAAATGACAGAGAATGTTTCCTTTATAGATTCTATCAATGTACAAGAGAGGAAACATGGAAACTATCCCAACGGTGACAACTGCACTGTAAATAATCTCATGCCTGTGTTTCTTTGAGCACATACCGAACTAGTTCAATGATATTTAAAACCGACAATTAAATTTAATATTATCTCGTTTTGTAGGCGATGCAGGCGATGCCCTGTCATTGGATGAGACCAGACATCGTGACTACGCAGCTAGGTCAGCAGTGCGGGAAAGACACGAAACAGGAGAAGAGCACGATGATATTGATAATGTAATTAGGAGCTTCAGAAATAGGAAGAAGAAAATGAAAATTTGATAATGTAAAATATTATATTATTATAAGACAAACATTACCATACTTGGAACATTTTTTGTGTTATATAAAAAACTCATTTATCATATTATTTTTATGTCAAGCACTAATTTCAATGTTTCCTTTCATACTTTTTGTTGCAATGTTTTTTTATTAGTTATTAAATTTTTTTTTTATGCTCATGAAAGTAAAAAATGAAATATAGATTGGGTATTGGGGAATTGAGAGTGATGTGAGGGGGGGGGGAGGTGCCATAAGAGCTTCCACCTCATGAGTTAATATGTTTATAGAGAATAATTTATTTATTATTTAATTATAAACCCCTCGATCCAACGTAGCAACAAAAAAGTCACTGTTGACTTAGTTGCTACTCTTTCAGATCGTGGGAGGCTTGTTCCAAGTTCATGCGACTCCAATAAATTTTTCCTGAAATGAAGAGGAGATTATTTAGGTATGTTTTGACATTTTAACATATGTTCTAACATTATCATAAGAATTCATCTTAGAGTAAAAAATACTACATCAATTACTTGTATTTATTGTATATATAATGATGGATTTTGATTGACTTTGTAGTGCATGTACAAATCCTCTTGCATCATGAGCAATACAACTTGTCAACCAGGGTCATGTCGAGGATATTTTTTCTTGTGCACTTGACCAGGTTCGTAATTTCACATTTTGTAATTTCCTTTACATTTCATAATTAAATATTAAGTTTGTTCATGATTATTATCTAAGTTTTTTGTCTGTGTTTTTTCATCTATTTGATTGTAAGCAACTCTGCATGTTTCCTGTTGTTCACTATGATTTCTCCATTTACCACTCCAAGGATGAATCTGAATTTATTGTTACATAGGTTACTTTATTGTTACTATGATTTCTACATTTACGATTTCATAGGTTACATCATGTAAAGTTGTCAATCTTAGGTTGGTGATGAGCTTTAGTTCTCCAGATTTGGGGCTTTTCTAATATTTTATCCCTCATGTCATTCCTGCATCACCTCGTTGTTTGAGCATGCCAATTGTCTACTACTTGTACCAATTGGAACATGTCAATCTCTGAGTGGTGCCACATTTCACCTATTTTCAGCCCACTTAACCACCTGAAAAACTCAAATCTACACACCATGTGTCTTTACCATGGAGTGCCACATGTCCTAGATATTTTAGATGCTAACATCATGCTTTTAATGTGTTATGTCAACCAATCACAGTGGTCCATGTGGCCTTATGCCTTGTCACTAGTCTGGAAGAGAGATTTGAGCCTTTTCTTTTCATGATTTTTCTATTATTATTGTTTTCTTCAGGACGAGAAATCCCTTTTGCAATAGATGGGGATTTTCCCATTTCCCTGGAGTCATATCCTAGGACACCCTTCAAGCCATCATCCAAGAGGAAATCTACAACTCTCTATTGTTTCCCTATTGCCCTTGAATTATGCGCTTCTAGAAGACTAGTTAGGGCACTCTTCTAGCCCTTATCTCATTGCTTCATCAGTGTATCAACTTCTCCCACAGGCTGCTTCTATTTTTTGCCCACTTAAAGGAAGAAAACACTACCCTAGGGTGAGATTGCTCCTCAACTATCCCTACCACACTTATGGACCAACCAGCAATATGAACGTTTCCCTTACTTATGGAGACAACCCCTATGCTACTGCACATTCAATTCCTGGAGCTACTTGCTAAGCAACACTCCTAAAATATGCCTAACGACCCTCCAAACAATCCCTCTAATTATTGTTGTATCAACCTCCATTTTTTGTATTTTAGACAAAGGTGACCCTCACACCATCAAGCACATAGTGCTATCACAAGAATCAAACACAATCCTACATCTGTTCTCCACAAACTTCTCTTCCAATTCCTTAAAATGTGATTTTTATTTTTTGAAAAACTCGGCCCTGGTTAGGGCACCTATCCCTGCTCAAATCCACCCTTCCTCCCACTTGTAAGCCTTCTTATTTATGTTTTCTTGTTGGAGATAGTTGTGGCCTTATTGTGGCTTGTAAGTACCTCTAATGGCCTTGATATAGGACAATAACGCATTTATATTTGTAAATGAAAATGAGCAGACATAACATGGACCTACTTTTCCCCAAGGAATAAGGTTTAGACTTGGACTTCTCCTCCTAGCCATGATAGTCCATGGTGAGTAGAATGGAATGGTTAGAGATGATTTTCTGTTGCGCAACAATTTGGGACCTTGCCTAGTCTTGAAATTTCAATGACATTGGGGCTATGGCAGCCTCCTACTCTACCTCTTAGGCCTTGGTACTAATGCATAAAGTAAAATTGATCATATAAACTAACCAAGCCCTCTACAAGCATATTTAAAATCTCTTTTGTTCTTAGGAAAAACATACCTCTCGTAGAAAATAAATTATTTATAAGGCTAATTTATGTTCCTGGAAACATTATATTCATTTTAGTCCCAAAGTTTCAATATTAATTGAGTTTGAGCAACAAGATAATATAATTAATCATGCAGTCTATAATCACACATAAATTTGATACTCTTAATTTCTCAGCTACACTATATAATACAACTATCTAAAACGTTAAAAATTAGATCATGTCCTAAAATGCTAAAAATCAGATCCTCTAGATCTTGCTGGCATCTTGTGCAGGATCACCATTCAATTCTGCTTTAGGGACAACTCCATTGGCATGCTGCACTTCTTGGTGACTCATGTCTTTGAGTTTAACACATGTATGATTACTTCACTCTGGCCTCTAAAATGTAGCTTGTCCCACAGTGTACCCTTCAATATTCTACGTTCTGCTTCAGGACCCTCCTCTTATAGCAAGAATGCTAGGGATTCATCCTGAGGTGTTCTAGATTTATGCGAGGGTCATCTGTTTGAATATTCCAACCTCTTTGACATTCACTCATGCAATCTGACACAAATTTTTATTTTATTTCATGCATATGTGTTCAAGTTTAGAATTATAGATTAGCACATGGTTAATTGCTACAATCTGTTGATTGTGGTACTGTACAGTTATAGTAGCAATGGATTTTTGTTTTGAAAGGAAATCCTTGTGTAATCCCTTCTCCTTCCTCGACACATCTGGATATAGGGCAGCTATTATGAGTGAGTTAATTTGATTTAAACCCATGATCAATGTCTTCCCCATCAGAACCATGCCTTGGGTGGATGTTCAACCAATTTTGCTAATTGTTGGATCTTATAGTGTTTGTTGATAGATACATATCCATAAGATTTTTTACTCCATATGACCACAACCTTGATTGTTAGAAGAAATGGTCTGCCTCCATTTTGTGTTACCACCAATGATATATGGAAGGTGCCGTTGAGCATTGGTCACTCCCTATAGGATATCATCCACCAATGGATTAGTCCATTCACAATGGTTGATGATGCTGAGGGCAAGCCCATATCTGAGCCTCCTTGTTTGTCCCTACAGCAGGCCTTCACATCCTCTCTGTCCTCTCTGTTTTACTAAGCACATAGGTTTCCAGTATCAATCATATTTATTGTCTGTGCAGATTCTCTTCTCTTACACTCTCTAATAACTATACATTTAGCAATTAGTTTCTTGTTTGCCTGTACACCTTAATATTTTTATGCTTTTAGCATTGTTTGAGAAGATGATTTTACACTTCTACTTTGTACCTAAACTAGATGTGCGATCTTAGTCCCTTTTACCTACTTTTGTATTCATTTGTTGGACATTAATACAATTATCTTGTATTATTTTACATGCCATCATTTTTTAAGTGTTGTTCTTATGCAACAGCTGGTGGAGATGTAGGAAACTTTTATTATTTAACTACATCTGGTGGAACTGAAACAATTGATCTTTTTTTCTTGTGTTTTTTCATATAACTGGCATCCTTTAACAAAACAAAAACTATGGCATAAACACTTATTTTCTGTATGGCTAAATATTTGGTGTGCTTGTATAGTCCTGAATATTTCTAACTATAGAACATGAAAATATGTTTTCAAATGAAGTATTTTCCCCAATGGAACTCATGGGATTTTTATATACACATCTAGATATATACCCAAATTGGAGATTATATAGGTATAAACTGCATACATTAAACTTGGAAATGTGCTAAAGTACATAAGAAAGGTGTAAAACATTGAAATTTGAATTTTTTTCCTCCTGTGAAGTTGAAAAGAATTTACTTGACATCCCTGAAGGTGATATTGACTATTCAAAGCTGGCCATGAAGGATCAAATCCGTCTTGCAAAAGCAAAAGAAAAGGATTTGGTATTATTTTCAACTCTTGCTCAGTACCTTTTCCTATGTGGAATTGAATAGAGCAAAGGAAGTCACTCCCTGCTTTTCCTTTCCTTATTTTCCTCCTCAAACCATCCTGCACGATTAATGAGAAAGGGATAACTTTCATGCAAATCCATCTCTATTCAGTATTGCAAAAAAATATACCATGCAAGTAGTGTTAGGTTAGATTTTTACATGATTTAACAAATAGAGGTTGTCCCTGTACTTTATTCAGTCAATAGTAGGTTCACTGGAAATCCTACAATTCAAGATGATTCCCATAAACTCATTTTATAGTAGCTTTGTTGACAATCGTACAATTCAAGAGAATAATGTCATTCCATCTCAAAGAGAACAGTACAATTGCCTGAAATTTGAATACTCTAGTCAAGAGCACCATGGTAAAGTTTGTCAATGGTGGACAATGCACTCTTTTAGAGTTTATGAGAAATTCCTTTGGTTCAAACTTCCCAATGGTGTTCAGGGCATACATATTTTATTTTCATTGAAAGGGCATACATATTTTCATGAACCCTTTTCTCCCATTTGCACAAGATAGTCGTTTCATATTGTCTCACCAGAAATGTAAATAAATGTTTGTTTGATTATTTTAAAGGATTTTTAATGTCTTTTTTTATCACAACTTGTGATTATTATTTCATCTTCATGAAATGGATTTGGTCCCATAGTTTTCAGATGGCAATCACTGATTAACTATAAGGTTTCAAAATCCATGAATTTAATTTACTTACCTTCGTAGCACAGGGACACATGCAAATAGCAGATGAACATTACAATAGATCTTGGGTCTCTCATTTCCAACAGAAGATCGAGTGTCATAAGTTCTTTTAGATTCTTTTTTTTTGTATAATTTGTAAATTTGAAAATATTAGATAATTCTACATATGCTTAGTATTTTCCACAATTCATTTCAATACCATGAAAGCATGGAAGGTAACCAAATATAATGCTAATGGTTCAATAGTCCTTTGTAGAGTTGAGTGTTTGATTTTTGTGCTTCTTTGTGTTGCCTATAATTAAATGTGGAAATCATTGAAATAGTGGAAATGATAAATTAAAATCTTGGTGCAGAATCTAGTAATTTATCTTTTGCTTTATGCAGAACAAGAAGAAACAAAAAATAATAAGTCATGTTCATCTGAAGTAGCTCTCAATTCCAATGCAAATGAACCTGGCAAAGAATCAAAGGAAGATGCAGGGTAATAAAAAGCGTCTTCTACTATGCTTTATTTAATTTTCATTTTGTTGTCTGTTTTCTCCTTAATCTAGTCTAGTTTGTTCTATGTTGGAAATGTAGAGCAACATCCAGGACATTTTGCAGAATGCCATTTATTTTCTTTGAAGAGTCTCTAAAAAAATCAGAAAAAAAGGTTTTTGTGGGAAGGCACAAGAAATCTATGATTGATGAAGTGAGACATCTGTGAAAATAAGGCAATAAGAGTAGTGATCATTTAGCCTTGATCTAAGACAAGGCACTAACTCTGGCTAGTGGATAGTTACAAGAGTGTTTTAAGTGTCTGCATCAACAAGTATTATTGTTGGCATCACATAAAAAGGCATCTACATAGGCATCATGCCTCTTGCAAGTCACAATTACATGTATCCATAAAACATTTTTGTGGTTCTGAAAAGAATCTGTGAAAGCAATATGAAACAACGTGACACCACTTTATGGATTTTTGTGCAAGGATCCCATTGTAGATCACCATTTAGATTGTGGCTCCTCAATGTTGTGAACCCACAAACCTTTTCCTCTAGCCCACAATATTAATTGGATCCTTAGTGTCATAGCCTCGCAAACCTCATCTATGAGCAGTAGCAATTTGTACTCAACAAATGATTTAACAAATATAACTTGTCCCTATACTTTATTCAGTCAATAGTAGGTTCACTAGAAATCCTAAAATTTGATTTCATTCCCATAAAATCAGTTTATAGTACCTTTTTTGACAATCATACAATTCAATACAATAATGCCATTCCAGCTCAAAGAGAACAATAAAATTGCCTAAAATCTGAATGCTTTGGTCAAGAGCACCATGGTAAAGTTTGTCAACAATAGAAAATGCATTCATTTAGAGTTTATGAGCTATTCCTTTGGTTCAAACTTCGCAATGGTGTTCAGGGCATATATATTTTATTTTCGTTGAAAGGGCATACATATTTTCATGAACCCTTTTCTCCCATTTGCACAAGATAGTCGTTTCATATTGTCTCACCAGAAATGTAAATAAATGTTTGTTTGATTATTTTAAAGGATTTTTAATGTCTTTTTTATCACAACTTCTGATTATTATTTCACTTTCATGAAATGGATTTGGTCCCATAGTTGTCAGATGACAATCACTGATTAACTGTAAGGTTTAAAAATCCATGAATTTAATTTACTTACCTTCGTAGCACAGGGACACATGAAAATAGCAGATGAACATTACAATAGATCCTGGGTCTCTCATTTCCAATAGAAGATCGAGTGTCATAAGTTCTTTTATATGCTTTTGTTTTGTATAATTTGTAGATTTTCAAATATTAGATAATTCTACATATGCTTAGTATTTTCCACAATTCCTTTCAATACCATGAAAGCATGGAAGGTAACCAAATCTAATGCTAATGGTTCAATAGTCCTTTGTAGAGTTGAGTGGTTGATTTTTGTGCTTCTTTGTGTTGCCTATAATTAAATGTGGAAACCATTGAAATAGTGGCAATGATAAATTAAAATCTTGGTGCAGAATCTAGTAATTTATCTTTTGCTTTATGCAGAACAAGAAAAAACAACAAATAAGAAGTCATGTTCATCTGAAGTAGCTCTCAATTCCAATGCAAATGAACCTGGAAAAGAATCAAAGGAAGATGAAGGGTAATAAAAAGCGTCTTCTACTATGCTTTATTTACTTTTCATTTTGTTGTATGTTTTCTCCTTAATCTAGTCTAGTTTGTTCTATGTTGGAAATGTAGAGCTGCATCCAGGACATTTTGCAGAATGCCATTTATTTTCTTTGAAGAGTCTCTAAAAAAATCTAAAAAATAGTTTGTTGTGGTAAGGCACAAGAAATCTATGATTTATGAAGTGAGACATCTGTGAAAATAAGGCAATAAGAGTAGTGATCATTTAGCCTTGATCTAAGACAAGGCACTAACTCTGGCTAGTGGATAATTACAAGAGTGTTTTAAGTGTCTGGATCAACAAGTATTATTGTTGGCATCACATAACAAGGCATCTACATAGGCATCATGCCTCTTGCATGTCACAATTACATGTATCCATAAAACATTTTTGTGGTTCTGAAAAGAATCTGTGAAAGCAATATGAAACAACGTGACAACACTTTCTGGATTTTTGTGCAAGGATCCCATTGTAAGCCACCATTTAGATTGTGGCTCCTCAATGTTGTGAACCCACAAACCTTTTCCTCTAGCCCAAAATCTTAATTGGATCCTTAGTGTCATAGCCTTGCAAACCTCATCTATGAGCAGTAGCAATATGTACTCAGCAAATGATTTAACAAATATAACTTGTCCCTGTACTTTATTCAGTCAATAGTAGGTTCACTGCAAATCCTACAATTTGATTTCATTCCCATAAAATCAGTTTATAGTACCTTTTTTGACAATCATACAATCCAATACAATAATGCCATTCCAGCTCAAAGAGAACAATAAAATTGCCTAAAATCTGAATACTTTGGTCAAGAGCACCATGGTAAATTTTGTCAACAGTGGACAATGCATTCATTTAGAGTTTATGAGCTATTCCTTTGGTTCAAACTTCGCAATGGTGTTCATGGCATACATATTTTATTTTCATTGAAAGGGCATACATATTTTCATGAACCCTTTTCTCCCATCTGCACAATATAGTCGTTTCATATTGTCTCACCATATATGTAAATAAATGTTTGTTTGATTCTTTTAAAGGATTGTTAATGCCATTTTTATAATGACTTGTGATTATCATTTCATCTTCATGAAATTGATTTGGTCCCATAGTTGTCGGATGGAAATCACTGATTAACTGTAAGGTTTCAAAATCCATGAATTTAATTTACTTACCTTCGTAGCACAGGGACACATGTAAATAGTATATGAAAATGACAACAGATCCTAGATTCCAACAGAAGATAGAGTGTCATAAGTTCTTTTAGATGTTTTTTTTTTTGTATAATTTGTAAATTTGCAAATGTTAGAGATAATTCTGCATATGCCTAGTATTTGCCACAATTCCTTTCAATACCATGAAAGCATTAAAGGTAACAAACTCTAATGATAATGGTTCAATAGTCCTTTGTAGCATTGAGTGGTTGATTTTTGTGCTTCTTTGTGTTGCCTATAATTATCTGTGGAAACCATTGAAATGGTGGCAATGATAAATTAAAATTTTGTTGGAAAATCTAGTAATTTATCTTTTGCTTTATGCAGAACAAGCAAAAAGAAAAAAATAAGAATTCATGTTCATCCGAAGCAGCTCTCAATTCCAATGCAAATGAACCTGGAAAAGAATCACAGGAAGATGAAGGGTAATAAAAAGCGTCTTCTACTATGCTTTATTTACTTTTCATTTTGTTGTCTGTTTTCTCCTTAATCTATTCTAGTTTGTTCTATGTTGGAAATTTAGAGCAGCATCCAGGACATTTTGCAGAATTACATTTATTTTCTTTGAAGAGTCTCTGAAAAAATCTGAAACAAAGTTGTTGTGGTAAGACACCCTTGACATATTGAGTTGGAAATTTGGCCCAAATACTAAGTAGATTTGTATACAAAATTCTAGCTGACCTAGTTTTCAATTACTAAACTAATATCCAGATATTTATATAAAGAAAGCCATCACATTTTTTTAATTTGTATGCCTCTATATTGGATTATCTTTCTCTAGTAAATAATGACTACACCAATACCATTTCTGCTTTATATGACTGCTACTTCCCACCTTTCTATGCTTGCTTATTTAGTGACTTGTTTGAGCATGAAAACTTCAGTCACATAGACACGATTATTATCTAATAATTTTTTTTTTATGTTTGATAGGCACAGTGGCACAAATAATATTGAGACAAAATCCTTAAGAACTATCAGGTTGGTCAGGAACCTTTTTTGTTATTTCTCACATGTTAGTTTGGTTTAGCTAGTAATAAGTCTCTTATATCTAAAAATATTATCTTTTATAGAACTTAAATCTTTGGTTCTGATACTTTTCTTCTAAATTACACCCCTGATACATGTATGAAAAACCTACATATTGTGAGATTAATAAGACGAAAAGGTAACAAGAGTCACTAGGAAACTCAACTTAGTACTAGCCAATTAAGTTATAAGGTGCATTATAACTTACATTTATCATCAGAGTTATGTGGTTATAAAAGTTCAATAGATAAATTACCGACATTTATGACTAAAAGGGAGATTCTCATAATGTATGAAATCACTCCAACAACAGTAAAGTTATTAGTCATAATATTTCCTTTGCATATATTTTACATATTTCCAATAGTGATATTAGAGTGAGAATACTCAAAGCACATTGTTAGTTCAAAAAACAAATTTTGAATAGAGAGAAGCTAAAGAGAAGTTTAAATGTTTCCCTGAGTTGGATATTGGCATTATTATTAGGAAAAAGTTATTTGCTGGAAAATAAAGTCAAGGAAATGAACTTTTGTGAATATAAAATACTTGCAAACTTTCAAAGAATTGAACAACCCATCATGCATTGGAGTCACGGGGGAGAAACTAGAACTATGTCATCAATATGACCTTGCAGCATCAGCCATGGTCTTAAACATAGATCTGAAAATTGAAATACAGACTGGTAGACCAATTATTACTTGCAAGGGAGGAGGAAACCCACCAAAATGCAATCACAAGTTTTCTTTTACGTGTGACGTACAAATCTGATATATCATAAAAGGTGATGCAACCGAGACACAATTCATTCAGAGCCACGTGGGCCCTATCATATAGCCATTTATAATTTTAAAAAACAGACACAGAAACCAAGAGAATAAATTTGCAGATAATATAGGCACAGGCCCCTATACAGTCTACTTAGACAGCAGACACAAATTTTTTGGAAGATTATTTTTTTGAAAAATGCATGACAACATTATTTTGTTCAGCATAATCTATAAGACGTCCAACAAAACTTTGAGAAGCACATATTTGAAGGTATATTTCTTTCCTGATTTTCTTTTTTAAATGCAAGCAATGAACTCATCTATTGAAAAATTCCATGGAATTAGCTTTCAGACTTGGAAATCAAAGCTTCAACTTTGTTTAATGGAAAGAAGTCCATGAGAAGTATAAAGTTGCGTAGAAAAGTAACCCACAAGGGAAAGTAAATTAGTTGAATGGTATAATAAAGGCAATAGGACAATTGCCCTTATTCATTTGGGAATATCAAACAACCAGTCACAACATTTGGATTCGAAGAAATCCAACAATGATATCTGCAAATCACTAGGAAAATTGTTTGGCAGTAAAAAAATGTAATATTGTACATAAACAAGAATTATTCAGTTTGCAAATGTCATGTGATGAAATTATGACACAGACTATGTAGACAATTTGAGGTTGTTGTTGTCACAATTAGTAGAAGTTGTAGTCAATGTAGAAGAGAGACACAAATTTTGTAATATATTCATACATATTAGCTTCTAGTTGCTCTATAATTTTTTTCACCTATCAAGGGGAGCACTTCATGTGATGTGGAGGGATTTCACTATTACACGAAATTGTTTAAAGGGTTTGTAGCTTGTGTAAAGGTCTTAGCAACATTTGGCACACAAATAATGTTTGCCTCCCAAGCCATTCTACTTTAGAAGCTCCTCTGATAATTAATATCCCCAACAACACTAAAATGTCAGATGTTGAGGTGAACAATCAACAGTCAAAAATTTCAACAGAAGGAATGAATATTACTGTAGTTGTTTCCATCCAAAAGCAACAATTGCCAGCAATATCTTCCTCAGAAGGTATTTATGGAAATGTGTCAGCAAATTTTGCTCAGCTAGTGAGAAAGAAGAGAAAAAAATGGACTGAAGAGGAGTAAAAATAACTAATTGTTGATGTCTAGAAGTGTGGTGAAGGGAACTGGGCAAGCATTTTAAAAGGATCTTTCAAGCATGATCGAACATCTTCTCAGTTGTCACAGGTGATACACATTTTTTTCATGTTATAAATAGTCCTATTCTTCTTGTCTTAGTATGAGGAATGCAAATTTGATCTGCTTGATCTGTTTAGTTCTTATAGATTTATCTATGTATATTTTGCATTTAGTCAGATTCAAGCTTATTTAGAAAGCATGATTCATTTTATTTACCTGATATTTAATTAGGAATTTTCATAATAGTTTCTTTTTCCAAGTTCGTTTTCCTTTCTTTTCCCTCAGATATGTTAAACACTAAAGCCAATAACAGGTCAGCCACTATATATTGATGTGCCAAAAAGTGAGGAATGACAGTTTCTTAAAGTTATTCATGTAGTCCCATAAGCTATAATTCTAGGGTTATTACAACCTCAATAAAATCCTTATGTTTAACTTCATCATTTTCCTTATCTAATGTTGGATTTTGAATGAATGGTAGAAACATTACTTAAACTCCTTCAAAGACAAAATTACAGTGCAAGTTACAAAAAATATCAGATAACCAAGAATTGTATGCATGCAAGGCCTGCTGGCCGAATAAATCGTTCTTGCAGACAAGACCGATCTCCCTAGTGTCAGAAGACAATATAGCAACAAACAAACAACTAAGCTTGTCTTTCTCTAAATATATTCGTTTTACAAATAAATGCTATGAAGGTGTCGATCCTACCTTAGATCCAAATTCTTATTTGTGGTCGTAAAGCTTCCGTCGCATCAATAATCCTTCAGTCGCAACAAGAGTTCTTTCGTCGCAAGAAAGTGTCATATTTCATCGACCTGCAATCACAAACAAGAAAATATTAAATATCACCTGTATAACAAATAATTATAAAACATACCTATCATAGTGATCAAGGAATTTATGAAATAAACGATAAAACGACAACTTATTGAAATAAACAATCGAACGACAATTTATTGAGAAAAACAAAACTTGATTGTATTAATCTTAAAATAAATGAAGAACCTTACAACCTTAGCCTTGATGTTCAAAAGGCCTTCCCGGGGTCCGAAGCAGGAGTCTCCTCTACTTTGATAAATTTTGCACTCTTCCTCTAGTAGCACAAAGACGTATGCGATCTTTCCTCTCAAAAGCTCAGCAAAAAGAAGTCTAAATCTCAAGAGCACTTCAACTCAAAAACCCATAAAGCTTGAAATCCAATTCTCAATCTCCAAAGTCTAACCATTTGAGGCTACCCAATGCCTCCTTTTATAGAGCAGATGAGGAGGTTAAGATTCCACCTTTGAAGGGATAGAATCCTCCTTCAAAGGGATAGACTCCTTACATCAAGGGATTAGTTCCTCAAGGTGAGGGATACATGCACCTTATCAAAGCGTATTCATCCCCAAAAATTCTCATCTAGAACCTTCTAGAATTGACCTCAAACCAACTTTTTAACTTTACTTTCTTGTGTTTTTGAGTTTGGAGGGGGTACGCAGGCATTACAAAGGAAAACTACACTCTATAACGTAGGTAAGCCATGCATTACCTCCGTACCCAAGCCAGGAACACAGGAAGGCTTCATGTTACATGCGTACCCATTATTTAATAGGTTTTTAGGGTTTTCCTTATTGTTTCAGGGCTTGACATGAGCAGTAAAGGTTGTAAGACTTGCAGAGGAGGTATGTATGAGTGTTAATGAGCTCATACAGTTAGCAGAATGTCAAGGTGACAGTTTTTAGTGTAACAAATTGCCCCCTAAAGTGCGAAGTCTGAAATAGATGAAGATGAAATCAGTCATATATGAAGAGAGAAGTACTTTATCATTTCAAGGATCATCTGGACACAATTGAACTTTCTAAAAACATTCAATGCAATATATATATATATATATATCATCGCTGAGGTAGGCATTCCCATACTCAGATCAAAACTAACTAGAAATTGATTCAAACTGTTCTGATACAGGAATGATTTTGAGTACATCACAGTATAGACATGTGTAGACACAGTATGGACGCAACCATCTGTTTATGAATGGTCTACTATATAAATGATAACAAAATTCCTTGTAGCCTGGATGGTAGAAACTAGATCCAGGGTCTTGATTTCTACATCTCAAACTAGTACGATTATATCCATGCGAATGAATGTGTCGAAGTCAAACATGGTAGAAACCACTTGATTACCAGTCAATGATGTAAAATGTTAACAAGTGTGAGATTAACCACCAATAATATCAATGGTTCTCAAATTACTCAGTACAATCCATGAAATGTGAATGAATGAGCTGAAGTCGAATACGTCATGGAATCGTTCGATCGAAGGTCAATGATGCAACCTGTCATCGAAGGCGAGAAACCTGCCATTGAGGCATGAAGATTTCAAGGTACTGACGATTTCTAGATCAACTTCCTAGATGATGAGTTGTCGTCGATAGAAAGTGATCTGTCGTAGGCAAGCCCACAACACGAAAGCATAGATCAAGTTTTGAAAATATATTGGCAAGGACTGAATCAGGGATGGTCAAAATGAATGAAAAATATTTTCCAGATGAATGGTTTGTTTGAACTATCCTCTTGAACACATAACAACACTGCAGATGGTTTGGTGACAATTGACCCAAAGCTAATACCCAGAAACCGGCTGAAGACTTTCAAAATGGTTTGATTAACTATTAGGCAAAGGATTCTCCCAACCCAGGTGAAAATTTTTTTTGTGTTCAAGAGTGGTTAACGATTTTCTGAATAATGAAAATACAAAAAATAGGTTCATTTTTCTCTCTTTTCCCCCACCATTTCTAGCAAGTACCTCTTTATTTTTGACAAGCTTGAGGAGGATAAAATTTTCTTGTTTATAAGCTCATCCTTCAGATGATTCCAACTTAATTTAAGATTCGAACCCTAAGAAGGAGTGCTTTGTTCCTGTTTGAAATTGAACAGGTCCTTTACTGTTAAATTTTAACGAGTCCAGTATAGGAGAAACTCGGTGTTTTTCAATTTTAGGGAGTCAAAAGAAAAAATTTAAGAAAACTCCATGGGTGTACTTTTTCGTAAATTTAGTCTCTTGAGCCTGAAAAAGGATAAAATAATGTGGAAGAGAACTCTATTGACCATAATTAGTCAACATATACCTTTTTCGTAAATAGTCCATTTCAATCCGTAAAAGGGGTAAACTTATACTGAAGGGATGACTGTTCATTTACTTTAACGAGTTCGAATAGTCAAGTACTCATCAATCTTTTCATTTTTAGAGAGTCTGAAAAGAGATTAATAGAGAACTCTAGGGTTTCAATTTTTCGTAGGTTTTAATGAGTTCGAAAAAGGGATAAAAATGTACTCATGGTTTTCACTTTTTCGTAATTTTTAACGAGTTTGAAAAAGGGATAAAAATGTACTCCTGTGGCCGACTTTCAGTTTAATTTACGAGCAGGAAAAGACGAAAAGAACTCGGCATTTTCATGTGTTTTACGAGAATGAAATATAGAAAAATAATCTCGGGATTTTCATGAGTTTAACGAGTCTTGAAAATAACTAAAATTGACTCAATATAGGTTTCATTTTTACAAAATCTTGAAACAAAGAAAAAATATGCTTCAGAGTGGTTTCATTTTTACACAAGCTTGAAATAGACAGAAAACTGTTCTTGATGCCCCCTAAGCATAACTGCTAGAGCGCATGCCCCCCAGCTTCATTTCATTCAACTAAGTACACTGTTGGTAATTAATAGCTAGATGGAATGAAGGTTCATTTACAAGATCATATGAAAGACTCGACCTAAAACTGTAAGAAAATTATGAAAAAACTGAAATAACTAACCTAAATATATGACTTAACATTTACGAGATCTAGTCAAAGACTTGACTCAATTAGGGGAGGATTTGTTTCTTTTTTAACGAGCTTGAAACAACAAAAGAACTATGCTCATGGCAATGTGTTTCATTTTTTAACGAGGTTGACACAGTAACATGAACTATCCTCACCCTCACTGATTCATATTTTAACGAGGTTGACACAGTAAAAGGAACTATCCTTGACAACTACTTATGTCTAATCTATCAATCTACTCTCTACAATCTACCTACTGATTCATTTTTTAATGAGGTTGACACAGGAAAAGAACTGTCCTCATGGAAGCTTGTTTCATTTTTTAAATGAGCTTGACACAAGAAAAGGAACTATGCTCTCAACTAACTGATTCATTTTTTAAATGAGGTTGACACAGGAAAAGAACTATCCTCGGGCCACTGATTCATTTTTTAATGAGGTTGACACAGTAAAAGGAACTATCCTCACACTCACTGATTCATTTTTAAACGAGGTTGACACAGTAAAAGGAACTATCCTCATACTCACTGATTCATTTTTTAACGAGGTTGACACAGTAAAAGGAACTATCCTCGAACTCAATGATTCATTTTTTAACGAGGTTGACACAGTAAAAGGAACTATCCTTGGACACTTGATCATGGCTTCCAACTGGAAGAAACACATGTCAATGGACACACCTTGATCATGGCTTCTAAGAGGTCTTCATCAGAAGGAAAAATAGTTCTCTCGAAGGAACACATTTCAAGGGACTCAAAAGGGATAAGAACATCACGTTCAAATAATCCCATGGAGTTTTCCATGTCAATTACCAGATCTAATTCATAGGAAGTTGAGAAAATAGTGAGAGGCTCGCTTACATCGGTAACTAAAAACATGGGACTAGCTACCACATAATTAACCCGTGGTAGGATAGATACCACTTTAGAATCAAGAACATTAAGAGATGTCGGATTATTGGTAGACAAATCAAAACTAGGGAACGAAAGCTGGTCTACAGTCACAATATTTCCGTTGTGAGGGAAAGACATCACGTGAAAGAGTGTCGATACGACAGCTTTCATTGCATAAAAATAGTCTCGCCCAAGGAGTAAATTTAAATCCAAGGGACCTTGAACTACCATAAGATCAATACAGACAGTTTTACCTTCCAAAGTAATAGAAAACTTATGAAGGATCCCTAAAGGTTCACTAATGGTTCTGTTAAAATCTTTCAAATTCTGTGTAATAGGCACAAGCTGAGGGGAACCCAAATCTTTCCAAACAGTTGAGGATAAAATACTAACAGAAGCACCTTCATATACCTGTGTGTAGTGTATGTCCCTACCACCAAACTTCACAATGATTTAGAAAGGGATGGAGGAAGGAAGATGAGGTTCTGTCAGTCTATTCCAATCAAAGGAAAAGACCTCAATACTTGGAGGGGGTTCTTTAGAAACAGGTGAAATGCCCCCCAGCGTAGAAGAATCTGATGTAATAAGAAGAACCTGAGCAGTATGAAGTTCACTCTCTTCAAGGAGAGTGGGATCAACCGAATGTAAAATCGAATCAACCACTTGATCAACTAATGGATCATCAACCTGAGTGATATGAATTTCACTCTCCAATGGAAGAGTGGGATCGACTGTACTTGAAATAATATCAATCACTCTATCAGTTGACGGTAGGTTGGGAGAAATTTTACGGTAACCAATTGGAAATTCTTGCTGTGGAACAATAAGGTTTACTAATAATTTTGAGGCTTCATCCATGTGAGGGAAAATGTGAGTTTGATGACTCCCTTTGCATAACTTACAAGGAAACCTGACTTTACCCTTTTTCCCATGAACCTGACTATCACTGGTTGATGGATCAATGGAAAGTTGATGATATTTTTCTGACCATACTTCCAAGACCTTTGGAATACCAGGACAATTGATAAGGAAGTGGTCACCCTTACAAAGCCTACAAGGGTATTTGGGTTTACGATGCATGTTGTAGGTTTCCTTAGGACAACTAAAACTTACAGCCATGGTTGGTTGGTTGACTTATTTCTTATCTTGCATCTTCTTTTTCTTCTTCTTCCCTTTCTTCTTATTCTTAGCCACCTGGTTACTAGCGTCAAGGCTTTTACCAAGTGAAGAGGAAGAAATGGAGGAAGAAATATTAGGCGAAAAAGGTAAAGGGTCAATAGAAAGTTGGTGATGTTGAGATGGTGAACTTTGTTGAGGTGAAGCATCCGGTTCAAGTGGAACAATTGGAGTATTTGGGGCCAAAAAAGTTTAAAATAAGCATATCGGTAAACCTATTGTAAATCCAGGTAATGAAAAATTAGCCATATAAGGAGGACCAAAATTTCCAAAGCAAGGAAAAGTACTAGGATTCTCGTTAAGAGGGGTACCTTGGTTGGTATATTCCAGAATAGTTGCCATTATATTCAACTTCAGTGAATTTTATTAACAATTTAAAGCTAAAATTAACAATTCACAATTCACACCTAACAATTAAATTCACAATTCACACCTATGGTCTCTAAAAGTAAAAAAAAACAAATTAACACGCGCTATCAAATCTAGGAGTCAAACCACACACAAACAGTAACTTCTCGTACTAAAAACAGTAGTTGGTGATGAAATCCAACATCGTAGAATTTAATACAGAAAGGGCGGTTGGAACAGTTACCCCGAAAACCTGCTTAATGAAAAAAACTGGCACAAGTTTCTTCACAAAACCATCTTGAGTGAAGAGAACCCCCAGAGAGTCCAAGTGAGTCTAGTCGACATCTGCTCTAGGTACAGTGAGATCTTTCCTTCACCGTCACCTTAGGAAATAATCTTAAGCTTATGGATACTAAGGTTACCAATAGTAACTAATACAACCTGGGGAACAGTCTACGATCCGATTCCACACACAAGGGTAGAGTAACAAATCTCAATCCCCTTGAAGGCTCCTCGACATGGTTAATATGAGGTTTACCGACAAGTGACCCTAGGCTCCTCGACAATGTTTAATCCGAGGTTTACCATTTGTAATGCGCACAAAATATTCTATCTTTCCCAATGAAGCATAATTGATTGTCTCAAAGGTTTGGGCATGATCTCGTAATTGACTTCTTTAAGAGAAGCGTCCCAAATTGTACCAATTACAATTGGAATTATTTCCTACCGCAAGATTTATCTACTTGTTTGTTTTAGATGCTTTGGAAAGTTAACTACAACCTATTCCAAAGCACTAATCTTGAGCTAGATTGGTGGAAAGAGCCCTAAAAATGTAAAAAATACTAGACGAATTTTGATTAAGCGCTGTGTTATTTAGGATTTTATTACTCAAAAGGGTAAATGGATATGAAACCAATGGTGTTATGACCCGACCCAAAACTAAATGCAATCGAATATGATAATTTAATCTTTTCAATTCGATGAATCCTAACTAAAGTAGGGAAAGAGTTTCCATTCACTTCCAACAATGAAAAAAATTGATCACTAAGAGAAAATATAACAAATTCTCTAATGCACTAATTTCATCAAGAAAAAACTAATGCAAATCAATTCCAAAACTATTTTTGTTTTTGTGTTTTTAAAATAAGCATAAAAATGTCTAAATTCAAATCAAAGAAAACTAATGTAAATCAACAATTGATTTTTCAGAATGTAAACTATACAGTTGTAATCTATGCACAATTCACTCAAATTCTGAAAATGAGAATTCTAATTATGCAAATGTGATCTATGTAAGAGAATTCTCAAACACAATATGATTCTAATGTAATATAAGAACCAATCAAGTGCAAGTCAAGAAAATTGGGTGAGAGTTCCAAAGATCAAAAAACACTCAAAGGAGATTAACACTCATACACAATTTAGGCCCCCCCCCCCGCCCCGATGAATGAGGGGGAATTTGTTTTGCAAAAACAAAAGCAAATGAACCAAAATTGTGAAAATATTGAGAGAAATATCCATGTAATGACCAAAGGAAATAAAATTAATAATTTCTCAAAAAAGAGACTCAAAACACCCAATTAACTTAATGGAGATTGATGAGATGAAGAATTGCTGAAAGAAACTCATAAACAAGGCTTTTTGACAGAAAAATATAGATCTGGGTAGATGCTAAGAATCCTAAATTAAATCTAAACTAAACTAAAAAAATAAAGCTAGAGTTTTTCCAAAATTCAACAGGGTCCGCAGGCCCTAGAAGTAACAGGTGCAGTCCCGCACTGTTTACCTAAGGAAAGTGTGAAACTGCCCGCACTGTGCAAAAGAACAAAGTGTGGTCCCCAGAAAATTTCAAGAAAAACGTAAAAGATTTCAGAATTTTGAAAAACAGAGAAAACCTAAGCTACCAAGGCAGATATCCATCAATCGAAAACCAGGAAAAACTTTTCCTCAAATCAAAATAAAAGAGAACAAAAAACAACAAGTTCTTTCCCGAGTGGAGTCGCCAATTTGTTGGCCGGATAAATCGTTCTTGTGGACAAGACCGATCTCCCTAGTGTCAGAAGAAAATCTAGCAACAAACAAACAACTAAGCTTGTCTTTCTATAAATATATTCATTTTACAAATAAATTCTATGAAGGTGTCGATCCTACCTTAGATCCAAATGCTTATTTGTGGTCCTAAAGCTTTCGTCGCATCAATAATCCTTCCGTCGCAACAAGAGTTCTTTCATCTCAAGAAAGTGTCATCTTTCGTCGACCTGTAATCACAAACAAGAAAATATTAAATAGCACCTGTATAACAAATAATTATAAAACATACCTATCATAGTGATCAACGAATCTATGAAATAAACGATGAAACGACAACTTATTGAAATAAAAAATCGAATGACAATTTATTGAGAAAAACAAAACTTGATTGTATTAATCTTAAAATAACATAATAACCTTACAACCTTAGCCTTGATGTTCGAAATGCCTTCTCGGGGTCCGAAGCAGGAGTCTCGTCTACTTTGATAAGTCTTGCACTATTCCTCTAGGAGCACAAAGAGGTATGTGATCTTTCCTCTCAAAAGCTCAACAGAAAAAAGTCTAAATCTCAACAACACTTCAACTCAATCACCCATAAAGCTTGAACTCCAATTCTCAATCTCCAAAATCTAACCATTTGAGGCTACCCAATGCCTCCTTTTATAGAGTAGATGAGGAGGTTAGGATTCCACCTTTGAAGGGATAGAATCCTCCTTCAAAGGGATAGACTCCTCACATCAAGGGATTAGTTCCTTAAGGTGAGGGACACATGCACCTTATGAAAGCATATTCATCCCCAAAAATTGTCATCTAGAACCTTCTAGAATTGACCTCAAACCAACTTTTTAACTTTACTTTCTCCCCTTTTTGATTTTGGAGGGGGTACGCAGGCATTCCAAAGGAAAAATGCATTCTAGAACGCAGGTAAGCCATGCATTACCTGCGTACCCAATCCAGGAACGCAGGCAGGCTTCATGTTATATGCGTACCCATTCTTTCAAAGGTTTTTAGGGTTTTTCTTCTTGTTTCAAGGCTTGACATGAGGAGTAAAGGTTGTAAGACTTGTAGAGGAGTTATGTATGAGTGTTAATGAGCTCATACAATTAGAAGAATGTCAAGGTGATAGTTTTTAGTGTAACAATGCCATAGGCCAACATTGTTGTATATGAGTACTGTCATGTTTCATTTTTTTTAAATAATTTTTTTCTTGCATCGGAAGACCGGCGTTTCTTAAGCATCGGAAGACTAATGTTACTTTTTTTAAATAATTTTTTCCTTGTGTCGGAAGACCGACGTCTCCTAAGCGTTGGAAGACCGACGTTGTGTTTTTAAATATTTTTTTCCCTGCGTCTAAAGACCGACTTTTATTTGCATCAGAAGACCGACATTACATTTTTTAATATTTTTTTCCTTGCGTCGGAAGACTGATGTTTCTTAAGCGTCGGAAGCCTAACGTGTTAAACGTCGACAGAGGTAATGTCCGAATTACGACGCATATGGTTCGTCGAAAGACCGATGCTTTGGAAAATATCAGAAGAGCGACAGAGTGAAAGACGTTGGAAGAGTGGCGGTTTGGAAAACATCAAAAGAGCAATAGAGTGAAAGACATCGGAAGAGAAACAATTTGGAAAACGTCGAAAGAGCGACGGTTGTTTGGAAACGTCGGAAAAACTGTCGCTTTTCCGACACTTTATTGAAGTATCGGAATTGCGACGTAATGGATAACCACGTTTTGCCCGGCCTCAAATTGTTGCTCTTGCGATGCTGGGGTGTCGGAATAGTGACAAAGTGGCCGTTAGAAATTGGGCCAAATTTACTAGTGAAACTACAGTGATGCCATATGAAATTACAGTGATTTGTTTTTACAGTGATACCATTTTACAGTGATTCTATTTCAGTGATACATTTTAACTATATTGATGTTATTTTAGTGATGCTATTGCAGTGACACCATTTATGCCATTGAAATTACAGTGATTCCATTTTCATCTAGAAAGTGATTAGAGAAATTATTATTCCAGATTTGTTTACAAAAAAGAAATCTTTTAAAAACCTAGAAATTGAAATCTAAATACAAGTAGAGGTTAAAAAATTAGTTTTTTTATTGTTAAATGAAAAATTCAATGAATTTCTTTAAACTTGCACACATGAAAAACAAAGTTTCAAATGGATACAATAATAACTGAACCAATTGAATTTCAACTAAAAAAATGCTCATAAGAGAGTATCAACGAACTCCAGAAGGATGGTTTGCTAGAATATTTGGGCAAATACAATGGGTATAATAGTAAGGTAATAGGATAATTTGTCACAAAATTTCAAAATGGAAAGACAATCATAGGTTATTTACACATTCCAATAACATAACATTACATAGCTTGGGTCACAAGATTGCCTCAGATAGGAGATAGATATCATAGAGGACAACACTTCAAAGGGAAAGATTGGAATTTCTTTCTACAAAAATCTAGAAAAGGGATTGTTAATTGGAAAAAGGGAGTTATAAGAGAATGGTTTCAAGATCCTTGGAGGGAACTTATCCTTATTTTCATGAAATATCTAACATGCGATGGGAGATACAGTGTGGTACATATGTACCACATAAAAATATTTCAACATATCCAAGCAGAGGATAAGGTTAACCTCCCATATATATCACAATGAATTTGTTGAAAATGATTGAAGGTGTGAGAGGGAAAAATTATAGGAAAGATAAATTTATTACCACCACGAGTTAATAAAAATTCTTGTTGAGAATTAGTTGAAAAACAAAACAAAGGAAAATTGGGAAAATTTCCTTGAAAGAAATAACTTCATAGAAATTCCTGAAGGGGAAGAACCATTAGATGAAATCTTCAAGGCAGATACACAATTATACTCCTCCAAATAGATGGTATAAACATCCCCATACCTCAGAACAAGATCAAAGAAAAAGATGGAATTAAAGAGCCTTGAAAAGGATAAACCATTTGTGTCCCTCCCTAGGAAATCCATAAAGAGAATGAAAAAATAATATCACACCTTGGAGGAAATCCTATTGAGATCCATGAAAAAGAAGAAAAATAAAACTTTGAAGAAATACCCATGGATGAAGCACAACAAGAAAATCATGATCTTCTTGAAAGATTGGAAAGAGAAGAAAAAAAAATTAATGAGATAGAACATGAAAAATTTTACGAAGAAAGTGAAAACGAAGAATCATCAGCTTACTCTTTATATGAGAAACTGAAGAAAAAGATCAAAATATTGCAGAATAAACTTATGGGGAGACTTCAAAACCACATCAGCACGATGAGACGAATCCGTTAGAGGAACTAAAAGAAAAAGTTCATATAACAGAAATAATGGAGAGGCATCTCAAGATATAAAATGACATGTATAAACCTCAAAATAAAAATATTATTGAAGAAAACAAATGGATTTCATAGAAGACAAGAAAACTTGAGAAGAAAAATAGTCTTACTTCAAAGAAAGCCTACAGATGGCTAAAGGAAAAGAAGCACTAGCAATATAAGTATGAAAGGCAGAAAGTAAAAACTAAAATCAACAAGGTGAGGGAAGGAGAAACATGAGGTATAGAAGCTCTTATACATGCAAATTAGATGAAGGAAACCACTTCATCACCCAGAGAAAGAAGGATATTAAAGAGGAACAATCGAACATGAGGACATGCTTCATGCACAGAAAGGGGGGGTGTTGGATTCCAATTTTGGCTTCCTTTACCATACATATTTTCGTCATTTTACAACTTTTTCTCATTATCCTATCATCATATTCATCCATTTTTCACATAAAGGTAGATAAATCATGTCTTTTAACTATTTTTGTGTTTTAGTCAAAATTCAGCATTAAATATAAATTATGACAGAATTGGAAAAACCTGTAATAGCTCATTTGAAGTCATGGTTGTAGGACACTTGGGCACAAACCAAGTATATAGATAGAAACTATCAGAACAAAGGATGGATGAATATCTATTGGTTCATACTAGAACAACTAGAATAGTGCCACTCAAAGTTGGTCAAACGAGACTAGCTATTCAAAAATATCCCCTAATTGAGCATAAAATAACGGAAGTTTTGTGATTTTTTAGGATTCACCCATATTTTGTGTAACCAACTGATAAATTCCACATAGTAAGGCAGATTGAAGATAAGTATGAGTTACCCATCATTTTTATCTTTTATTTTTATGTTTTGGCCTATTTAAACAAGGATTTCATTGTTAGAAGTCACCTTTGAACTTGTAGAGAATTGTTATTTGTTGAAGACAATTAAAGATTAAAACTTGTTCTCTCATTTCCTTATGCATCATATGGTTTGAATGTGTTGTTGTAGCTGATTGTGTTGAAGGTGTACCATGCAAGAGTGGAGGGCCCCCATTTCAGCTAAGTGCACTTTATTGTTACATAATGTTTATAACTGTGGATATGCTAGCTTTAATTATGGAAGTTTATTCTTCTTTGTTGTAGATACATGTACATGTTTTCATGCTGAAATTTTCTTAATGGTTGTTTTTATTTTGTTAATATTGATCTATAATTCAATATCTAGTTTGAATGTGGAAGGATACCAAGGACTCTTAGAGTAGAGCCTCTTTTGCATGAACTAGGACTGGATTAGATCAAGCTTTACTTTCTTACATACTTTCTACATAAAATTTACATACTTTCATTTCATTATTATTTCATAGATACTTGGAAATGTCGTTATAGAAGGAATGCAAAAGGATACCACATAATATTAGAGTAAAGCCTCTTCTCCATATTCTAAAATAGACTAATTACATTGACCAATCATTTCTATGATTTTATAGAAAGACATGAATGCTTTTTTTTTAATCTGAATGCTTTCATATAATAAATCTAAATTCTATCATTCACATGATCTCATAAAGTAATACTTTCTTTACATAGAGATCCCGTCATGCATTTCTCTTTTCCAAAATATAAAAAAATGATATCCTGAACTAACTAGATCTAAGACCCATATATTTTGGTATGTTTCTAATTCTACTAGTCCATATTGATAAATGAAATGCATGCTCTAATTTAGTTCCATAAATTTTACTTACACCAACCCTTTGTAGGTCAAATTTTTCAGGGACAACCCTTTGTCAGTCAACCTATTTAAAGTCAATTTTTTCAAAGAAAGACATTTAAGTGCCAACTCCAATATGGAAAATTGGAGCAAAATCCACCTTTACAGAGTCATCCATACATTTCTCATACATATCATATACCATCTCAACCTGAATTCATGACGACTACCCCTAGATATCCTAGAGGTGTACGAATTCCAATTGCTCAAGCTATCGAAGGTTTTCTTGTATACCCTCCTCCAGGTACTCGAATTGTCCCTTAGGGTTATCAATTCGCTCAGAAACACCCTAAAAAGTGGTTACCTTTTATAAAAACTTTAGATTTACCATACTTGTCTCGGCTAATGAATGATCTGATTTACTATCTTCTGTTTTGGCCAACCATGCGTGCTAGTTTCTCTAGTGATATTCCAAATTTTGAAGGAAATATAGGAGAGGAAGCCTCAAACCATGTTATGAGTTATCATATGTGGTGTGATTCCAACTCTTTAATCGATGATTCCATTCATTTAAGACTTTTTTAAAGAACTTTGATCGTCTTAGCTACAAAATGGTACATTAATTTTCCACGAGGATCTTTTAATAATTTCAATGCATTAGAAACTGTTTTCGTTACCCATTTTTAGTTACCAATCCATTATGATAATGTCACAAAAATTTTGAATTCACTCAAACAAATTACATCTACATACACTTCATATTACATCCACGAATGGAAACATAGACACCGTTTAGTCAAAGTTTTCACTCCAGATCAAATTATGGTTGAATGGTTAATCAAATATTTATTCACTAAGATTACTAAAGATGTAACTAAAGGAGGCGTTGTAACAGAAGAGCATATTATCGATGAAGCTCAATATCTAAACCTTTTCTATACAGAGTCAGCTACTTTGTTTGAAAATATTCCAGATTTACCTCACCTAGGTTAACTTACTATGATGCCTTCTGGTTCTGATGTTGCAGATGGTGTAATTTGTACAGTTAACACATCAAAGAGTAAAAAGAAAAAATCCAAATCTACTACTCCAATCATAAATCTACCTTATTCGCCTAAAGGAGACTCTTCTCTAGAAACTTCTGATGAAATCCATTTCATAGATTTGTCTTAGTGATACATTAGTGTGCAACAAATTTATTAAATAATTTGAAAAACTAATTGTAATATTATCTCATGACAAATTGTAATAGTTAACTAAGTGTGATAGACTTAGTTAGCTCAATAGTTTCGGTTTTAGGGTCTAAGGATAGACATGTGGAGTGATTCTATTATTAACAAGTTCTGGTTACATTTGTAACACTAATGTAGTGTGGGTGGGATCAATTAACTCACAATAATTGAGTTAAAATTAGTTTAAATAGTTCTAATTGTTTGATGAGCTAGTGGGAGATCAAGTGAATTAAAATAGATTTATTTCACCATTAGTGAATTACCAAGTAACTGATGATTCAATATTTATAGTTTCATGCATGCTAATTCTGGTGGATACCCAGTTGAGACAAAGGTTCAAGGCTTGTAAACTATCTGTTGTATTTTAGGAAAACTTCCCAGGTGTAGTTATAAAACCATGAGAAGTCCATGATGAATTTCGCAATCAAGGAAGGTTGAATTTCCTATTTAAGAGGGGTTTAATTCTCTAGTAATTTCCTAAGCAGGGTAGGCTGATAATTGGATATGTGTTTGTCCAATTTTTCCTAGATCAGTGTGAAGAAAATGGTAGAGTGTATGAGGTTGTGGTGATCACAAATACATTGTATTGTTTCATGACTTAGTTGATTATACAATAAATTTGGAGGGGTTTTGAGAAGTTTCTTTACCCAAGAATATCTGGTGTTGTGTATTTATTTAATTCTTTCTCTTACTTGCAAGTGATTGAGAGATCGTGTTTTATGTTCCGCAAATATTGTAGAAGGATTCAATAACTTATTTTAGTACATTACATGATTTGATTGATTCCATTGATATAATTTATACATGTTATTATAGTTGTGTTAGAGAATTTATACATGGTATCAAAGCACCAAGGAATCACAATACTAGAGAAGAAATTGATTTTGTGTTGAACAATATTCAAATTTGCAGATACTTTCTTTGGAGCTAGAAACAGATGAAGATGTATTTCAATGACTTGAGACTCGAATATGCACTTGTGGGAAGTTAGAATTATATTTAATGGAAGGACATGATGGAGGCAATGTTCGAGGAAAATGGGTTGAAGGAATTTATAAATAATGATATTCCCAAGCCCACAATGAAAAATTTCCAACTTCTTGATGCATGGAAGAAGAAGGTAGAAAAGGAGAGAAGGATTTTGTTAGATGGAGTTCGAGATCATATTGTCTCAAGTTTACATGGAAAGGAAAATACATATGCTATGGGGAAGGCCTTGACAGATCTGTTTCAAAGCAGCAATTTCCACAAAAAAATGGCACTCAAGGACAAGATTAGGAAAATCAAAATGGAGAAGGGCGACAAAATCCTGAAATACTAGACCAAGTTCACTCAATGTCAGGATGAGCTTGGAAGTGTTTACTTTGTCAATAGGAGGGAGAAGTTACCAGATTTGGAGCGACTATGGTCATATGTGGTACAAAAAGAGTTACTGCGGAATACCAAGGATGGATCCTCATCCAAGACTGATGATGAGGAAAAATTTTCCTTGAATGGTAAGGAAAAGAAGGGGAAGGGGAGAAAGTCCCGTTGCAAATATGAGACCGTAAAAGAAGGAAACAAGTTTGATATGACAAAGGTGAATTTTTTTCACTATCATGATCATGGGCACTATGCCAAAAATTGTGCACAAAAGAAGAAGAGAAACAAGAAAGCTCCAGCAGCTGCAGCAAGGAAAGCTTTTTCCTCACAGTTTTAGTTCGACTTCTCTATAATCGCATGCATGGCATCAAATGTGATGGGATCTATGTGGTACTTGGATAGTGAAGCATATTTATACATGATGGGAAACAAAGAACTCGTTAGTATCTTGGAGGAGAACGATCTTTAGATGCACATCGACATGGGCGATGACGGGAGGTATAGCGCTACCGAGATTGGTACAATTAATTTCCAGAGACAGTTAGGTAAACCTTTCATATTAAAATATGTCACGCATGTACGAAGCTTGAAAAATAATTTAGTTTCAGTTTATATGTTGGAGGATATTAGATATGATGTGGTTTTCAATGAAGGAAAGGTGTTTTGTCATCACAAAGCCACACAATAGGTAAAGAAGATTGGGGTTCATGTGAAGAACCTCTACAAAATTGATGTATACGGCTGCAAAAAATTGAGCAGTAAAGCAGGGAAGGTGGTAAGCCGGGATACAGGTGAGTGATGGCATAGGAGATTGGGCCATCTACACCACAGTGTTTTGAGGCTCATGTAATATATTTCTATAGGTCTTCCAAAGGGTACTCTTGCGTAGATAGACACATGCAAGAGATGTACCATAGGGAAGTATGAGAAAGCCATGTGATTATCCATTTAGAGGGAGCTTGACTGGCATGGAGATGATGAACTCTTAGTTCCAAAGGATCAACCTCAGGATGTGGAGAAACCACAAGATGAGGATCATGGAGTGGCCAAAACCACTCATGCAGATCCATCCACCAAAAATGGTAGGAAGCAAACTAGAAAGGCTAAAAATTTGATGCTATATGCAATACAGCATGTAGGAGCACCTACATCACATCGCAGGAGGAGAATGTCCCCATACAAGTACATTGGACACATGGCTCTTATGAGTGTGTGTATTGTGACATAACCATCCTCTTTTGAGGAATCAGTACAGCAGCCAACATGGGTTGATGCCATGGTTCAAGAGTATGAATCCATTATTAGAAAGAGTGCATGGGAAGTGGTCCCAAGACCTATGGGGAAGTCAGTGGTTGGGTCCAGGTGGATATACAAGGTGAAACATGAAGTAGATTGGAGTTTGGAGAAATAAAAGGCTAGATTTGTGGCCTGCGTATTCTCATAGGTAGAGGGGATTGACTATGAGGATAATTTTTCACTAGCTGCAAGGTAATCATCGATTAGATCTATCCCTGCACTCTCAGTGCAGATGGGATGTCAGATACATCAAATGGATGTAAACACAACCTTTCTCAATGGAGTTATTGAGGAAGAAGTGTACATTGAGTAGCCATAAGGTTTTGAGACCTTTGAGAGGGAGTCACCTGTGTGCAGAGTCAAGACAACACTCTATGGGTTGAAGCAAGCACCTCCTATTTCCTACACCAAGATTGACATCCATTTCGCCGGGTTGGGTTTCACAAAAATTGAAGCGGTTGCGAACCTATATCATATTGTGGTTGATGGTAAGATTTTGGTTATTGTACTTTATGTAGATGATATTATACTGAAAGGTGATGAGCAACTCACAACTTCTTGCAAAGAGGATCTTGCAAGAGATTTTGAGATGAAGGACATGTGGCTCTTGCATTATTTCCTAAGCTTGGAAATATATAAAGGAGATGGGGAGCTATTTGTATCTGAGGGAAAGTATGCCAAGGAGATTCTGAGGAAGTTCCACATGGAGGGCAAGAAAACCATGGAGAATCCTCTTGTAGGTAACTTGAGTTGGGAGGATGATATGTCAGGTGAGGTAGTGGATGCTACTGTTTACAGGAAACTTGTGGGTTCAATTATGTATCTTCTCAACACACAACCAGATATATGCTACATAGTTAACTGACTTAGTCAAGATATGGTTAAGCCTATCAAGGTATTTTGGAAGGAAATTAAGAATATGTTGAGATATCTTAGGGGCATTACAAAGTATGGATTATGGTACAGACAGACATAGGGAGTGAAGCTTCAAGGCTTCAATGATGTAGATTGGAAAGATAGTCTTTCAGACATGAAAAACATAACAGGGGGCATCTTCAGCATAGGATGAAGAGTAGTTTCTTGGTACAACAAGAAGCAGACATCAATTGCACTCATTTCAGCTGAGGCAAAGTACATGGCAGCTATTCAGGCTGCATGTGAGGCCATCTAGATGAGGAATATACTTGTTGGTTTCTTCTTTCATTAGATGGATCCAACGATGATACATTGTGATAACCATAGTTGCATAAAACTCTCGGTTAATCTAGTATTCCATGATAGGTCCAAGAATATTGACATATAGTACCACCATCTCAGAGATTGTGTTGAGAGGCACATTATGTTGTGTTCGTATGTTCCCATAAAGGATCAAGATGCAGATATCAACACAAAGACGCTTGCAAAGAGAAAATTTGAATACCACAGAGGTCGGATTGGGGTAGCAGATAATCCCTTTCATTTTGAGAGGGAGTGATGAAATTCAACAAGAAAATGAAACAAGCACACTAGTGTGGGATCAAAGGTCACACAGTGATGGGTCCTTGCGATACATTAGTGTGCAACCAATTTATTAGATAAATTGGAAAATTGATTGTAATCTTATCCCGTAACAACTTGTAATAGTTAACTAAGTGTGATAGACTTATTTATCTCAATAATTTCAAGTTGAGGGTCCAAGGATAAGCATGTGGAGTGATTTTATTATTAACAAGGTCCAGTTCCAGTTGTGGAACTAGTGTAGCATGGGTGGGATCAGTTAACTCACAATAATTGAGTTAAAATCAATTTAACTAGTTCTAATTGTTTGATGAGCTAGTGGAAGATAAAGTGAATTAAAATAGATTTAATTCACCAGTAGTGATCTACAAAGTAACTGTTGATTCACTATTTATAGCTACATACATGCTAATTCTGGTGGATACCCAGTTGAGACAAAGGTTCAAGGCTAGTAAAATATCAGTTATATTTTAGGCAAACTAGCCAGGTGCAGTTATAAAACAATGAAAATCCCATGATGAATTGCACGATCAGGGAAGGATGAATTTCCTGTTTAATAGGGGTTTAAGTCTCTAGTGATTGTGTAAGCAGGGTAGGTTTAGGGTAGGCTGATAATTGGCTATGTGTTTGTCCAATTTTTCCTAGATCAATGCCAAGAAATTGGTAGACTCTATGAGGTTGTGGTGATTAGAAATACATTATATTGTTCCATGATTCCTTGGTTGATTATACAATAAATATGGAGGGGTTTTGATCAGTTGATTTCCCTATGAATATCTGGTGTTTTGTATTGATTTAATTCTTTATCTTACTTGAATGTGATGGAGAAATCGTCTTTTATATTCTGCAAATTTTGATTCAGTGTCTTGTTTTAGTACATTACATGATCAGATTTTGTCCAGTTATATAATGTCTACATGGTATTATAGATGTGTTAGAGGTTTTATACACATCTGATGAAAAAAAAACCTCATTATCCCTATCTTATTTGTGGTGAGGATCACTACACAAAAGTGTGCCTGCATAGGGCTGAGGTATCTAAATTTGTGAAAGGTTCACCCACACCTGATGTTATTGAAGATCCTTTTCCATCACAAGACAAAAAAATTGTTTCCCACAATGAATCTTCTTCCAATTCATCGATGAATATCCTGATGATGTCTTCCTAGGTCATGGTTGCAACATGATCTCAAGATTGTTGATCTAAGAGTCCTCTTATTGGAAATTAAACGAGATCATCTAGTCAACTTGTATTATCAACTCCTCTTATTTATGAACCATTACATATCGAGAAAAATATTCCTCGTTTAGTAGTTAAACCACCTACCAAAGGTGTACTTCAGAAATCAACTTTAAACCCACATCTGAAAGCCACTCAGAATTACAATATTGTTGAACATATAGCTATGTCACCTTGAACAGTGTGGGCTCTCAAAGTGTTGTAATATTTTCTAGCCTAGAGGAAGTTATTATTGTTAGCTATTGGAGCAATTAAACCTCAATACTCTAATCTCATCATCTTTGATCTCGAAAACCTTCTACCTAGACTCCCACACAAAATGTCTTTCCAAATACATGTTTTATTCAAATCTTGGTGAGTTTCTCACACAGTAATAGACGAGGGAGAATCTACATGTGTTATGTCTTTGGATTGTTGGAAAACCCTTGGTTCTCCAACAATCAATCAATCACCCATTATTCTGAAATCCTTTGGTGGAATAAGTTTTCTTCTGTTTGGAATTCTCCATGATTTACCCTTAGAGGTAGAAGGAAAAACCGTTACGCTTGAGGTGGAAGTTGTTGATGCCCCTCTTGATTACAACCTTATTTTAGGTTTGAGTTGGTATTATGCCATGAAATTTGTAGTCTCATCTTTATTTCGGTTAATAATGTCTCCTCAGAAAGGAAATATTGTCAAAATTGATCAGTTGTATTACTACACTTCAGATGCTGCCTCTACGGATAGTATCCCATATGTCAGAAAGTCTGTTATCCCTTATGAAGATGTTAGAGTAGGAATACTTAAGGATTCCACTCTTATGGAAATTTAGTCATGCCTCCTCCTAACATGTCTCATACTATTTCCAATATCAATATGATTACATTAGGCACAATACCATTTGATAACCCACGGATTGTGCCTTTAGAATCTAAGTTAGACCACTACAACAATGGAATGCCTTTGAGTCCATATGAATCGGCATATGTAATGGTTCAATGTATTTTTGACCTTTCATCAATTAATATTGATCAAGTGAATGTGATCAATGATGAGTCTTCTTCTCTACCAGGTTTAACTACAACATATTTTTCTTATCCTTTTCAGCACATGTTTTGAAGTGAAGAAAATATTTGGGAAACATTTTCATTGGATGAATTACCTTGGGATGATCTTCACCATTTCTCCTCTTTTATACTAGAACTTGATATAGTTGAAAATGAAATTTCAATGTTCATTTTAACTGAATATGTTAAGGAACCTCAAAATCCAATGTCAATCCTTCATTCGTATTCTGAGACAAATTTAAGAAACATTTTGGCAACAATTCCAATTGACATATCAATCAAACCAAGAATAACTGAAAACATTCATATAGGTGGTTCATGCTCAATTAATGAAATTAACATGTAAAAATCCCTATTTCAGGAATTTCATGACATCTTACCAAGAAATTATAGGAATTGATCCTAGCATTGTAGTTCACAAAATTAAGAAATGCTCAGATTCTAAACATGTTAGACAAATACTACGTCCAATAAATACTTCACGAATGTTTCATTTATCCTATTCCATTAATGGATTGGGTATCCAACATAATTATGGTGACCAAGAAACAGGGAACTATCAGTGTATGTGTCGATTATAGGGATATTAATAAAATTTGTCCCAAAGTAAAATTTCCCACCCCTTACATCGACCAAATAGTAGATGATTGTGCTAGAAACAAAATGTTTTCATTCATGGATGGATTCTCTGGTTACAATCAGATAAGAATACTCCTTTCCGATCAGTGCAAAAATGCATTTATCTGTCCATGGGGAAAATTTTCATGTTGTAAATTACCTTCTAGATTGAAGAACGTTGATGCCACTTTCCAAAGGGTCATGTCTTATGCATTTCACAAGATCAAAAATATTGTGAAACCCTACTTGGACGATTTACCTACTCATTTTATGCACCGAAAAAATCATCCTACACATTTACGTGTTATTTTTATGTGATGTAGGCATTACAATATCCATTTGAATCCACACAAATGTATATTTTGTGTACAATAAAGATGATTGCTAGGTTTCAATATTTCTAAGGAAGGCATTTGTGTTGACCCTGTGAAAGTTGAGCCTATTGTCAATTTACCTCCTCCTTATACTCTTCACAAACTCCAAAGTTTGCAAGGGAAAGAAAACTTTTTACGTCGTTTTATCCCAAACTATGTAGAGTTAACAAAATGTTTTACTTTGTATTCAAAATAGGATGTTCCTTTAATTTGGGACAATCTTGTTGATAAATATTTTGATGCACTTAAACACATTTTTACCCATGCATAGTTGTTGTATCCATTTGATTATCAATGAGATTAATTTTTTATATTTAACTGTCTCATTCCACAATTGGAATGGAATTAGTTCAATAGGATGAATACACATGTGGAGAAATTGGCCTTGATAGTTGTTCAAGTTGTCCAAATATTCTCTCACTACATATTGTTATGCAAAATGACCGTGATATCTGACTACAACCCTATGATGTACATTTTGAATCAACAATTTCTAGGGGGGAAATACTTGAAGTGGATAGTTATCCCACAAGAGTTCAATTTGGAATTTGAAAAATCCAAATCCAATAAATCACTAGTCATTGCTAAGCTTATGTGTGACTTTCCCTACACTGAATCTGAAACTATTGCAGAAGATCATTTTCCTGATGAATCTTTGTTTCTTATCAACACATGGAATCCTTGGTATGAAGATATCATTATATATCTTCAAACCCAAAATTTTAGGCCTAAAATTTCACTCTCTGATCAACATAAGATTCGATACTAGACTCAACAATATAATATTGTTGGCGACACTCTTTACCATCGTGGTGCCAATTTTGTGTTTTAACGTTGTTTAACTCATGAAGACACTGAAAGGGTTTTAAACGACTGCCATTCTGGGGAATGTGGTGGTCATATGTTTGGGTTTTCCACAACCCAAAAAATATTGTGCAATGGATTTTCCTAGCCGTCACTCTTCAAATATTGTATTCTTGCAGTTAGAAAATGTCATATTGTCAATTTTTTTTATCGAAATATGCATGCACATCTCAATCGTATTCAACCAATCATAGTTTTCGGTCCATTAGAAAAATGGAGCATCGATTACATTACATGTAACCCTCACTCGGTCGGGGGGCATGGTTATATTATTATCACTGTAGATTATTTTACCAAATGGGCCGAGGCAATTCCTACATTTAAAGCGGACGATGAAACTCCAACTATTTGCTTATTCAATCATGTGATTTCTAAGTTTGGTGTCCCTAAAGATATCATTATGCATCATGGTAGCCACTTTAGAAACATTATGATGACTAAACTTTCCGCTCAACTCAGCCTATGCCATGATAATTCAACACCTTATTACACACGAGGTAATGGTTAGGTTGAGGATCTAAATAAATTTTTAACCAATATGATTAAACAGATTGTAGGAATCCATAAACAGAATTGGGACACCATGCTTTTCTGAGCATTGTTGGTAGACCATACCTCCAAAAAAACATGTACAGGGTTTATGCCTTTTCAACTCATTTACGGTTTGGAATTTTTTTTACCCATTGAATGTGAAGTTTCATTACTAAAACTAGCCATTGATTTATTACCAACTACCTCTGAAGATGAAGAGTTCTTATTACACTTAACACAATTATATGACACACGTTGCACTACTGCATTATCTACTGAAGCTCATAAAAATTGTGTTTAGTCACAATATGATCAAAGTGTTAAACCTTACTTCTATTCGGAAGGTGATTTAGTCTTAGTACACGAACAATCTCAAAATAAGCTAGGTGCTGGTAAATTTGAACCAATGACACATGGCCCTTACATTGTTATGCACGTGCTTGCAAAAGGGGCCTATGAATTAGTTGATTATTACGGTGTATATTTATATAAGCCCATAAATTTTATTTATCTGAATAGATATTAAGCATGATTTCGATTGTGGAGATCTTCATTGTACACTAGTTACATTTTTAGGAAGAGTGTGCCTTAGATTGGTTATTTTTCTTTGTAAATTTTTACTACTTTTTATGCTTATCTTGATTTCTCTCGATATTTCAGATGTCGACATTCCCTCATACTTACATTGGTTTTGCTGACGACACCTGTCATAGTACACAAAACCTATCTTCTGCTGCTTCGATTATCTAATCACCCATTGATGAGTTAATTTATATTCCTGAGGTTTGCCTCGGTCAAAAAACAAACAATATTGCAGATTATAGCGTATTCATTGAGCTATTATATGATGCCATCACATTTGGCATTTGGAATTTGATTTTTAGGTTAGATTAGCAGCTAATTGTATTAATTTAAATGATTTTTATGCAAGAAATCCATTATTGTTAATAATGTTTTCAAGGGTCCATCTCTTGTAAAGATAGTTTGATTACATTGAATATAAACACATTTTCATAAATATAAAAACATTAGATGATGCATTCGCTAATCAAGTTCTAAAAATATATTTGTAACATTCAATGTAAATCAAAACAATATTCAATCCATATTGAACAGGATACTCAGAAACAAAAACCAGTAACCATCATTGGGTCAAAATAGTTGTTTATCATAGTTTGTCAAAAAATATACATCATCTGTGATCATAGGTCTGAAACACCTTATGATATAAATATGATGATATAAAAAAAAAAAAAAAAATTCGTCTAAAACAACCATAATCTATCCATGATGATGATCATTATAGTAGAGTATAGTATGCGCAAATCGGCGCAGGTGAGTGGTGTAGGTATAGTCTAAATGGACCAGGAACCCCAGTCACATGCCTACGGTATCAAAGAGGAAAATAATATGTCCCAGCCTCTATGATATCTATGGTCAAATTCTCCAAATTATGTTCTAACTCTGTGAGGGCCTCATCGGCATTAGTCTGCGGTGGAACTGTTGCTATAGGTTGTGATCCTTGTCTATCAAATCAACAAAGAATTTTTGGTATTAATGGGCCTACATCTGCATTAAAATATTTTTTATTATCAATATTGGATGATAAAAAATCAAATAAAAAATATAAAACATAAAAAATTAGAATGAGACTTTTTACCTAACTCATCCCACTGTGCTCCAGGTGGGAGTGATGTACCAGGGTCACCCCCGACATCCACCCCTACATAGGGGAAGTCCTCGATCATAAAAATATCGCTTCTCATCCATATGAAAAACTGAGGTGTATATCGAACAATAGGACATCCATCATCGCCACGGTGAGCCATCAATGAAACCCATCGAAACATGTGAGGATCTCTCAGTATCGTAGGATCCACTAAATTTTTTTGTGGTAGGAGGAGTGGAATCCTCTTTGAGGTAAAATATATAAGAATGGAACCATATCCTCAATTCTTCAGCATACCATTCTTCGTGCGAGTGAGTTGTTCTTTCATGTTGTCAACTACTGCTTCACACTAGTTGAATATTCTTCTCTCAGAACATTCAAAAGTTGTTTTCATATGTTCTTTGGTGGACACATGAGGGGCCACGCTCCCACATAATATAGTAATTATGAGATCCATAATATTAAGATCAAGTCATTCGATAGTTTTTATATCTATTCGAGAATCTTTCAGTCGTGAATCCTGAGTGAAATATTGCACCATATAGGAAGCAGTGTGTTTCCTTCCTAGTTGTGCCCCAAAATAAGAAATGGCTCATCCCCTATGGTAAAAAGCAACATGGAAATAAATATCCTCTGCATCAATGATGGGCCTATGATATCCAATGATAAAGCACTATTCTTGGATATACTATGCATTTACCAACAAGGTCATCAGCTCTACTTCGGCTTTCATTCCCTGTATGGAACAAAAATTTTATAGTCAAAAGTTCTTTAAATCTCGAAGCATTGTTGGGCTATCAGTTTACTCATTATCATGTGATTCATGCTCACGTTCTCTCCAATCAAGCATGGTTGTTTCAATTTGACTGTAAACAATCATTAAAGGGAATTAGAAATATTTTTTAAGAACTTAGAGAAATTTTGATTGAAAGAAAACCATTTTTGAAAAATGCCACGGTGCCTACACGGGTTTTTTTTGTACACAATGCGGTTTTGTGCATGTTTTTTACATAAAAACCACACCAAAACCATTTTTGTGTTAAAAAATATCGAGGTGCAAAGGCCAAATAAGGAAAACCTGCACACACCCGAGCTAGATTAACAAAAGCATATTTTCTCCAAAAAAACTAATATTAAAGCCCAAAATGAAAAATAAAATGTATATAATGCAAGATAATGCAGTGATTAATTACCTGGAATTGACAGTTCATGAAATGTTCCACCACTTCGCCTGATATCAAATTTAGAATTTCTATGGTAAAAACCCCTTTTTACTGCTCTCGAAATCAAATTGTGAAAATGTCTTGTTATTTTCAATTTTTATAGGTTTTTATGAATAAAATACTACTATTTTATTTATTTTGACCTTTATAAGTTCACATTTTCAATATTTTAACCATAATTGAGAACATATTATTGTAATTTTTGAGTTTTATATGCAGATAATATGTTTTTAAAAAAAAAAAATCATTTTGACGATGGAGTAAACTTTTATCACTTTTTCAGACTCTCGCAAAACACGAAAAAGAAAAACCATAGAGTTCTCTTTTAAGCCCTTTTCAGACTCTGTAAACATGAAAATATTTCTGAGCACTTGATTATTCCAACTTGTTAAGATAAATGAACATTCACTTGCTCAATATAAGTTTACCCATTTTCCGGACTGAACTAAAGTAATTATGAAAAAGGAATATAGTGACCAAGCATGGCTAGAGTTCTCTCCTAAATTATTTGATCCTTTTTTTTGGGTTTGAGGGACTAAATTTATGAAAAAAACACTATGGAGTTTACTTATGTTTTTATTCTGACTCCCTAAAACTGAAAAACACCGAGTTAATCCAATGTTGCACTTGTTAAAATTAAGCAATACAGGACTTTTCCATCACAATGAGATCAAACAAATCCTTCTTAGGGTTCGTAAAAATTACTAAGATGGACTCATCCAAAGGATGAGCTTACACAAAAAGAAAATTTAATCCTCCTCATGATTCAAAAAAATAAAGAGGTACTTTCCAGTAATGGTGGGGGAAAATTTGAGAAAAAGAATCCATTTTTTATACTTGTTTTAGAAGCAACATGTCACTCTTGAACATGACACTTTGTCACACTCGTGTATGGGTTGGATAATCCTATTTTCTTATAGTTAATCAAACCTCATTGAAATTATTCCAATGGTTTTGGGTATTATCTTTATGTCAAATGTCACAAAGTAATATACATTGTGGTTATGTGTTCAAGAGAAAGTTCAACTTCAATTCATTTTTCATTGAAAGTAGTTATCTCCATTCACATTGACCATTCCTGAGTTAATCCTTGCAAAATATTTCTTCAAAATTTGACATAATGGTTTTGTTTCCTAGGCCCTCCTATGGTAGATCACTTCATATGAACTTCAACTCATTATCTAGGAAGTTGATCTAGAAATCTTATCATTACCATGAAATCTGCATGCCTTAATGGCAAGTTTCTTGCCTTCAATGACAAGTTTTCATTATTGGCCTTCGATCGAATGACTCCATGAGTGTTCAACTGAAAATCATTCATTCAAATTTCATAGATTGTACTAAGGTACTTTGAGAGCCATTTTCATTATTGGTGGCTTCTCTCACACATGTTAACAATTTTCATCATTAGTCGGTAATCAAGTGGTTTCTACCATGTTCGACTTCGAAACAATCGATCGCATTGTTGTATTCGTACTAGTTTAAGAAACAGAGATCAAGACCCTTGATCTTGGTTCAAACATCCAGGTTGCAAGGAGTTATGTATTCATGTTTCAGTAGACTAATTATTAACATATGGCTACATCCACACTGTGTCTACTATTGATGTAATTCTAGGTCATTTTTATACCAGCACATATAGTTAGTTTTTCTCTGAGTATGGGGATGCCTACCTCAGTGATAATCATATATTTGCATTGAATGTTTCTTACAATTTTTAGTTTGACGTCTTTGATCCAGTCCTTGGTATGATAAAGCACTTCATTCTTTTGATAATATTTTCTAAGAATTCACACTTTGGGGGGAATCTGTTACACGTCGTTTTATCACCGTGACATTTGACAGTCAATATGGAACTATCACCATCCATATCCATTCTTCCTTATAAGTCAAACATTTATATTCCCTAACGAAGTGTTGGAAACTAGGAAAATAACTCTTAAATACTCTTAAAGATGGCCTGCACACCTTTTGCGGTCACTTCATGTGTATGCACGAATATTGCTAAGATTACTTGCAGAATTTGGTGCTCTGTTTCCCGTTAAAACTTGTGAACCCCATTTAAAATAAATTAAAGATGAAAAGTAACTTCTAGAAGCATCTTTGGGAGCATATTCTACCAACTAAAAGCATTTTAGTCACACCAGTTCAAGCTAAATGCCTCCAATCATTGAGTTTATCCCCTTGGATCAAGGAACCCTAATCCTCTCATTTATGGATGACATCCCTCTATTGGTGGATCTAAAACCTCCTTAAATTATCCTATAAATTTAACTAAAACTTCAAGGTTGGGGGGTTCAGTTATAATAATATTATGCTGGTCATTCTAAAGTGGAAAACTTGTTAAACCAAGGAGTAATATCGGGAAGGCATACAAGAGGAATATGTATGACATCAAGGCTTGGTTGTGAAACTGCTCTTTATATTCCTGAATAATACATTTGGATATGTTTTCTGATTGTGTTTATTTCATATTGATTAAAATAATTACAATTCTTAATATCCTTGATAATTAAGTTAAGCTAGTATTTGGATTATTACATATTATAGATTTTTTTGATGAATTTTTTCATGTTTGTGATTGCTAGTTTCTTCTCAGTGTTGAAGGACTTCTTTGGGACAAAATTCAAGGTCTTCAAGAAACATCTCATTGAAAGGCAAGAGAATATTCTAGTTCTGATAGTCTGAATGCCAATAGCTAAGGGAAAGAGATATTCTTATGTTTGTTTGATTCTAGTTATCTGTTGGGATACTTGGGAGATCGCTCTTGTCCGCAAGATGGATTTATCTCATTAACATGGATGATTTTGGCAACAACGATAGCGACCAAGTATGTGATTTTGGTCCAACTTCTCATTGGGTTTTCTAGTTCTTTTGTTTTAAGGGTTAATTTATGTTTATTTTGTTATGTTTTTAGTATTTTTTTTTCTAGATTTGCATTGGATATTCCTTAGCATCCCTCTTTAGGTTCCTTGACATCCTCATCTCCTCGACTTCCTTGTTAAATAGTAAAATAGTTCTCATATAGAAAAAAATATACCGAGCTATTAAATAGTCCTCAGATAGGAGACCTTTTGTGTGTCTTTCACAATAGTCACAATATCTCTAAACAAAGGGTGTCACTTGTTCATTTGATACTGGTTTCATCTCATGATAGTGGTTCAATCCATGATTATTTCATTTGACACTCGTTTCATCTCGTGATATTTTTTTTATCCCTGCTCATTTTATCTCGTGAAACAATGCCATGGGCTCCTCGTAAAACCCATGTCTAGCATGAGCTAAAATCAAAGACATCCATGAACCAATGTTCCATTCTAGCATCTCATCCAAATTTTCTATATTGGCATATATTATGAAGAGATAAGTTGCCAAATGGATATCAAGCTGAAAACCACTTTGAACCTTGTGGGAATGAACGAGCTTTCCAAAACCCTTGAATAACATAATTTAAACTGACGCTCATTTAATAAATTTTTAAGTGCACTTCGCCTCTAGTCAAATCACTCCCCATCGATCTATTATGTAGAAACAAAACAAAAAGAATAAAATAATGTAGTGTTTAGCAGACCACTAGCACTTGTGCCATCCATCCAACATTTTTTAAAACATAATTGTTTTTTTCATATTCTGTAATAAAATCATGGACCATGTTATAGCGAACTTGGTGCTACTTCCATGAGTCATTCATGGAAAGCTTCCCTGCGCACCACTAATAAAATTAATAGGACGTATATGAGTGGGATCGAGAAGTGAAATATATTCAGACATTAATCCATCCATAGTTGATTCCATGTGGCTTTCGAATTATTGTTCTTTCACACTATAAAATTATAGGCCGCAATTCATGTAATATGTTCAACTACAAAATTATGTTTTATTTGTTTGTAAGAATTGTTGCTAAAATGTTGAGTATGTTCCACACTTTGCTCTGTTTGTTCCAGTGTCGAGTATGGAGATTCATTTGCACTGAGACGAGAAGGAAGTGAAATTTAATTTCTTTTTTTATGCATTACCACTCGGTTGAGCATTTTTTCCACAAGAAACTACCCAAGTATCTAAAATGTATGTGTTTCTTTCACCTTAGTCACAATATATCTAAAAAAATGGTGTGAGTTGTTCATTTGATACTCTTGAATAAATTTAACACATGTTCTTTTGGATATAATTTACTCACACTCACATTTTCTACTTAACTTATGCACATCCATGTTGACGAACTATGTATTCATGTGGAGGAAAATTGGGACATCCATGATGCTGAACTATAATCATGCGAAACCTTTGGTGAAGAATATCTATATATGTGGCCTAAATATTTAGTGAACTATTTTTTTTAGCTTAATTTTCACGTGGGAAACAATTTTTCCATGTTAGTCAACAAAGGTTAATGAAAGAAGAAATTATGGAACCAATAAACACCAAAACACACATAGTCACTGGAAAGAAAATTAGAAAAATCTAAGAGGCAATTCATAGAGAGAATATACACAAAAGAAATTATTTTTCTTCTTCATTTCTCAATTTCGATAATTTAATCTTCTTCGTGATAATTCTTCTATATAGAAACATCATACTCAATTAATTAATCTTAATCTTAAATCAATAGAATTTAAAACCATTATCATTTATGAAAGCTATCTACTATAGAGAAAATAATCTAGTTCAAGAAAAATTAAACAAACTAAAATTTCCATGGCTATTGCATAGAATTCCTTCCAAACCAAAAAAATATATTGCTTCGCATAAAAGAATTTATTAATTAGCTGAAATCAGGTGGCGCATTTGGATCTAGATATAGATAATTTCATACATGTATTTTCAATTAAACAGAATGTTGGGGATCAACGTGACAGTACTTGATTTGGATTTGGGGATGCAAATGTCTAAGAACAAATTTTTGTGCATCCTTCTTGAAATAATATATGAATTTCACTAGCCTCAATGTTTTAGCCTCTGATCCATTGAACCCAAGACGTTGAAGATCGTGATCTTTTGAGTTGAATTTTCTTTCAAAAGATTTTGCCTGATGGTAATGGCTGATTGTTTTTGCATGGTGTCCTTTGCAATATTGTCATCCTCCGAGAGTGAAAATTTTGTTTCAAGCCATGTACAAACATAAATTATTAATAAAGGGTCAAAATTGTGGTATAAAATTCCCCTTCCACTTATTTTAACATTATACTCAATTCTCAACACCATACATGTGTGCATATATACAAAAATACATCAAATTTTCAAAATAAATGTGGGTACCTTATGAATGTTTTGTGCTAGAATAAAATTAGTAGCTTTTGTTAATTTATCGTCTAGCACCATTATAGAATCATGTTGTTTTGTTATGTTGGGAAATTTGGTTATGGAATCAATGGTTACCACATCTCATTTCTATTCTAGAATTGGTAATGGTTGTAAAAAACCAACTAAGTGCCTATGATCAGCTTTCGCTCTCTGAAATTCCATGGATCTTGAAATATAATCAACTACGACAGTCTTCTTTCTCGACAAAAAATATTCACTTCTCACGGCTGAATTTTTTTTACTATAGCTAGTGTACCATATATATGGGACACTATTGATTTATTTCATTGATGAATCCTAAACTCTTAATAATTAGAGATAAAAATTTTATTTTTATATAAAAATATTCCATCCTTTTATAATTTTCACTCTTTAAATTTCTGCAATACTTCCTCTTACCATAAATTTTTTTTTACTTCTAGGTAATGTTGATTTCAAGAAATATCTCTTCTAAAATTATATTTTTTAAATAATAAGTCTACATGATAATGGTTGTAGCGTGCATAATAGGTACCCTCAACTAAGTGCATCTACAATTTGATCTCCTTTCCCCTGATATGCTTGATGTCAAAATCATATTCACTTAAAAATTCCAACCATATTTTCTATTTTAAATCTAAAGTTGGTTATGCAAATAAATGTTTCAAACCTTTATTATTTTTCCTCAACTTAAATTCCCCCCCCGGGGGTATTAAATAATGTATCCACGTCTTCAATTCATGTACTATGGCAACAACTTCCAAATCAGGTGCAACATAATTTATTTTATGCTCTTCCAATTTTCTTGCCACATAACCAATGACATATCTGTTACACAAATTTTTCGTCGTCTAACCTGTTACTATTAGATGGACCAAAGTACACCATGTAAGACAAATTTTAACCTAAGTAAAATTGCTTTCACAATTAAAAATTACTTAGTAATCCTTAATTTATTAAGTTGTTTATGGTCTAAACAGGAAACCCCAAGAGGAATAATTGAATAAATCCTTATTTGTTTGATTTTCCTCAAGGAATAATTAGTCGAACAATATTTTAATTAATATTCCTGGTCATATTTAACCCAAAACAAGAAAATTATTAGATAAACCATTATTTATCTTATTATTTTCTAGGAATAATTATTTAAACATTATTTAAATGATATTCCTTGTTAAATTTGACTAAATCATTTATAAATAATTGAATAAATCACTATTTATTTAATTATTACTCAACCACTTTCTTAAAATAATAAATAAGTCATTTATTTATTTATTATTTACAAATAAATGGATTGACCAAATTCAAATTATTTTTCCCTCCAACAAACATAATAAAATATTCCATAAAAGTTGGATATAGATTTGGTTAATAATATTTTAATTATGCACCTATAAATAGGAGGGTTTTTCCATTCACTCACTACTTTTTGTTGCCTAAATATCACTCTGGATCTATACTATTGGTATGACTTTGATCCTCCATCATTGTCATATTTTTCTATCTTTTTTCTTGTGAGCTCCCTTTGAGTTCCATTTTTGTCTAGTTTTTCTACACCATCAAGAGAGAGAGATCTTAGATATGAAGTGCTGAGGATGTACAATAACCCATCCCATTGAGGGGGACTAGTAACATCTTTATATGTTGCCTTCCGAGGTGCCATAAATACAAAAATTCTTTAAAAAAAATCTTATCTTCCCTATTGATTTCATGGAGCAACTCTTGCTTTTATTTACTTCTTAATGCCTTTAACTGCATATATCTGGATTTTGTAGCATTTTTCTTGGTCAACTAACTGCAGATGTAAAGAAATTGGCAGCCATCTTTGATTTTGGGGTCGTTTTTTATGCACAAATAAAGTGGGCTTTGTTCGTACACTTGCGATTATAATTCACACTAACAACTGACGCCTCCACAAGGGTTTACCGTTACGACCGCTGTTGTTTTTCAGATCCCTGCATGACCAGCTACGGGAAACCCTAGTTTTTTTCTTCAGCTTCTTGTTTTTCTTTTCTTGATGTTGTTTCTAACCTTTAAAAAACTAAAACAATAAAAATTTAAACTTCTATGTGTTTCCGGGACTATGGTACAGGCTACAGGTATCAGCCGCAGCTGAGTCGACACTTTTTTCTAAAACTTGCTCCTGAGAGTGCCGAAAGTGCAGGTCGCACATTTTGGGCCAAAATGTGTGCCCTCAACCTCCAGGACATAGAAAACTACCTAAAACCTATGACCTCTACTAAGAACAGGTCAGAAAATGTGATCTGTACCTTTTGCGGGAATTTTTCTGGGATTTTTCTGTGTTTGTCTAGGCTACTATTCAGGGTTGTCTGACCTCTGTCTTCACCCGTTTTGGACTTGTAATTTCTCTATTTTATTCATTGAAGTACGAACCAATCCCCCTAGGGCTTCAATATGCTTTCGCATTTCTAAGAGGAGTTTAGCTGAAGCAGGTCGTCTAGGATTTCAATGTGTTTAGCCATTTTTCAGATTTGATCCTCTACCTTCAGATCCATTTCAGTTGGTTATTCATCCATCCAAAACACCTCTTTTTCAAATTTTTTTGGTCCTCCTCTAGGGTCCCCTCCATTTCCCTTCAGGTTGTATCCTTTCACCACCTCATTTGCAACACTTTTCACTCTGGTTTTTTTTTGTTTTCTGCACCTATTTCCAGCAAATCTGACTTCTATATCCATGTCCCTCTTGACATTAAAGCCATTGGCCATTTTCGGTGTGTTTTGAATATATTTTTCCCACTCATAGACTGGTTATTGGGAAGCCCACCTCCTTGGGTTTAGATTGATGCATATTTAGCTGTTTATTTTCTGTTATATTCAGTTTAATTTACAGTTATTTACAGACTTATTTATAGTTATACAACACATTTTTTCTTTTTCTCTACATATTTTTGGTTTGAAAATTAAAATTAACACACTTAACATGCACAGCCTAAGTGAAGAGAGCCTGGTTTACACCGTTAGGCCAATACTATAACATTTTAATCATTTGGTATTGCACCTCTCTATCCTTATTTCGACATTGTAATCATTTGATCCTGAACCTCCCTGCCCTTGTTGGAATATCTTCATTTTGTGGTCTTTTCCTGTTCTTCTATCATTGTGTCCCCAAGGTGTTTGTCGCAGAGACTTCTTGGCCTTCATCCTCAATTTCGATTAGGAAGACTTACTCCTCCGCATAGGATTCGAGTTAGTCCTCCACCGAGTCCGCATTCTTACTGCGCTTCTGGTTCATTGGGTTCCCCTTCTGGTTCTATCCTCAGTTCTCCTCCTGTCACCTTCAACATTTCTTGTTTAGGACCTAATGCTCATGGTAGCCCTAGCCCTAATGTTTGGAATACTACTAGTGGGGCCGCAACAGGAACTATTCGGGATGCTCCCTTGCTCCTTTATATTAGAGGCCTCAGTCTTCCCGATTTTAACGAGTTGATCAATAATCCCATACACCATGACCCTAGTTAGCCTTCTATTCTAACAAAGCTTCTTTCCAACATCCAAAAGTTTGAAGGTATTGTTGGAGAAGATCCTACAAACCATGTTTGATATTTCCACGTGTGGTGTTCGTTTAACTCCATCACTGATGACTCTATCTATCATTGGTTGTTCCAGCATACACTTACTGGAGAAGCTTCTAAGTGGTATGTTGACCAAGCCTCCTCCTCTCATACTACTTTTGTGACTCTTTCCCGATCTTTTCTATCTTATTTCTAGCTTCCCCTTCGTTATGACACTCATACCGAACTCTTGACCTCTTTCCATCAATCGTCTATGACCCGCCTACCAGATCTTGTTCAGGAATGGCAGAGAAGAAAGAGCCTATGTCAAGACCCTACCATTGAAGACTATTTCTACATCGATTGTTTTCTTAGACTCCTTTTGTCTGCTATCAACAAATATGTCACATCTCATTTCCCTTAGACCAAAGAAGTTGCTCTTCAGATTGCGTTGAAATATGACCTTATGTACACAAAGTCTGGTTATGTATATACCATCTTACTTGATCTCCCTAGACCCGATGGTTCCAATGCACCAGGAGCATCCCATGCCACCAACGGTATCGTTATAGCCATTTCTCATCCATACCCTCATCCTCCCATGGGTTATGGTTTCCCTCTGGGAGGGGCCAGCTCCTCTAGTACTTCCCCCCCCCAAGTAGCATGTATTTAGGAGACGACAAGCCTCCTTTTGTACAACCTGTATACGACAATGTTACTCAACCTCCTTATTATCCGTATCCGCAGCCAGGTGCTCCAACTCCTCTATCATTAACACCCATGCCTCCCTTGCCTTCTTAACCTCTACAACAATAGCCACCACCCCCCTAGGGGCAGGTGTATGCACAGCAGGGCGTGACTATTCCTCCGAATTCCAAAAAGAAGAGGAAAGGCAACGGAAATAAATCTACCCCAAGTAATCTAGGACCTAATTCCCAAGGAAATGTAGCTAACACTGCTAACCAGCAACAGTGCACTCATCCCAAGCAGGACAGGCCTGTTCGCATGAATAAACCTTGTTCTTGTTGTGGTTTCTATGGTCACTACACCCACAATTGTCCTATTTTACCTCAGATGCATCAGATGTGGGAGACTCAAGCGACATCATGAGGACAAAAATCCTCCCCTTCAGTTCCTCCCAATGCTGCACCTATCTAGCTAGATATGTTTACCAATCGTTTCCCCCAGAAATGATTTGTGGCTACCAAACCTAGTGAAGGTCAGGTGACCACTCAACCTCCTCCATCTGGTACCTCTAATTACCAGATTTTGAAGATGAACTCTGACCAACCCATTTCCGTTGACCTTAACCTTTAGACTCGGTATCGTCAGTACAACAAGCCTCCTGCTACGTCTGCCCCCGAGCCCCCTTCTTTAGGTTCGACAAAGCCTCTTTTGAGAGCCAATGGTACTTTATAGATACCTCATCCTAAGGGAGAGGTTCATACCAGGATCCCCAAGGGGCCATTACGGCGAAACACTGCTTCTAGAAAATCTTCCCATTCGTATAGTATAGTAGATGATTTGGCACAATCTCCTTCTTCCATCTCAATGCTGGAACTCTTCTTGTCATGCCCTTCACAAAAAAAAAATATAATAACTGGCATGGGCATTGTGGATCGGACTTTATATGATCGTTTGATCGTCTTTGATATTGACCAGTTAAAACATCATCCTCTTCCTACCTCTGTCACCTTCCTAATTCCTTTCAATATTTAGAATGCCAATGTGTCTTACTGTATCATTGAAGAGGAGGTATCCAATTGTGTGATGTCCACTTCAGTTTGGAATCAACTCCGATCTCCAGAGTTGGCCCCATCCACTATAATCCTTCAAGCGTAGGATGGCCACTCTTCCCAGCCCATAGGTATTTTCGAAATTATCCTATTAATCTTGAGGGTAATATTGTTTGTGTTGACGTAAAAGTGATTGATTCCCCCTTAGATTACAACATTCTATTGGGTCGTAGCTACACTTATGCGATGTCTACTTTACCATCTGTGGTTCACTGTAATATGTACATTCCTCACAACAAAAATATTGTCACAATCGAGGTCTCATACCTTCCCTGAGTCCATCATCTCTTCGGTAGCCAATAAACAAAAATTCGAACCTTTGACCAGTGTTTCACCTAGAGTCTACAAAGAATCCTGTTTGCTTGGTTCATTCCTTGGTATTCCTCCTATTGTCTCTTATCCCATCTCATCGAACGTTTTAATGATGCAATAATCTTGGTCTGCCCTCAAGCCCCCTGCTTCCACTAGTTAGCAGCCCCACCCTTCGCAACCTTCTCCTAGCACCTGGACTCAGTCTTCAGGACCACCTCCTCCAGGCCCCTCATCTATAGTTGTTACCCATGAGCCTCTCTTCCCTCCATTTCCTCCCGGCCTTAATCATCTCGAAGTGGTCCCACCTGGCCTTTTCCCCTCTAGTCAGATACCATTCTTAGCTACCCCTCTTGGATTATTTTTGATACCTGTTATGGCTACCTTATCGCTTCCTAACCTAACCCTAGGGATCCTAGTCTAGTACATTGATCCCCCAGCCACTATCCCGCCTAGTCAGCCTAAACCTTATCTTTCTTTGACCCTGTTTCAACTAGTCCCCATGACCCCTCACTTTGCTACCGTGCCTTAGCCACCTCAACAGGAACCTACTCTTGTTGCGACATCTTCGGGTGAAGGGGGAAAAGCTCCAAAGAAGGCACCTAAATATAAGACTGCCCAGACAAACCTTGCTCCTCTTCAACCTCCAAAGTGTACCCCCCATGTGATTTGTGTAATGTTATTGGTCATGCCACCCAACATTGTCTTGAATTTCCTCGTATCAATCCCATGGTAAATGATACATTCCTTGAGCGTATGATCCCTGAAACTTATGTTTCTTCCTCGACTGCAGCCAAGAACCCCAAGACTATTCACACGAACGGACTTGTTCTTTGTGTGATCTCCATGGCCATTACACCCACCGTTCATGACTCACACATTACCACACATCTTTGGAGGTATTTCAGGAGTACGAGATTGAATAGAACTAGTCTGCCTCTCCCATCCTTACGCAGAATGCTTCAACCCAACCTGAGGATTTACCCTCTTCCATTGACATTCCCCCTGCTAATGTTTATATGATGAAGCCTGTAGCCACCATCCTCTACATATCATCATCTATGAGATCCATGGTGGAAAATTCCTCTAAGACTTCTCCATATTTTTCGCTACATCTCCCTTCAACGATCACCCTGCACTCAACATCAGTGGATCCCTTATCTACATGTCCCTCCGTCACTCCCTGTGACGATGTGCATGTGAGCCTGTCTTATCATGATGATGATTCAAGTAGCTTCGCTGTGTCATGTGGTCTCTCTTCCTCCAGCCAACCCATCTTCTACTATGATCATGACATCATGGAAGCCATTTCCACCCTTCACTTCATCTTTCCTACCCATAAGCAGGATGGCACCCTCTGTGTCTATGGTGACTTTCGTAACCTGATCAGAAGTTCTCCTCAAGGCAACTCCCACACACTACCTTCCCGTCGGCGTGCGGGTGGTAGACATCTCACCCAGAGCACTTCCTCTAAAATTGTTTATTTTATTTCTACCTTTCATTCAGGTTGCTAGTATTGTTCATCACCCTCTCATTTTTTGTCTTGTGGCACATTTCAGATGGACCTTGTCCACACCTTATATCAGTTATGCTCATGGTGAAAGTCGCTACTCCTAGAATCTGGCCTCGGTAGGTTGGGCCATTTTTACCCCTTTAGATTCACTTGTTCTCTTGAACGACATTTTCATTGATACTGCCACCAATAATAAAGCCGAATATGATGCAGTTTGAGGTTTATTAGTCGATTCCCTTTCCCATCGCATCCTCCACCTTCATGTTCGTTTAGATACCCTGCTTCTTGTCATGAAATTGAATGGAGTATATCGTGTGAATAATCATGTCCTGTTTAGAAGATATTTATGTGTGAAGATTTTGATGCGTGGATTTCAAATCATTACTTTCCATCATGTAACTAGAGCACAAAATCACTATGTAGATAACATTGCAAACAATGTTCTAGATTTGCACTTAAAACATGCATTTAACACAAGACAATAACATAAATTATAAAAAAGATGCATTTCTATTATATGTGCTATACAAAATGTTTTAGAGACCATCAACTATGATACATATGACATGCCTATAGCATGTTACAAAAAACTCAAAAATAGGGGCACCACATGCCCCTACACCTAATCACTATCTAGAGGATCCTGAGCCAATGGTTCTACTACTGTAGCTCGTAGATCATGCATCCCCTCTTCAGCCATCGCCATGCGCCGCATGACCCCTCACCACTATGAGGGTAGACCAATACATGGCTCTATGTACTGGTCATCCAAGTATTTCTAGACGTGCTCTGAAACGCTGGTCAAAAGTCTCTCACATATATGACAGATGTCCTCCAGGAGAGCTACTACATCCTCATTTTGTGGTTCTATCGATCGACTAGATCCTGCAACTCCTAATACTACAGGTCGTCCCATGTACCTGGCCAATTTTACTGGTGCTCTATCTGCATACCAAAACTGAATGAATCAATACCATATACAATATTCTGAAAAGTTAAAATACACATAAAATATTAGCAACTTGTCACTTACCATCGGGCCCCCATACTCGACTAGGAGGTAGTGGAAAGTTCGGGTCCCCACGATAACTCATCCCACTATAAAGATAGTCGTCTATGTATAGTGGCATCTGATCCCAATGAGCAAAAAACTTGGGTCGAAACACCCGTCTGACTGCCCCAGCTCCCCCTCTCCACAGTAGCCACCCCTAGCAGTGCATCCTGGGCTCTCTCAAGACCCCATCCTATATCTGTATGTGAGGTTGGACTGTTGTGACCTTCTCAAAGAAGAGCGAGCACAACACTATGCAATATGCATAGTCATGGTTCACTTGCCACTTGCATAGCGACATCTGTCGTTTCAATGATGACAACATCATTTGGTCGCACCCATAGTAGGTCCCACTCAACACACTCTGAACAAGCATCATCTGCGCCCCAGTGCTGCGGTGGAGTGCCCGGTTTCCTAGGATCCGTAGCACCGTTGTGGTCACAACACGGGCGTCTAGCCTCTCTATATCCCTGATCGAAATCCATCTCCCCTTAACATGGAGACCTAGTTAACAATAGCGCTCTACAAACTCCATGATGTTCCACCCTTGTCGTAACACTGGTTGCATATTCCCCACCATCCCAAGTGGTGGGAGACCAATAAGGAAATATATATCCTAGTCTGTCAACTCGATCCAGTGCCCCTGCACTATAAAGACCTCATGGTTTGGATCCCAATAATTGACAATTCGTGCCAACAAGGGCTCTCCAACTCTCATCAAAGGGTTCCCCACAAGCTTGAGGAATCCAAACCTGGCCAATGCAGTATAGACACCATGATCCTCTTGAATCTCTAACCATAATATGTCCAGGTCTCTCTCTCTCCAATTGATCCCCAATTCTGTTATATCTATACAAAAGCATCATACTTGTCAGTGTAAAGAAAATAAATAATGCATTCAACCATAAAAACCCAGCTCTTAGCCAAGAAACAACACTAATATCCCCCTCTCTGTTAGGTCGCACTTTTCAAGAAAATTCCTGGGACAGGTCACAGTTTTCTGCCCAAAACATGCTACCCAGGTCATAGATATTTCCCCAAAAAGTGCGACTTGGACATGAAGCAAAGCAGGGGTTTCTTCGTGAGCTCTGGGCACCTAAAATGAACTTTCAATCCATGGAAACGAAAGAGTAGGGTTAGGCCTCTTACGTGTAACTGACATATCTCAATTGCAAGGGTCAGTTTCTCAGCTACGATCACCGCAAGATTTAGGGACTTTTCACCTCTCTACATTCACCATAGCTACATTTACAATTCAGAAAATTTGGAGGGGAATACCTTATTAAAAGAGAAACCCCAGATTTTTCTTTTTCCCACTATGGAAAAAACATAGTTTACTTTGAAAAACCATCCATACCCATGGAAAGCTCTCACAGAGCTCTAAAATGGGTATTTGTTAGTTTTTTATGAGTTCATACTTCACCCGGACACATTTTTTCGACAAAGGGTCACTTCACCACTCCTCAAAATAAAATTTCTTCACTTACAACACTTGTACTTTGGGCACCACTTTTCCATGATACTTTTCCACGCTCGTGTCGATTTTTTTCATGAGTTCCCACTTGCACTCATGTTTTTATGGTGCCCACTGGGCCTATTCTGTGTGGGAGCATCATCGAGCCACCCTTGTTTAGAGCATCCGAGTTGAGTCATCATCACAGTCATCGAGTCTATTCCGAGTCCCTTTGTATCTTGTCATAGCCCTCCATTATTAATTTCTTTGTTCCTCTCTCATGTCGCACACTTTGGCCTTCAGTCATATTGTCCCCTATCCCCTTTGATATTGTGTCAGTTGCTGCCAAGTCATCCATCGCCTTCATGCTGCCAGGTCATTAGCCCACTACTCAATACCCCCATTCGACCATCATCCCTAGTGCCAGTCTATGACTCGCATAACTATTATCTCTCGTGCCTTAGTTGAGGACCCCTTATTCCCTCACCTATGGCGGACCTCCTTTTATCGACATCAACTTATTCATCCTAGAAGATGGGTTTAGAGGGCCGTGTACCTTGGTTCTAGCTTCCACTCTTGTTCAGTGCCTCAGATTAGGCAAAGGGACTCTTTATTTCCCTTTGAATTAATTTTTCCTCATATCTAGCTCCTTACAACATGATCGAGATCCATATTTTCGATGCTTGAGCGATATAGTATACTGTACTGGTGATTCCCAGATATGTGTGATGTTTTTTAGTTCTCATGAGGTGGTGACCCTTCAAGTAGCCCCGCACATGCCTAGACGACCTATCTTTTATAGCCTTCGATGAAACTCCATAGATTTGATGGTTTCAGCCTCAGCTGCTTGCAGCGCCTCTTTAGTTTGCATGTATCATTCAGATTTTTAGAGCCCTTTCCTGTTTTACAGGGCCTCTTTTGTCCTACTTATATCTCATGTACATAGATATTATTGTATAAGTCCTGGGTGTTATCCTAGGCACAATATGTATGTGGTATCTATTATCATGTTTTTTATCTCGCTCAAGTTTATGCCAGCATGTAATATATAGTTCAATCCCTTGTTTATTGGACACATTATTATTTGTACTTTGTTGTCTCGACGGGCATAGGTATGCCTCCCCTGCCCCTTTTATAATAGGTAATCACTCATAAGAGAGACTTGTCGCACTTGCAAGTCTCGCGTCCTGAGGGCCTTGTCCTCTAGCGCTTTAGTGTACCTTATATTTCTCTCTCTTTGACTTCCCCTTCAGTGTCTGGTGATTGAGTTCTTACAACGTATTTCGGTCATATGATTAGCTCCTAACGCTCGCACGCTGGGGGGCAATCTATTACACCAATATCTGGTCATCTAACCTGTTACTATTATATGGACCAAAGTACACCATGTAAGACCAATTTTACCCTAAGTAAAATTTCTTTCCCTAAGAAAAATAAGTTAGTAATCCCTAATTTATTAAGTTGTTTATGGTCTAAACATGAAACCCCAGGAGGAATAATTGAATAAATCCTTATTTGTTTCATTTTACTCAAGGAATAGTTATTTAAACAATAGTTCAATTAATATTCCTAGTAATATTTAACCCAAAACAGGAAAATTATTAGATAAATCATTATTTATCTTATTATTTTCTAGGAATAATTATTTAAACATTATTTAAATAATATTCCTTGTTAAATTTGATTAAATAATTTATAAATAATTGAATAAATAAATATTTATTTATTTATTACTTAACCACATTCTTAAAATAATAAATAAAACATTTATTTATTGATTATTTATAAATAAAGGGATTTGACCAAATTCAAATTCCTTTTCCCTCCAACAAATATAATAAAATATTCCATAAAAGTTGGATCTATATTTGGTTAATAATATTCTAATTATGCACCAATATGTAGACTTACTCAATATTTTTTTATACATAGAAGGGTTTTCCATTCACTCACTACCTTTTTTTGGCTAACTATCACTTTGGATATATACTTTTGGTCTGACTCTGATCCTCCATCATTATCATATCTTTTTATCTTTTTTCTTGTGAGATCCCTTTGAGTTCCATTTTTGTTTGGGTTTTCTACAACATTAAGAGAGGGAGATTTTTAATCTAAAGCACTGAGGATATACAATGACCCATCCCATTGAGGGGCACTGACAACATCTTTCTGTGTTCCCTTCCCAGGTGTCATAAATACAAAAATTCTTTAAAAATATTCTTGTCTTATCTATTGGATGCATGGAGCAACTCTTGCTTTCATTTACTTCTTAATATCTATAATTGCATAGATCTTGATTTTGTAGCATTTGTCTTGGTCAACTAACTACAGATCTAAATAAATTGGCATCCATCTCTAATGTTAGGGCTATTTGTTGTGCACAACTAAAGTGGGTTTTTTTTGTACACTTGGGATTAGAATTCACACTAACAATATCCATTTTAGAGTTAGCACTGCATGAGGTCCTTGGAAAAATATATTTGCTCTTTTTAGTGTATGACATATGTTATCAATTATGGGTAAGGGTATTTTTCCTTCACTCTTCCTTTTATCAATTGTCTAAATTCAATACATAACCTCAATGTGCCATCCTTCTTTGTCACAGAAAGGATTGGCACTCCCATGGTAAAAACCTGGGTGTATGTATTTTTTCTTCAACAATTTCTTTAGCTACATTTATGAAATTATTCTCTATCTCAAGTCCATCTTGGAAATATATCTTTTCTCCTTTTAGCTTATGAAATATGTCATCAATTGTGGGTGAGGATATTTTCGTTTGATATATTCCAAGTGCTTGTTTTATACATGCTCCTACACCATCATGTTCTCCTTTTCCATGACCACTCTCAAATAAATTCCAACAATATTTAACGAGGGTTTTCATATGAAGACGACACAACCAAACAATGGTATTAAAGATATGAATTGACTTGTGCATCCATCTCACAATATCCAATGTTCATTGAAATTTATTCCACGACCTTTCAATGAGTCATATATATTATCAAAACAATTTTGTACAAAATGTGTATCATATCTATGATCATCGCTAATATAAAAGTGATATTCTTTAATAACATGTTCATTTTTCAATGGTTCTTTCTATATGATCAAGATTGTTTTTAGCATATCTATATAGAATATGGAAAAACATAAATACTTGGTCATAATGATAATATTCACTCTATATTTAATTTTGTGCAACAAATGTGTAATTCCGTGCAAATCAACTATTGACAAAATGGTCCATGGTGGAAACATTTCAAGGGATTTTTTGAATTGTAGGTCCTGCCATCGAGCTCTATGCGAATTCTTGGTGTATTTATAAATTCCCACTTCAAACTTCTTCAAAAGCTCTATCACAAAAAATTCTTCTTCTTGTAAATCCATCCTTTTAGTACTTCTACTACTACTTGAACCAACTGATGTATGAATATATTCATATCTCTTCCATTTAACTTTTATGTTGGAAAATGATTGATCGTTTATATCAATAGGGCATTTATTGTGAGATTAAGTCAAATTTCCACAACGATCACATTTTTTACCACCAACATATTTCTTTTGGTAAAATAATTCATCACTTTCTCTTGCACATAGAGTTTGGGATATGAAATCCTGGATAGCGGAAGGAGTCCATGCATTGAGAAATCGAGAGAGAACTTAGATCATGTAGACTATATCACTAATACCTACAAATTCAATAAATGTTAGTCGGATTTTATAGAAAATTGAGAGAAAAATATAACTGAAAATCGGCCAAAACGTATCATAATGAGCCTATTTAAAACGTTTTAACCATAAGAATTTGTTTTTTTCAACATATATATATATTACATT